>OY734944.1:6201727-6597146 GCA_963457585.1 Spergularia bocconei | reverse complement strand
GGTGTTTTTTGGGGGAGTAAAATAATGCTGAGTAGTAGTACACTAGTAGTAATGTGATTGGTGGGTTTTAGTAATTTTATTATTTTAATAGTTCATGTGTGTTTATTTTGGTCAAATTCAACGAAAGACAACTTCTTAGAAAGTTCAATGTTATCTTTATTTGGTGACGGTCCATCAAAGTACATTATGAGTGTGTTTTTGTTTGATGTAAATTGGGGTAATGTGATGATGCGAAATCGCAAATAGGAATTTAACACTCGTCATGATTAGGGATTTTGTTTGGATGGATTCTATATAGAGATGATTTTGTATGATGAGAATTGATTTTGGGTGCTGATTTTGCCAAGGCAACAATTACCGTTGCCAAGGCAAAATTAGTTAACTCCCCAAGTTACCCTCAGATTTGTAAAATAAATTAAAAACATTACAAACTTAATCAATCGCAGATTTCACCCCTCCCGTGAGTCCACCACGTCATCTGCACGCAGCACGCCCAGCCCCGCGTATCAATGTCGTCGTCGAACGGTGTAACATCGAAAAGTGCCCTTTTTCCCAACCCTGCTGATTCTCAAGCCAATCTCCTAATTTTGGTAGTCGTTGATTTAAGGTCAGTTTGCTCAAAGGTGGAACAACATTCGATAATATCCATGGATCTTAAATTTTTACGAAGAAAGTAAAATTCATGATGCATAGGAATTTATGTACACTACGTGCAGCCACCACCGACCTTCCCCAATCAGCACACCAACCACTGGATACACCACTGTCAGGATTGTCGAGCTCCGGTCGATCACTTTCACCACCTTCGACGATACCCACCTCCACAAGGAATCGGAGGTTAGCGTGGTGGGTTCGGCCCGTCGAAGTTAGCAAATATAGGTGGTGGTGTCGGAGGTGTTGTTGAAGGGGCGGGTGGTAGATGATATGAGGATAGGCGGCGTGGGGAAGAGGATGACCGGATGAGATATAGAGAGAGAAAAATGAGATTAATAAACTTCGAGAGTATTTGACACTTAAGGGCAAAACAGGGAATTAACTAATTTTGCCTTGGCAACAGTAAATGTTGCCTTGGCAAAATCAACACCCTTGATTTTACGCTCATGTGACTGACAAAATATTACATTACTTATGTGTATGATGGAAGTTGATTCTATGCTCATGTGATTGATTCTACGCTCATGTGGTTGACAAACTTTTACATTACTCATGTGTGTGATGGAAATTGATTCTACGCTCATGTGATTGTCAAACTTGTGAGTGAGGGCTCGAACTATAAACGGCTCGAAAATTTCACCATTTTTGAGTCATCATTCTCATCTCTTGGGAGAGCTCGAAAATTCACTCCTTGAAATGGGAAAGAGAACTCGAACGATGAATGGTTTGAAACTTTCACCTTTTTCGAGTACTTGCATATATTATCTTACTGATTTGGCAATTCTTAGTGGAGTGAACATCCGCTCACCATTGGAGTTTACTCTTAGATGCCCCCTACTTTCTATCTCACCTAAAAGAACAAAAGAATGGTTACTCAATTGCCCAATAACTGTATGCCTCTCTCGTTGCCAGTCCTCCCACCCTCGATTCCCCAGTTGCAAAACAACCCCCAAGCACTACAACCCCTCTAAGACACTCTAGTAAGTCGGCTTCATGACACTCTAGACAAATTGGTTGTACGAGGAGGACATGAGAGGTGTAAGGAGGATGAGTGAGGTTGTGATGCACGACATCCCCGATGGTGGGTTACACGGGGCTCACGCCACCAAGTGCGGCCCAATGGTGGTGATGGCGAGGGGAGGGGAGGTGGTTGGGGTGGTTTTTAATTGGTTTATATATTAGTTAAATAGATTTTTTTTATTAATAAATATCATTAATCACATGTCATATCATCGTTTTCATCCAAAAGTTAACTAAAGGGGCACCACGTATCTATAGGTGCAAAATTTGGGGGCACCAGAATTCAAAGTGTATAAACTTAGGGCACCATACGCATTTCGTGGAAGGCACCACGCGAATTTGTCGTAAAAATAAAATAAAATAATAAATCATAAACCTCCCAAAAGAAAAGAAAAAAAGAAGAAAAAAAAAGAGTTCGACATAATTCTTCATAAACCCCCAAAAGGGCCAAGTCGTTTTGCAGCAACTAAAACCCCCCATCCCATTCTCTCTCTCTCTCTCATCATCGAGGGTTTAACACACAGGGAGTTTCGAGATGAAGATGAGTGCAGCTGCCTTCGGGGGCAACATGAAAGTATGATTTACCATTTTAGATCTTAAAATATACTCCGTATCATCAATTTTACACAAGTTTTAATCTTTTTGGTAAATAATTAGTGTAGTTCGTGGGTAATTAATTATAACATTTCTGTTGGATTTCATCTGCTAAGTGTAGTTTGTTACGAACCAATTTGAAGAAAGCCGCAAAGCTTGTAGTTTACGCTTTGTTATTGTTTGATTTTCAATTGAAATTAGCAATAGCTTTTCTGATTAAGTGTGTTTGAAAGTTGGGGCAAGCCCTTCTGTTGGATCTTTTTAATCAATTGGGGTTCTATGATTGTGCCCGTGTTTTTCGGGTTTTCGGGTTTTGCCCTCCAGGTGTTTGTGGAAATGACCAAATGAATGTTGTGTTGAAAGAGGGTGGATCTTGTTGGAGGATGGGAAAGGATCGCATTGGTGGGAAATTGTCGTTGATGAGAGCGTATTGATGGTTTATAGTATGCAGATTTACGCAGTTGCGCTTTGCTACTGTATTTGTTTATTCTGAGTGAGTTGCTTAATTTTAATTGATGTTGGATTTCGATAATTAGTTTTTCAGGAAATTTCCGAACTAGCTATTTCAACAAAGTATTTCGAATTCTGTTTTTACTCGTTTTTACAACTTGAATGAAGTTTCCTACTCCCTCTTTCTTTTCTTCAATCTATAAAAAAAGATCCAAACTTCATCGATAATCAAAGTGTGGTTATAATGTTCCGTAATGCTGCCTTCGTACATTGGTTTTGGTTTTGAATTTATCTATCTGCCATTTTTCTTTCACACCATTGCTGCCAATTGTCATTTTCTTTTTGCCCTTCAGTACAAGAATTTTCGAATTGTTTTTCTTCATATGGATTCTATGATCATATAATGAAGTCATGCTTTGATAGATAGTGTTATTATTGGTTGGTTTCATGTCTCACTAGGCCTTTTTTGTTCTGGTGCCTAAGAATTTGGCCCGAAGCGATAAATTCTGTTTTGAGTAGTGAAGATAAAACTGGTTGCTTGTTCTGTTTGTTTTGTACTTCGATTCGATTACTTTGTAGTCTGTGCCTACGCTGATAGATGTGCTTCTTCCGTGACCAGAAAGCCCTTGCTGGGCTGAGGCGTATAGATTTGGAAGGTCTGCGTTGGAAGGTGTTTGATGCCAAAGGTCAGGTGAGAATCTTCTTTTTTCTGTTACACTATTGCCCCTTCATTTCCCATATGCTGTATCGATTGTGTGTCTATCAGTACTAATGAATGGTGAAACCCAGGTTTATCCCCTAGCAAAGATCTTTTATATACGTGTTGTACCATGTTAAGACCGTTTTTTTTAGGTCAATCATGTTAAGACCCTTTTTTTTAGGTCAACCATGTTAAGACCTTAGGTATACAGTGCCTCGCATAACATGTGCACCACCAAGGCCGAAAATCAAACGTTACTGGCTTGAGAATCTAAAAGCCCAATCCAATGATTTGCAACTTTGAGAAAGCCAACATTAGCATAAAGCTACAAGGTAATTGGGTCGTTAATGTCGTTGGATGTAGGGATGTCCTGGCAAGTTTCTTAGTTTTGATAATTCCACTTTGGAAGCTTGTTCAACTCTCTACTATCTCCTCTTGATTTTACTTCATTGTTGTAAGCAATCCAAGTACAATATCCAGTTTGCAGCATGAAAAGCTTAAGCTCTTTGCATTGTGGACTACCAGTTTTGTTTAAGACAGCTTGACAGTAAAGGGTTGTATTGGCAACATAATTAATACTGGTGACATCCTTACGCGAGAGTTGATATCCTATTTTTTCTGTGGTGGGACGTGTCATAAATCTTACCAGTGGATCCAGTTTTCTTGAACTTCTTACCTTAGCTACATTAGAATGCTTTAAGTAGCGGGGTGTCCTGCTCAGCTGTCTCTCTTCACTGCTGCAACCTGTGCCTCTTGAAGTCTGAACTGCTATACTAGTCGCAGAGGTGTTCCTAACGAAGTTTCAGTTGCTTTTTTGGGATTCGTGTTACTTTCTTAGTAGTTTTTCTTTTGTTGCAAGAATGCCAGTGATTATTAAAATTTGCTTGATTACTGACTTTATGGACGCCTTTTTGTAAAAAATTAATTACTGACTTTGTTTGTTTTACATGGTTTATGGAGACTGAGCAGTTGACATTGCGTTCATTTTGAAAAAAAAGGAAACATATTTAACTTTGAAGAATACAGATTCATCTCCATAATATGTTGAACATTTTTAATGGGTCAAAAACGCCCTAGTTTTGATTCACACTTGTTTCAAACCTTGCTCTGTGGCCTTAATTACTTGTAACATGACAAGTTACCACTTTTTTTAGATCATTGTCATTTACCTTGGCTCGGTCACCCATAAATCTCCAACTATTGTGTCTTTTCTATAGCTTGCTTGATGGGAAGGGATTGCAAGGGAAGGAACCAAGTGAAAAGATGTTATCAGACTTATCACTTTCATATGCCTGAATTAGTTAACATTTGACAGGATGGTAATGACAAAAAGACTTGCTTAGTTGAAGTCTCATCTTGCTTAGTGACAAGGGAAGGCTTGCCCTCTATACACCCTTGTGGTGGGACCCTTCCCTGGACCCTCGCCTTGTGGGATCGCCAATGTGCGACCGGGCTGCCCTTCTTTTTAGCAACTTTGGCTGAGTTTTGGTAGAAACATAGCTACAACATTCGTTCATAATTTTGACTGATTAGATAGCCAATCAACTGAATTTCTTTATTCCAAATAACAAAATGATGAACACCATCTCCTTTAGTTTTTCTTCTTGCCCTTTCTTGTAATCATTCTCAATCTAGTTGTTACTGCTACACTTGCCACTTGCCAGTACACTTTATGATTTGGCTTTTACTTTGTTGTGGATTTACATAAATATCTCTCTTACTTTGGCTTAGGTTCTCGGAAGGTTAGCGTCTCAAGTGTCTACTGTACTCCAAGGGAAAGATAAACCAACATATACGCCTAATCGCGATGATGGTGATATGTGTGTTATTATCAATGCAAAGGATATTTGTGTTACCGGGAGAAAACTTACTGACAAATTATACCATTGGCACACTGGGTAAGTTGTTTAGACAATCATGATTTTTTTTTTTTTTGATGGAAGACAATCATGACTTGATATTGATGGATGTTAACCTTTCAAGACAAACATTGTCACATTTAGTTAGATTTCTAAGCTATCCACTCATGTCTTCTGCTAGTTTTGGGGCATAAGTTCTTGTGTGCCTACAGGTGATTTCGCATGTGCTGATGTATCTCTTTCATTAGATGGACAACATAAGACAGTTTTTGATAATAATTTCAATGTTGTCAAACATTTCAACTATTGATCTTTTTATTCTCTTTTTTTAGATATGTGGGCCACCTCAAGGAAAGAACTTTGAAGGATCAGATGGCCAAGGATCCTACTGAAGTTATACGTAAAGCTGTCCTGCGCATGCTTCCCAGAAACAAATTACGTGATGTGAGTGTTGCTACCTGAACTTTAAATTTTGTTTCTTGTGTAATTTTTAATTTTGTGTGGTCGAGCTTCACCACTTCAGCTCAAAATCTTCTCTCGAGCTTTTGTACAATTTTCCGCTCCCTTTTCCAATCACCTTTTTTTCTATTCTAAACCTTTGTCCACCTTTGTTGTATCATTATTCAGGGTTATATACCGTTACTAGACTCTATGGCTGTAATATAAGTAGGCAATACTTGGATTTCAACTTAGTCAAGAAATTATGCTGCTTTCTGACTCTTTAACTGATGCAGTATAGAGATCGTAAGCTGAGGATATTCGCTGGGGATGAGCACCCTTTTGCCGATAGACCTCTTGAGCCCTATATTATGCCTCCTCGACAAGTGCGGGAAATGCGCCCCCGTGCAAGACGAGCCATGGTTCGTGCAGAAAAGAAGGCAGAGCTACAGCAACAAGGTCCTACCATCCCAAGGAGAAAACAAAAGAAGGAAGAAGAAAAGGTGGAAATTCCTGCATGAAGATGTTGAAGGCAGTGGCACTTGAATGCCACAATCGTGGGTTTTTCTCTTGTCAGAGCAAGAAATTCGTAAGACTCCGCCTTATGAGGCACTAAAATACTTTTTACTTGTTTTTGTTCCCATTTCCTGTAGTTACCACCACTAGGTTGGAGTAGATGATTCTGTTGTCTAGTCCTCGATCGAGAACTCTAGGCATGTGATAAATGTGTTTTCCTCAGAGGATTGGTGAAATGTAACTTGAGTACTGCACGATTTACTCCCTTAAGTAGTACGGAGTAGTAGTGAATCCTTTTTTGGAACAAACGGGTGATCATAAAAAGCTTCCATCGCTGTAGTTCTCTCTATTTAGTGTTTCGGCTCCTTGTCCTGTAACCGTTGAAGCCACAGCTTGATTTCCTGGTCACTGTCACTAGGCATACTGAATGCAATATGCTGTGGTGAAGACTTCTGCTCTGGGAATTGTACCCTTTTATGAGGAGGCCAGGAGGGTTGAGAAGTTGAAACTTGCAAGGAGTACCAATTTTGATAGTCTACAGACTGCAGTACAATAGGAGGTCTGAAGCCTTGAGCATTGGTGCTTATATCGTTAATAGCTTTTGTGACTGATTTAAACATCTGAAGTTTGAACGGTCACACATTATAGCCTAACAGGTCCTCGTAACACTGCAGCGCTGCAGCTCAGAGGTGTAGAACTTCCGGAGTTGAGTGGCCTCATAATATACGAGTAACCCGTACCTATGTTATCATTGAAGCTCTTAAGATTATACCTGTTTATATTTTTTCGGGGTTATTGGAAGCAGGGTGAGGTATGCTAATGTGATTTAGTGAATAGTGAGACGATAAGGTTCATTTGGTTGTTCGGAGAAAGTAACCGGCGAAGATGGCCACCTCAAGACATCAGGAAGACGGCCAAATGGCCTTCAAAACTCCTACATGTTTCCATATCTCATTCTTAAACTAGAGTGTGTGTGGAGATTATACATGTTATGAAACTGTAAGGTGTACAAATCATTCCTTCACTGCCTGGAAACTTGAAAGCAGGATGAATCTGCAAAGTGACAATTCCTCAATTTCTACTATACCTCAACTTTAAAACCAGAGTACTTTTCAGCTCAAATTTCTACACACATTTTATGCAACTATACTAGCAAAAATACTCATCTAATACAAGAAGATTTCCATACACCTACATCTACCTGCGCTATGTAAACAAGGTTGCACACAAAATACCCCAATAGCAATTATGACAATGCTCGAAAACCAGGCCTCCACTAGGGGAGGGGGGAGGGATCTTGAGAATGACTGGGGCAAACACCAACAGTTAATAGCCAACTCGGATCAGATCAACAATTCAGATAACACCCCTCTCATCCCCGCTATCATATGTTAGAAGGTAGGCCTCTTCATCTTCATCCTGGTGAAAATTTGAATTAGAATTAAACAGCAAGACAGAATAAAGATTACGAGATCCTTAAGAATCCTATTCTCAGCTTTCTTCATAGCAATTTTTATAAATGTTTCTTAATATCCACACGCACTTTATAATTGAGACAGGAGTGGCACCAACTTTTCAGATTCAGGCATAAGCAAAAGATGCTATATGCATGTAGCAAATGAATGCCCTCTTACCTCATCTCCTTCATCATCGGAAGGAATGGTAGCATCATCCAATTTTTCATAGAAAGTTTTGTCGTCCAATTCTTTCCCGTCTTTCATATCTTCCTGCAGGAGAAATTAGCGGGAGGAGGTCAACCTCTTAGTTTCTTTTTTAAGAAGATAGAAAATTTATCCAGAACACCAAGGGTTCGTACCAGTTCAGATTTTACCAATTCCATCTGCTCCTGTAAACTTGATATATGATGTTTCAGCCCCTGCATGAATTGCAAGAGAATGTAACTGACTATGTGGCTTTGAAAAATTTACATGATAGAAGACTTTTCAAGGACAACTGATGTATTCACCTCACGTCGCTGAAGTTCGATGGAACGAGCTAGTGCCTGCCTTCTCGTCAGAAGATTCCTAGGTCTCACTCGGACAGGTCGCCTATAGTTCTTTCCTCGATAGAATATGATATCATAACCTTTGGTTGTTTTATCTATTGATACAAGAACTCCACCACTCTCTGCTTCTAAGGAAATTGCAATGTGTTTTACTTGTGCAAAACTTTTTCCACTCACAACTATCTTCACCAATTCCCTATATTTCCAGTGCAAATGCATGTTCTCTATGGTACCATCAAAAACTTCTCGCCTCCCTATAACAGAATGTAGAAGCAACTTGTGTAACTGATTCTAATGCATAATACGAGAGGTGCATGAACTAAGTTGTAATGCTTACCCAAAAGCAAATAAGGCTTCATGCTTAGGCCCATCTTGCGGAAAACCAACCTCTCCTCATCAGTAATAATTTCTAGATCTGTAGGCAGCTCTTCTGGTTCTAGATATTTTTGTACTTTCTCTAAAGCTTTCTCAGCCTTTCTAAGCTTTCCTTTCGCCTGGAGGCAGATGCCGACAAAAATGTGGGTGTGAGATACTGTGCATTAGTTAGATTCATACATCAAGTTTTTGGCACAAAAGAACAGTCTAGGGGTATTTAGCAAGTATTAAAAAATAATAGTTTTGCTTACAATGGCTTGTTTGTGCTGAAGATACTTAACCAGTGAAGCACGTCTAGCCACAGCTAAACCTTTCATCATTTTCTCAATGTCTTCATTGTTTGGTTGTTTTGCCCAACGAGAGGATGCAGCAACAGTTTCTGCCAGGGTGCCAGCAACCATGGGAACCTTACTGTTTTTGGACTTTAAGTTTATCAAAGCTGATCCGTACCTCCGTGTCTCTTCTTCCTCATACTGAAGCATAGTGAGCCTCTCCCTTTCTCTCAGTGACTCCGTCACGGGAGGAGGCATAAAATCATTTCCTCGGTATAAGACTATGAAGTCTTTATTTCTTGATAACAACGTGCCCCCTGTCAATCTCTGCAGTTGAAAGTGGAAGTTGATGATTAACAAAACAGGCAAAATGTACCAAATAGACAAAAGCGAGAAAAGAAACATAGAACGATACTAGGTTATATGCTTGATGAACTTAATGCAAAGAGATAGTAGCATTCAACAACTTTGATCATTTGTGGGATGAATGAAGTACAGCTCTTGGTTGCTGTCCGTACGTGATAGGGTCTGGGAATT
Organism: Spergularia bocconei; assembly: GCA_963457585.1. NCBI lineage: Eukaryota > Viridiplantae > Streptophyta > Magnoliopsida > Caryophyllales > Caryophyllaceae > Spergularia > Spergularia bocconei. Next base: position 6,587,726 of record OY734944.1, on the reverse strand, counting down.
GCCACGCCACAATACTAGCACTTTTTCAAACATGATGTCATTACCAATTCACATAGTGATGCTCATTGTCTATGTAGATTGACTAAGACAATAATAGTCTTTCAATAGCATGCGACCACATCCACGACAAAGATTTTCAACATTTCTTTTAACAAAGCCTTGTGATATTTAACGACACCTATTGCTTATGCAATTATACTTTATAAAAGGAGATCCTGAGACATTAATTTGAGGAATTACTTAGATATGTTGCCTGTGTTCTCACCGAGAACTGAGCCAATAATGTGACCAACCACTTGAATAAGATCCATTAGACCTCTCGTTTACTAACTTGACCTATTAGCTTAATATGATTAATACTTTTGGGCTGGTTGCTCTTCTGCTTTCAGACGGACCCTAGTTTACATTTAATCTCAAAATTACATTGGTAAAGCACGACGCTAAAAACAAGCGAACAATGAAACAACAAGTGAAGGCTCACCTTCAGTTCCTCAGCCATTCTTTCATTGCGTGTATTGAAAACACCACGTTTAATAGCGATCTTTGCAAGAGCACTCTTTTCCCACAACTTCACCACAGCAGCAGCCAAACCTTGCAATTCTCTATTCCTCCCTACGGGTGGATAGTTGGTTGACGGAATTCAGACAAGGCACCATAAAGCATAAATCCAAACCATTCTCTGCAAAAAGTTTCAACCAAAATGGAAGAATGACATACCCAGAGCAAAGTGTGCAGGCATGATCCTCGCTTGTCTACGGAGATTTGTTATCTCTGAGTCTGTTAAAGTACGCTTTACGCCGTGAGGAAGAAGTCTGAAGGGAGTCTTATATCCTATAACAAACCCTGGAAGTAAGTCCGCATCAACTGGCAATGGAGGACGACCTGACCAGTCCATATACCGAGGACCCAATCCATCTAACAAATCATCAAGCTCACTCATCTCCCGCGATTCTTTTTGAGATTTATCGAAATTAGGAACTGCATAGGGTGTGTCATCTGAATTTACTCCCTTCTCCTTCACATATTTGTGTACACACTCTAATTTGTAGCTCAATCCTCTATATAGCACCACTGAGCTACCAGATCTCCATATCACCAAGCCTCCTGTTTTACACTGGTTTGAAAAAGTACACTCAATAGATATTCATAAATACAATTAGCTAAAAATCATAGACGGCTACGCTTGAGATATACTACAACTAGACTGAGGATCGAACTGAAGAAACCAATGGGCAGTTCTTATCTCATAACTCGAGAAGGTGAATTGTAATCAATTAAGGGATGTAAAACCAGAGTCCAAACTAAGTGCTCGTATGCAAGAAAATCGGAAGTAGAATTTCCACTTCCTAGGAAATCATGAGAAATGTTTGATCACCCACGAAGGAAATGATTTCCATGGTAATTTCGACTTATCTAGGGAGCCCTAGGTAAGCACCTTCTGATATTCTGTAGGAAATAGATATTCTTAGGCAATGCCAATTCCGATGCTTGTGTAGTGGCAACTGGCAACAAAACAACCTTAAAGGTTCATAATTCCTACAGACTTCAAGTTTTCTATGTGGTACCTAAACGGCCACTAACTTTTCAATGTTGCAACAGAGAGTTCTCGAGCATTTTACACAATAAGAACATGCAATCAACTACCAACCCCACAATATGCTTCCTACAAAATATCACATACAGGATATCTAATATCATCACAGAAAAATCAAACATAAAAGTTCCACTATTACATGTCAGAAAACAAACTGACCTCAAGGAGTTCATGAGTCCTTTTCATATGGAGAGCAGGAGGCCCTTCAAATTTCAATTTCACCACTTCATCAATCTTCCACTTCTCATGAATTGAATCCACCACAGCTTGTGTAACACCTGCTGCGCCGACTTTTATCCTCTCCTTCATCCTCAATGCTACATTCCTCAACCTCTTCAGCTCATGTTCAGGGATTGTTCTCTCAGCCAGCTCCGTCTTGCTTCTTCTTCGCCTCTCCTCAGTCGCTTCATTACCATCCGTTCTCGACATCCATGGCAACCTATCTCCCCTACTTCCTCTAACACTACTCTCAGAAATACCCACATTAACATCATTCCTAGTATTTCTACTGTAAACCTCATCATTGCTCCCAATTAAATTCACTCGATTTCGCCCGACACTATCAATTCCAACATCCTCCTCCTCCTCCTCCTCATCATCATCATCATCATCTTCCTCATAAACATCATCATCATCATCATCATCAATTTCAACTAAATTACCCCCTAAATCCCCACCAAATTCCCCCAAATCATGATCAATTTCAACTAAATTACCCCCTAAATCCCCACTAACTTCCCTAACATCATGATCAATTTCATTTCTACAGTAACTCTCATCAATATTACCAAACTGGGTCACATCAACAAATTTACTTTTCTCAAAACTTGAAGAAGAAGTCACAGTTCCAGAATCAAACCTGGGTTTTTCTTCAATTTTTCTGCCATCAACCACCTGGGCAAAAAGATTGGAACTTTCATGGGTTTTCTCCACCATATCTGATGAAGCTTGTTCCTGAAGCTGCCATGGGAGTTTCTGGGTCTGAGAAATGGGTTTAACAGACCATTTATCCCGGATTTGTTCATGAAAACTGGGTCTGGGTTTCCTCTTCTTCCTCTGAACATCATCAACAACAGTGTTGATATGAAGTTTGTTGGGGTTTTTCTGGGGTTTTTCAGCAGTGTTTTGGGAGCAGAAAGTAGTGAAATTGTGGGGTTTAAGGAAGGGATAGAATTGGGTTTGTGGGTTTAATGGGAGAGAGTAGAAGAAAGAAGATTGTTGGTGAAGATTCTGAAGTGTCCCTGAAAATGGTGCCATAACAGTTCATCCAGTCACTAGACTTGTCTTGTGAGTTGTGTTGTTAGCATTATACGGATAGGAAGGTCTGACTTCCGAGGGATGATGGTCAAGGTCTCAAGGACCCAAAGGTGATCGGCTCGACTCGAGCTCGGAAGAGCTTTGGGTCGTACTCGATTTGATATTAGAACTCTTGAGCTCGGAAAAGCGAGTTTTGAATCGAGTTATCGTGTAGTATTTCGAGCTCTGGACTTTGACTCTAGCCTGACTAGGTAGTTTGATATACCTTTTCGCCTTTTTTGTTAGATGGCCGTGACAAATGTATTGAACTTCCTTGCGAGTTTTTCAGATGGAAGCTTGGAGCCTTTAGTTTGCCCTGTCTCTTTACTTCTAGATGGTGAAGTCAATTTCGAGTATAAGTTAAATTCACTTAAGATGAGATTTATATGAGTTGCAGATACGCAGTATAATTTAACCATCTTTTAAACTTGTAAAACTATGTTAGGTTTGTAAGTTTGTTGTATTGAAATCAAACTCTAATAAGAGAATGGCAAGGGTAGCAATTACAAATGACACTGTTAGTTGTTACGTAAATAATGTGACTATCCAATTAGGCCCTGTTTGATAGGACTTATTCGCAGTAGTATTCAGATCAGTTCAGATCAGATCAAATCAGTTCAGTTCAGATCAGATCAGTTCAGATCAGATCAAATTTTTATCAATGTATTTGGCCCATAACTGATACTAATTCGTTGAAATTCAATCAAAATATCAACACATTCAGATCAGATCAGATCAGTTCAGATCAGATCAGATCAGTTCAGTTCAGATCAGATCAGATCAGTTCAGTTCAGAAAGATGCAGTCCTATCAAACGGGGCCTTAGCGTAGTTGGGTAAGATTGGAAATCACTGGAAACTAATTGCATTAATCTTAGCTTAAACTTATCCTTTTCATACAATCTTGCTATGTAAAGTAGTAAACATTATTGATCCCTATTACATGATAGGCCAAAATAGTAACTAAGAAGCCTACAAAAACTAATGGCCATCAATCCATCATCTTCTTTTAAATGAACCAACTTCACTAATACAATACTACATCTATATTTCATCATCTAATAAATGAAAAGATCCTAGTTTTTGACTAAATATTTGGGTGATGATTTTGCCAAGGCAGTAATTACTACCGCCAAGGCAGATTCATTGAACTTGGTCCATATAATGAACATATTTGCCTTGGAAGATACTGATCTGACTTGGCAAAATCATCACCCAAATATTTTTTGTCCAGGAGATAGTATCATCTTTGGATCAAACAACTCCTTTCTCTCCTTGAATTTTCTCCATTTTGAGCCAAAGTGAGTTTCCCATTCTTCCATGGTGTTGTAATGAGGAAGATATTGTTTAATCTTGATACCATTTTCTTCACAATAATTCAATAACTCCAAATTTTTGTCTTCCAAATCCTGCCAATCGTCGAAACCACTCGAATGTAGTAACCCTACGGTGTAGAATACATCTTCATCCGGTATAACCGCAGACATTTTATCATCCCACCTATATATGTACATAAGTTCGATTGTTAGTTGTTTTAGTAGCGCAATAAATCCGAATAATAAAGCGTTATTCAGTCGAGTATGTACATACTTGTTACGGTTCAATGGATATATGAGGATTGGCCCTAGAACCTTGCTATCCTTGGAAATGATCTTGGTGAAAACATGAGAGATATCATCGATTCGAGATCGAGGTATAAAGATGTTTAGCCATGGATGTGGAACATCCCATAGACCTTTCGATTGGAGCTCTAACTCTCCTCTTCGTACACGGTTCAAGAAGTCTACATAGCCTACTTCCTTTGTGAAAATAAATTCAGGAATAAAGCCTAACCCTTGGAGCTGCCCTTCAAATGCCTACAAATTCATTGCAATATACTAATTAAATCATTGTCGTCACATCTCAAGACCGAGAAAGTAATTCTATACGTCTTTAACATATAGAAATACTTTCTGATGCGAGGAAATTAATTAAACGCAACATCTTTCATACTTAGAATTTAAACGTACATGGTACGCATCGTACTACAACACATGCGTACCTTGTCGATATCGGCATCATTGTGCTCATGGTAATAGTACTTGGCAACTTCTAAACAGTAGATGATACCATTTGAGGTGTTTAAAGAGGTGATTCTGGCCTGATCGTTGGGTGTAAAGAAAGATGATCTCCAATTGTTTGGACTAACTTGTTGCATAATAGAGCCTTCCACATAATCTAGCCCATCAACCTTACTAATTAACCCATGGTAATTTCCATATAAGGAAATTAGATGTTCTTGATCTCTTACAAAACTCGAAAAATCATTGTATAACATTCGGACCCATTTCACCTGGAGACGACAAAAATACGAAAAATAATTAACAAGATTCAAAGCCATCATGATGATCATTATACTGTATGGCTTAATTAATTAACTAATTAAGCTATAGTTAATTTGGATGGATAAAGGCATTACAGCAAAAGAGGTCCCTTAATGTCATGGCTTTTTCAAGCTACTTTGGTCTTAAGTCATCTTACTTAGTCTATTCATTATATTGATTGCCACACGTCTGGTGATCAGACATGATCAGACCAACTCATTAGCTTTGTTTAAAGTGGCCGTACTTTGCTACAATAACATCGTCATCCGAGTGACACTCGAATTCGATACCACCCTATACCCTTATTTACACATCTTTTTGATTTCCTGTTTCAGCCTCATAAGAAACACGTCCAAGATGCTGACCAAAAGTGTGCGTGATACTCAATTTTGATACCATCCTTACATTTCCCCCCGTTTTTCTTTGTAATCCAAAAGCATCCCATCATTGGAAAACAGGACAACGATAAAACGACATCTAAGTGATATGGAGGAGTACTCAATTTCGATATCAACCTTTTAATTATAATGTAAAAGTAGTATTGGCAAATTATACTTATATAGTCCATGCATGTGAGATTTTGTAAATGACAGCAGATCATAAGAAGAAGTGAGAGTGTACTTGATGATGTTATGTAAAAAAAGGAAAGAAAAAGTACCCTTTTGGGTGCAGCCTCAAGTTTAATTCTTGCTCTGGTAATAATTCCAAACTGTCCAAGCCCACCTAAAACTCCATTAAACAGCTCCCTATTCTTCTTCTTTGAGCATGTGACCACTTCTCCTTTTCCTGAAACCATACAATTTCAGATCAGATCTTTAGAACAAAAAAAATGCTAGTAAAAACCCATTTTTTCAATTAAATATACATATTATACACACACCAATTTAGTCATGAATAAAAATAAATTGGTAATTTTATTTTTCAAGTTTTTTACAGTAATATTTCTAATTTTCAATTTTCTTCCTGAAATGTTTCAAAAAGTACCAAAACATTGTAAATTGTGAAAGTCTTTTTTTTGTACGTATAACATTATACTCCTTATAAGCTAACAACTAACCATGAATTTACTTGCACTATGGAGTACTTTTTCCACATGAATTAATATTATCTTCAAAAAAGAAAATCTTTGAAAATTTTACAATGTTAAAAAAGTTACAATTGTTTTGAATTAGAGTCAGCAACCTTAGCTTGATTTTAAATTTGCAATGCTTTTATTATTAGAAAACTTAGTTCATACGAACAATAAAACAATAACAATACTTGTGAATCTAGGAGTAAGAAACATAAGGTGCCGTGGTACAAATTAACAAATTTTTGTTCTTCTAGATCGTTAACGGTATATATATGCAAACTTCACTTTCGCAGTTTGAAAAGAACGAAAGGAGCTACTAGCATTTATATGCAATAATAATAATACACTTATGCATGGAGACGTGAAATGTGACATGATAGCATAACAGTAATTAATTATTAGTGTATATATACGTACGTACCAGTAATAACGTCCAATTCATGAACATTGCTAATCTGAGGACCATACCGGAAAGCTTGGCCACTAATTCCGGCGTTAGAAAGTGTTCCGGCGACGCTAAGGTACAAATAGTCGGTCCAAGAAACGGGTGCAAAACCATACTCTAATGTTGCATGCAACACATCTATCCAAAGTTGACCTCCACCAACATCGGCGTAGTATCCTCCAAGAATAGGGTCATATGAAACCCTAACCCTACTATTACCGCGATTTTTATCATTATCGAGTTTGTATTCGCTACTACTCAAAGATGGCATGTCAATGACAATGCCATTTTCCACCATGGCTTGGCCTCTACAAGAGTGGCCTCGGCCGCGAGCGGCTACTTCGAAGGGTATTGGAGAGTCATATGAGGATTTGATCAAGGACACTATGTCTTGTACGGTCGTAGGGTACATGACCGCGGCGGGTTTTGCATGGACTAGCATGCCAAAATCAGTGGAAGCCATGGATATAGATGAGTCATCTAGGCTTAGTTTTGTAGAAATGTCATTAGAAATTAGTTTTGTTGATGGGAGAAGGTTTGTCCATGATGTTGGACTTTGTTTAACCCCAATAATTGACATTAAACGGCTAATTACAAGGATCATGATATAGGAACATAAATAATGGAGAGAAAGTTTTGCCATTTTTCGAGAGAAATTGTCACACTTTGGCTAAGCTAATTATCTTGATCTATATATTATATGATAATGTGAAGGTTAGAAGAGAAGAAATGTAGCTAGGGAGGAAATTAGAAGAGGTGATGAGTTGAATATGAGAGATGAGATGTAGTAGTGCCCTATATATACACAAAGGAAATTTTAAGTGAGTGTGCATGTAAGTTTCTTAGAATTTATTATGTTGTTAGGGGGTAAAAGGTTGTTAGTACAATGTTATATGAAAAAGAGTTGGCACGGGGCCGGGGCTCCACGCTCTTAATTAGAGGATTTGATTATAAATTGCGTGGTGTTAAAATTTATTAGAGAGTTCTTTGTCACCGATCACGCAATATCTCATTACAATGTAAGGTATTAGTCGCATGATGTCACAGGTAATTAAATGAGCAGACACTAAACATAATCAGAGATTCGATCTTAATAATTATTAGAGATGTAAATGTATATATTTACTCGTATTGTCATTGCAATCTTAGAAGTTAGAACATGAAGTCATGTTCAAATAGAAAGGTCTTTTTAATATGCGGCATAGATGTCATAGTCAACTTCTTTTAGAAGAAATTACATAAAATTGTTTGCATGGCACGAATGAAGAAGGATGTAATTTTCTTTGAAGTTGTGGCCACACTTCCCTCTTTCACATTCGACGAAAGTAGCTAGTTGACACCAAATGGTTCACACAAAAATTTACTATATCTTTTCCAATTAAGTAGATGGTTTTCACTTTTCGGTCATTTTGTTTTAGCCATGTAATAATTCAAATTATTTTATAAATGGTTTGAGCTTGCATACATTCATCTTGTTGGTTAAAAGTTTAAACAAATCACACAATAATTAACAACTATAAAAAAAGGGGCAATTCGGTATACATACATTGGCGTCCTCATAAGGCGAGGATTTGGAGAATGGTTCACCACAAGGTGACAAAGATGTTTTAAATAAAAGTTTTAAATACAAACTATGTGTTCAATTTATAAATGATTCCCGACTTATTTTTGGGTTTTTTGGGCAAATGACAACGATGTATTCATTAATTTATTAAAGCAAATCAAATTTAAAATAAACTTAAAAAGTGCCCATACCATTTTAAAAAAAAACAACAATAAATGCTACTAGTGTTTTTAATTTTCATTAAATTTTAATGTAATTTTTTTATGTTATTGTTGATCTTTGTTGATAAAAAAAAAAAACTGTCACCGGAAAAGGGTTTAGGGTTGGGTTTCCCGGCGCCACAGCGGCGCCGGGAAACCCAACCCTAAACCCTTTTTCGGCAACCTTAAAGTAATTTTGCTTTATTAATCACATCTCAAACGGTTTTAGTAGTTGGGTTTTAGTGTGTCTTTAAAATCCGGCGGCGAAACCGCCGGAAAAGTTGTTTGAAAGTTTAATGGCGGCGTAATTGTTGATGGAACGAAGTCGTGCGTGGTTGTAGGCGTCTCAACCGTAATGGTGAATGTGGTTTTTGTATATGGGAGCAAGAGGATTACTTAATTATATTAATTAGTTTATTATAGAGTGCATTAAATTTTTGTTGGAAAATGTTAAATTTAATCATTCTTATAGAGTGCCCATAGGCATTTTATAGAAAGACCCTTATGTAAAATTGTCATTTATCCTAGAAGCAAAACATGCATGAAGTCAAGAACTCTTAAAGACTAGATCGTCTAGCCTAAAGGATATCCTAAATCTTATGATGGGGCCAAATCTTTTCTATGTATAGTTCATTTATGTTACCTCATTTAATTTGAGTTATATTTATTCCTAGGTCAAATAATTAATGAAGAAACAATCTTGGAGGACTTTGGATAAATTTGATGAAGATCCTTTGAATCAAGTTGGTCATTGAGTGAAGTCACCAACTCGATCTTATTAATTGACTCATTCAACAAAAAGGAACCCTAAGTTCGTATAAATGATACTTGAAATTCGTCTAAAACTTGATAATAATCATAATAAGAATAATCGTAATGTGTCAATGAATTATCATATACGGAATATAAATTAAAATCATATATGTGTGTGCACTTTCGTACTCTTTATCACAACCTTGCAGCCATAATTCTGTGTCGGCGGTTGTCTGTGACTCTAAGTCCTGGGCTCTCGAATAATTCTGATAGAATTATATTGAGTCTCACAATTAAGTCAATACTATTATTATAATGGTTCTTATTCTACTTATATCATTATTTTGGATCAATATATATATAAGACGATCTTTAATTAGCTTGATATGTATGAAGACAATTCTTCATATAATGATCTTGTATGGTTTTTACATCGTCTATTTTAACCATTTAGTACAATCCAAATTCGAGTTAGACATGATTATATATATCAAGCCTCAAATTCAAAACAACCTTAGATTAAATTCAATCTGTTTACACCAGTTGATCCAAGTACCCACGAATAAAATATTCCAATGTAAATCTTATCGCATACTCGCCGAGCTGAGGTCCAGTGAATTTAATCATAGTACCTAGTACAATGATTTTGCCAATAGAAAGACTACCGACGTAGCATTTGGGAAAAGACTATGTAGAGTCAATTAAAAGACTTACAAATAGAAATATTGCCCACACGTAAAAGAAGAAGAAAGCCAAAGCATCACATGAACAATGTCTCAAAATTTATTTTGGTAGTTTTCCAAGAGATTTTACAAAGAAGTTTTTGCATGTAAACAACCATGAAATCTAGGTTGGGCAGAGAGGGCATATCTTTGAGGGGTCACCCTAAAAGCGACATCGGCTCTATCTGTGGCCTAACATATATATTACGGGATTTTTTCAAAGATTTTAAAGGACCAACTTCATATTATGTCCTCCATCAACTTCTATATAGATTATGTACTAGTAACATTTTGCACTTTTCTTACATCATTATGCTAAGATTCTAAATCTACATCTTATAGATTTACTCACATGTCTCTCTCTTTTGAGTTTTGAGCACAACCGGATTGACTTTTGGGCCAATCTATCTTACGGACACGGGTTTGTAGTGGCATAAAGGTTCTAATTAGAAGTAATCGGCTTAAACCGATCAGAAATATCAATGCATTTTGTATCTAAATATCCAAAATCAAAAGGTTTGTGTTCAATTTTAGACTCATATATAATGATAAAATTTTGAGCTTGTAATAGCCTTAGTATTTGGCTCTTTACGAAACCATATCTATAAATAGAGGTTTGCACAAAATGTACTCATTAATTAGAAACAGACTATTTAACAAAACAACATATTTAAAGGGATATATGTGCTCCAGTTCAGGGGATTTACAGATATTGCATTCCTAAACTACATACTCGTAATATTCTTAACCACAAATACTCGATATTATTCCTAACATTTCTCATATCAATATTCCCTAATATACTCTATTAACAATGCACCATGCATGATATATACGCCTTCGAAACATAGGCTACTTTGAACTAGTTGTCAGAGTTAGTTGAATCTTATGTTATCAGTTATAAGATGAATATCAAGCCACTACGATCATCTTTGTTGTTTTCCTAAAATAAGTTCATCTTAGATTACTAATCATGAAGACAAGGTTGGCATATATGGTCAATATTATGGGTTAAAAGTGGGTCTAATATGTTATAATTACAACCCTCTTGAGGATTATGATGAGAATCTTTGATAATTCTACATGAGAGATACTATAAGGACTACTTATGATTTGTGCATCAAAGGCTTACCTTACAGCTACATTCATTATTCTAGAATTTATAGATTGTGTTAATGAAAGAATAATCAAAGTGAAGGAGACATGTCTACCACAAAATTTCTTCACCCTACAGATTTTGTGTGCATTAATGCCTACATCCAAATCTATAAAGTTGAGGAAATACTATGATTACTTGACACAACTAGTTAGCTTTTTTCAGACATCAATTACGAATTTTACCTATTTTTTTCTTTTCCAAATCCGGATCTTGATCATTAGAACTATTAACAAGTCAATAATCTTTATTACCATTAAGGATTTGTTTGTTGATTATATAGATTTAGCTGGCTTGATACGGCTAACTGTCTCTACAATTGAAACTTTGGGTCAAATGCATGAACTCGATACTCTGGGCGTCGTGAGAGGTCAAATGTTTAGACAGAAATATATCATCATCGACGATTGTTGTAAAACTAAATTAGCGATAATGTCAAAGCATGCAATTATACAATTATAATGACAATAAGACTAAAATTCTAGCTAGTACAATTACCTTGACAGTAATGATTTCTTGCATTGACAAAATCAAATGAATTTACATTGCACATTTGCACGTATTGGCTGCAAAGAAGATTAAGTTATGATGGTAATATATATAATGGAAATCTATCCAATCAGAAGGATGATTTCTGTCAGAAATCAGAAGGAATCTGGTCCCTTCATCTTATATGATCTAATGGTTGAGATTTAATATTAAAAGAAAATAGAAAAAAAAAATAAACATCCCCAATTCCCCAAACCCATATTTCACGTTTTCTCTCTCTTCTTTCACTCTTCTCATTCCCCAATCCCTTCCCCAACCGCCACCGGCCGCCGCAGCCGCCGTCGCCGGCGCCGACAACACCACCACTCCACCGCGATTATTCCTTCTCCGATGTCAACGGCGTTCTTCGAGCACCACTCCACCCTCCATCTTCTCCCATTTCCTCACATTTTCTCTCTCCTCTTATTTCATATTCTCTCCTGTCTCCTTCCCCGCGCCGCCTCGTCGCCGCCGGTGACGGCCACCGACATCCTCCATTTGCGCCTCGGACTCCACCGCTCGACGCCGGCGAGTCTTCACCGATCGATAATGGCCTCTGATCGATAACACGCTTCTCCTTCACGCTTCTCCACCGTCTTCTCTTGTTCTCTTTTCGCGCTCGTTTTTCCCGATCTGGCCGCCGCCTCTGAACGCCGCTGCCTATCGTCACCTGTACTAGCTCCTTCCGGCGAATCGGCTTCTATTGCCGGCCCCGCCACACCATTTCGCCGCGGTAGATCAAAATGAATGGAGATTAGATCAAAATTTTTTTCTTCCGCGCGAGTGATTAGAGGCGAAAATGGTGGAGTCGCTGGTGGAGGACGGTGCTAGGGTTTCCGAGGACAGAGGTGGAGGCGGTGGTGATCGGAGCAGTGGCCGCGCTGGTGGATGGTTGCCGGGAGGGTTTGGGGTGGTGTTTTGTGTGGGAGGAGAGAGAAAATGGTGAAAGGTGATTTTTCAATGTTTTTTCTCTCTTTTTCAGTTGGTTTTTTTTTTTTTTTTTTTTTTTTTTTTGTGTTTTGGAGTTACGTATTTTTGGTGGTGGAGTTACAAGAGTTACGTCTTTAATTAAGGAGTTAAGTTGAAATTACGTGTTTAATTAGTTGAGTTAAGTTAGAGTTACGTGTTTTAGTTGTTAGAGTTACGTGTTTTAGGTGAGTTAATTGGAGTTACGTGTTTTAGGTAGTGGAGTTACATGTTTTAGGTGGTGGAGTTACGTGTTTTAGGTGGTGGAGTTATGTTGGAGTTACGTGTTTTATGTAGTGGAGCGTGTTTTAGGTGGTGGAGTTATGTTGAAGTTACGTGTTTTAGGTGGTGGAGTTACGTTGGAGTTACGTGTTTTAGGTGGTGGAGTTACGTGTTTTGGTAGTGGAGTTACGTTGGAGTTACGTGTTTTAGGTGGTGGAGTTACGTTGGAGTTACGTGTTTTAGGTAGTGGAGTTACGTGTTTTAGGTAGTGGAGTTACGTGTTTTAGGTGGTGGAGTTATGTTGGAGTTACGTGTTTTATGTAGTGGAGTTACGTTGGAGTTACGTGTTTTAGGTGGTAGAGTTATGTTGAAGTTACGTGTTTTAGGTGGTGGAGTTACGTTGGAGTTACGTGTTTTAGGTGGTGGAGTTACGTGTTTTGGTAGTGGAGTTACGTTGGAGTTACGTGTTTTAGGTGGTGGAGTTACGTTGGAGTTACGTGTTTTAGGTAGTGGAGTTACGTGTTGTGGTTAGTGGAGTTACGTTGGAGTTACGTGTTTTGGGTGGTGGAGTTACGTGTTTTAGATAGTGGAGTTACGTTGGAGTTACGGGTTTTATGTGTTGGAGTTACGTGTTTTGGTAGTGGAGTTATGGAGTTCCGAGTTTTAGATGTTGGAGTTATATATTTTAGTTGGTGGAGTTACGTTAGAGTTACGAGAGTTAGATTAAAGTTGGTGGTGTTTTGATATTAGTGGAGTTATATAATTTAATTAGTGGAGTTAGATGACTGGAGTTACTGATTTTAGTTGGTGGAGTTAAGGGACTGGAGTTATGCAATTTAGGTTCTGGAGTTATCTGAAATCAATGGCTGAGATTGCTTTTGATCTCTAAATCAGTGGCTGAGATTCCTTCTGATTTCTGACAGAAATTATAATTCTGACCGTATAGGCCCCCTATATATAATTGAATTGGCTAGTAGTACAATTATGGGAACACAACCATGTTCATCAGTTGTAATTTTGATACCAACATTATGCAATTTTAGGAGTCTAGCTAGCTACACGTGATAAACTTAACATTTAGTTTAACAAATACTCCATATATATATACTTGGAAAATGAAGTTCCTTTAGTATAATAAATTAACAATGAATGACATTATGCTTTAAACACTTTTTCTTTGTGCTGTGTAAAGAAACATTTTAATTACTTAAACAAAAGACACTTTTTACCTTTGTGTTGTGTAAAAGACACCTTTGTAAATTATTAAAAGAGTAGGATGTGTACTTGGTTTTTCTTTTCTTGGATATTGATCGAGGCCCCTTTCATTTTCTTTCGTTGTTCCACTGAAACAAAATAATTTTCTGTTGTTGGTATGGGGTATCATTTTATCTGGTTTCTTAGGAAATATTTAAACGCTTCCAAAAATACGTCTAGCCGATGTTACTTTTATCCTTTTTAATATACAATTAAGAACATAATTGTATACGTTATGGTTTAATAATGTTCTTAAAATTCACACTAAGAGTCTAAGACCAACATGACCATAATAAACAATAATGGAGGTGATGTCAGGGAAAACTTGAAAAACAACCTTTTTTTCCTCGAGAAGACAGTTTTATTTATGTTCTACGGAGTACATAATAATTCAATTATAAGTCACATTATTTGGTGTCCTCTTAAAAGAAATCACATTTGCTGATTAAACATGGTGCATGCATAATACTATATCAACGCGCACAGTATATATGCATGCAAACAGTGGGTCCAAATATCAAGATTTTCGTTGTGAAGACGAAGAGCATGGAGTAAATGTACGTACCAAAATGTAATGTACTATGTGACGTACGAGTACTAGTAATTTACTTCACTTATGACAAATCATAATTCCAAAATTCTTAACTTATTATGACATGAAAAGCTGGATTCACAACCATTTCTGTCACTACTTCCATATGCTTTCCTACTCTTTAGATTCTATGTTCCAATTCTGACTTTTTGGTTCATATATTCTTACTTACTACTCTTAGCCTATTTGATACGAAATGCGAAAAACGGATCTTTAGATATCACGATGTATAAGTATAAAATCATTATCTTGTAATACAAAAAGAATGCAGTAGTGATAATTATTTCTTTAATTTATATTGTATTATGTAGGATATGAGAGACTCAATGAATGTCGAAAGTTCGAGTGTTGGTAGCGTCGTCTTCTCCGGTCAAGTAGACTTTAAGCAAAAATGATGGACGCACATGTACACTATCTTTCTTCGGGGCCAAGGGGTATTCACATTAATGTCTTAAAGATTCAAAATCAAGGAAGAGTTAATTTAGAGTTGAATAATTGACATTTCACACATGAATCACAATGTCGGGAACTTATCGACTAAATGCCAACCAACCAATCGTTTTGTTCCAAGTTACTATATAATCTACAAAATGTGTAAAAATGAATTGACTAGACCAAGAATCTACACACCAACAAAAACAAAAGAAATCTTAATTCCTGTCTCTAATTTCTTTCATACAGTAACTTTTTGTGATTTTGAGATCTCATTGAACAACCACCCAAGTAGTTGACGTGTTCCAATCTACTATACGCTAATTTTGGCAGTGGAAAAATGTGGGAGTGCCAGATTAAGACAAACATTGAAAAGAAGAGTGAAGGAGAAGATAACATGGTATGCCATAAGAGAAAAGACATGAAAGATTTGGGAAATCTGGGTTTCAAAAGATCTTGTTTCAGTACGCTGATTTGACACTAGGATTTCTAGATTCTCTTTAAGTCACCCCTACAATCTTTGGGTTACGTCAAAAACTAGGAATTTACCCACAGTTTTCTTCTGCTGTTTCATACGTGGACTCTGCTCATATCGCATCTTTCTGCAAGAAAATGATTTTTGCTCGTGTGGTTTTCGGGCAGCGAGTTTTACACCCTCGTATAATCTGTTAAAATGGATCGTGTTGGATTTGCGTTCCTGTCAAATATAATGAACTTAGCCCTTTTGATCAACCAGGAGATCAGTCTCGACTATTGAGTAACCCAAGCAGACTAATGAAGAATATGTCGCGTGAGGAGGTACAAATCCACGGTATGAATCAACCAAATCACGCCCTTGTGTTTAGATATATGTCGTGGCGTCAAACATTACCCATATGGCGCTCATGACAAGCAAATTCAACTTAACTCCAACCCATTTAGTTTCAGTCAGAGGGTTGTGATAACCTATTTACTGAAACACATAGTAATACCTTTATCTAAGCCCGTTAATTCCGTGTCAGGTTCGAGTTGGGATTGACCGTTCCATCAACTTTCGTCGAGTTTGAGAAACATTGTTAATGACCCTGACTTCGGGAGTGATTTCAAACAAGTTGAGTCCCCCCTTGAGAAGAGCCGAAGACACAATTCAACTCCAACTATTTCCATGAAATGCAACACGCTACATCAAAATCACCAAAAGCCACATTTGTACAAAACCTCAGATACTCAGACACCCATGCAAAGATCCCAACATTTAAGAACAATCAAAACTCAAAAGAGAACAGAAAAAAATATATAAAATAGAAGAATTGGTTTGTACGACTATAGGAGCTTATTTCCCGCGTTGTCAAAAAAAAAGGCCATAGGATCGACAGATCTGGTACGAACGAGACTATGAGTTGCTCATCAAAAATCCAGAGCATCAAGTGACTTCTCCGGAAAAAATCCACACTGGTAGATTATTTGTGCAACCATGAGTAATACATCGTTCTCGCACAGTAAAAGTATGTATTCCATCTACAAAGATACATTAAAAGCTCAAGGATGGCTAAAACTGTAAGGAAGAACATAGGAAATAAAACCCTTACAAGCAAACAGTTTTTCCCTGATGAGGTGCTGTGATGCCCATTCAGTGAAGTTTGACGCTTGAGGCAGTAAAAGCCCGCTGAACTTCTCAGTTTGTTTAATCCGGCTTTCACAATCAAGCAGCTGGAACCTTCCGTCCATCCTCAATGAAGAAGATTGCGCTTTCTGGGATCTGATCCAAGATAAACACATAAAATGAGATGAGAAGTACTAGTAATCAAGAGAACATTAAAAGCTTCGGCCTACTATCATAGAAATGTAGTCATGCATGCTGCACCAAACAGAAGCTATTGAGTAACAAGGGTAAATGAAATCAACTAGGTTAGCGGAGCTATATTTCTTGTGCAAAGATCCCATGCCATGATAATTGGAATCAGTACATGAACTACAAAAATGGATGCGGTCGTGTAACTGCAGGTCAGAGGGAAAGAATTCTCCCACCAGCAGAACATCAGAATTTAACACTATGTGGTTGCTAGACCTGATGGGACCTATTTCAAAGGAACTCTGAGAATATGAGACACACAGGGATCAAGCCATGACATTATGCGTTTGAAAAATGAATTATGCTAAGATGGTGGTCAGTGGCATTGTTCATCTTATATCCATTAAAAGCCTAGGGACGACAAGCCAAACAAGAGATGTAAATGACTTCTCACAGTTATCAGTCCGTATGGAAATACGAATGATAAGGCATAATATAGAATGAATATTTACATCAGGCCAGGTATCTGTAAGAAACTCCACAATGTCGTATGCAATGTCTCCTTGAACATCAACCTGTTCCTTTTCCGTTGGTCCCTGAAACAAATCACATCCACAACATCCATTAGAAACTGGTAGTTCAACAGTTATTTCATGCACAGCTAAATCATAGGCACCTTGACAACGGAAGCCCCAGTTGCAAACTTTTTCCCAAGCTTCTTTGAAGCATCACTAAGTTTAACACCTGAAAAAAATATTAAATATTAGAAAGAAGAAACAAAAATTCACGGTGTTACAAAGACAAAAGGCCGTGCAAAAGAATCTCACCAAAATTCTCCAACCCTTTTACAGTGGTGATGCATTTCCTCTTGTTGCGCACAACCTTCTCAATAATAAGTTCTTTCTTGTCCTGTCGACAGAAAGAATCCAAAAAGAATTCAGAAAACAGTGGACTAACAGTAAAAACATTTCTAAGAAAAAAGCTTGAAAGTCAATGACCACACCAAAGGAAGAGTTGTAACAAGGCCTCAGATTGTATAGTAAAAGTGTACTCATCCAGAGAGAAAGAGACACACACACACACACACACACACACACACACACAAGGTGGTAAAATTGGCTATATTAACCCATGCAGAGGGTCGTCACAGGAATGACAGTGATCAAGAAACTGCAACAATAAAAAGGCAAAAACATCCTTTAGCCCCATATGTTCTTCCTTGTCAACATTTCCACTTCAAGCACCACACACCCTCCCCCCTCATCTCGACATGCCTACCTTAACACACGCAAATTCCCATCACAACCACGTTTTCACCGGCTTAGCTGTGGACAGAAAACGGAATCCTCATAACTTATATTTAAATCGACCTGCCCAAACCGTGTCGGTGAATGTGATTAAAAATCTTGACCTCACGCAACAACACTAAACAAAGATAATGAAAGACAAAATCCTTGGCAAACGAAAACTAGCGTCAAGTACAAGTAAGTGAGTCATAGCATAGACAATGAACAAACATCTTCTTTGACAAGAAAATAGAGCTAACAAACATGGATCGACGCTTTTTGACCCATGGAAATAGCCCAAATAGGAAAGGAAAGAGTTAACCAATCAAAAAATTACAAGACAAAACATTCTAATGCCCAACAATTAGTGCCTAAAGAGCACTCATTTCTGTCTTGTTATAGGGAAGTTCATGTGACTGCATTGTTTAAACTCAGGGAATGTACACTGGTGTGCTTCAAGAGAATGGAGAGTGGACTCTTAAGGAGAAAGAAGTGAATTTTCAGCCGATGCTATACTTCAAGACAATGAAGAGATAACTCTCCACTAACATTTGTTGTAGCTAGCTCTCCATTTCAAGCACACAAGAAGCTATCTACAACTAGAGAAAAAAGGAAAGGAAAGGAAAAAAAAAAAAACAAATTTACATGTTTTTCTACAGAACATCAAAAAACATGTTGCCAAGTGTCCATTCCCCATGTTTGGATCACGTAAAACGGTTGTTATCGTAAACCACAAGACTCTCCTCAAAAATATTTATCTTTCAAACACTTAATCGCTTTTCAATATGCAGGATATGGCTCCTAATAATCCGAATCAGGGAAAGAATCAATTCTAAAACAAACACAACACGTCTACAACATCCAAATCTCAGATTTTCCGATTCAAATGTGGAGATAAAGGTAGTGAAAATGAATATATGCATTGTCACAACGGATGAAAAACTAGCTTCGGTTAGTAAATGGTTGTTGCATAGGAAAGAAAAGAAAGATATGGAGTACTAGGTGTTTGAAAGATAAATATTTTGGAGGACAATGTTGTTCTTCTATGACCAAATTGGTTTTTTCAGTCAAGCAATAGCTGACTAATTAGTGTAAAAGAAAATCTCCAGAAGAATTTACCGTAATAAAACCTTAGGCCAAAAATTGTACCGAAAAAGTTTCAGCCCAAGAAGAATGGAAATAGACACTTGACAACATTAAATTAGTTAAGAGAAATTAGGATAAAAAAAAAAGGAAAAATGTGGGTGGAGGCAAGATTCTTCATGATGCTTGAAGTTCTGCAGAAAAAATGTCCAAAGCCTATTTTTTCTTTAGTTTAGATAGTTGTAGATAGCTTCTTGTCTGCTGCAAATGAAGAGCTAGCAACATCATTTGTAAACGGAGAGTTAGCTTTCAATTGTCTTGAAATGTATAATTGCAGGCCTTTTGTTAACTTGTTCCCTTAATTCTCCATTCACCAAGAGAGTGTACATGCTCCTCACAGATTAAACCAAAAGTTAAAACAAGTAGCACGTGTGGTTAGATAATTAAAATTATTACGCAACTCAGAATGGTAATCACCATTCTGAAGATATTGGATCATTCTATGTTTTGGAGATGAGGGTGTAGGCATGCCGCATGCTTAATGAGAGCAATATGAAACAACAGATAGATATGACATGTTTAGTGATTGTTCATAGGATAGGCCGATAGGGTGAACAAAACCAGCTCCAGATATCTCTTGGTGATGATATGGGGGGAACAGAATCGGAGGTAAGAGTTGAACGAGGATCTTTGGAAGATGTGAAAGCTCCTAGTTTAGGTCAAGGAAATCACACTTAACGGAACCTCGACGACTTTACTCTTTCTAACGAGGAGGCGGACACATGGGCTACAGATATCCACTTTGATAGGGTTTTGATTATAAAAAATGTAGCCAAACTAGAGATTGAAGTCCAGGTGTGTGGTAGGACTTTTAGGTCTTTTCCTGTTGGCAAGCGGACTTCTTGCCTACTTTTTGTGTATAATGTCCTATATAATTATGTTTTTGATACGAAGAATGGCAATTACCTATGCAAATACATCCAAGTGATCGGAATGCAAATCACAAATATAATTCTAGTGTCTAAATCTCAATCTCATTGGGGCCCAAACATTAAGAATATGTATTTACCAACTCCCAGCCCAATAAGTCAGTGCTTCATAATTCAACTTAGCTATATCTTTTGAACTCCTGAAAATAAGACATTTAAAGCTGATTGAGATGGGGTTGTATAGCGGTAACCGCCAGTCAGTATACACAAAATTGTTGACTCCCTGCTGCTGATAATTCAGATAGCCCTTCGTCCAATACACCCGTTACACATATAGACAATGATAAAGGAGAGTGGGACCCTCTTTTTCTATCTTATGAAGTAGACAGGGAATATACACACCATACCAAAGTGTCCAGATCAGACACTGAAATGTCAAATTTGAATTTAATCCAAATTTTCAACCATAGTTCTCGTGTCTAATGGGAAAACTGTTGGGACTAACAATCTTCAGAATCCACACAACATGTGGCTATGTGAATATATTTGGAAATTGGAGGATCATATAAATTGATCAAATAGAATCGGCAAGTAAATGTTTTTTATTTACTTTCCATTATTCTGGAGGTACAATCCTTACTAAATGGCTTCTCTAGGTTCATATGTCACTTACTCAACTCCTACATAGCAGAACCACACCATATTCAATTCTCCTAGCTGCGTAAAATATTGCCATTCCACACTCCAACTCTAAAGAAGAGCAATGAGCAGCAAAAAAACACTATCTATTGACGTGTGCATCACCTACAGGCTACCACTGAATATAATTTAAAGTCCCGTTGATTCAAGATTTAACAAATAAAAATGGCAAAATGCATTACAAGTATGTAGGCCATTCACAAACAAATTATTCTGGCTTGTAATAGAGGACTAATAGTTCATGCTACCCCAACCTCGTATCTTAACTTTTTGGAAGTTCGAGGAAAACACTAGGCTACCCAATATCAATCACATTCTCCAGGTGAGATAAATCACCAAGTTATCATCAAAGAATAATAAACTAAATGCAAGAATCGTACCTTTTTCTTAACCTTTCCACCAGGGAGCCGCTTTACTTCTTCAGGCTTAGATGTTGAGGAGCCATCTGCAAAACCCAAAAGAAACTAGCATAAGCATTTAAAAAAAAAAAAAAAAAAAAGAGAGAGAGAGAGATGACTGAATATAGTGAATAATGAATTTTGACTACATAAAGCAATTTCCATCTTCTAAATGCTTATTCAGATATTTGATCGTATTTAATAGACCTAGGCCCTTTGGAGCCACGAATTGGTCAACCTGAACCCGACCCATAATATTGGGTTAAAAAAGGGAATAATCCCAGGAAGGGGAAATTTTGAGATAAAGGCTCATAAGAGCTAAATGCATTTCCAATGTTGTATCAATGTGCGATGGCCTGCTAATGTGGATGCTTGCAGCCAATATTCTGACTCCTACCCCCCTTATTTCTTTCATTCTTCATCATTCTTAAACTATTTCCACTATACAAGCTTATCATTCATGTAGTTCACTGCCAAAATGGAAGTCGTCAGGCCAGATTCCCAATTTTGTGAGGCCAAGCTGGTATAGTGTTTACATGCTGGGTCATGGACTCATGAGTGTTTATCCCTGGGGTTTAGCACACTTGGGAGGTAAGTTTGAGGAAGTGTAAGGAAAGAGGGACATCGTCAAACCATTAATAATGCACGCTAACAGCCCTTACTATTCAAAGCTCCAATCCACACATCGATCCTTCTACCCCTCCCCCCCCTCCCCTCTCACTAACACAAAACCACAAAGGAAAAAGAAATAACAGAGCATCCTCACAAAAATAGTATATAAAATAATGCTAAACAATGCCAGCCTATCGTGACAACAGGAACCCATGCTAAAAACCTCATAAACATCGGAGAAACAATGTCAAACAACTCCTTCAAAAAGAGAAAGCTTGTTTTTTTGCTTAGGCAGCAGCTAAAGACGAAATACCAACATTAGATTGCCTTAAATGGAGAGGTTTAAAAAAGTGCATCTTCAATGACGTCATGGGAAGGGAGCTTCTCTGAGTAATTGTACGGACACTTCCTGCAATTGCTTCTCCATGGCTAACCAGAAGAAGAGAGGAAGACCTAGAAAACTAAACACAGCAACAGATGCGCAAGAACAAGACGATGATAATGGTACTAATTTCAGCTCCGATCATGCAGAAACTGATTTTATAAATCAAACCCAGCTAGCCGACGACGCTCGAAAATCAGTGAGTGTGAACGATGTCATCAACTCGGCGATGGCAAAGGCAGGTAAATTCAAACCATCTGCTCCTCATTCTAGTAGTTCTAAGACTGAAAATGTTGAGGTTATTGTTGATGCTCCAAAATTGACTGAAAACCCTGTTATTGAGAATGTCAAAAAACCCTGGAACTCTGTTGTAACTGACAAATCTAGGGTTGGAATGAGTCTGCATTATGATGATTCTTGTAATAAGGATGAAGAAATAACCATAGAAGAAGGAGATATCAGGGGTGAACTGGAGAAATGGAAATTTACCCTGATTGGGAATGTTATTGGGGCTAAGCCTAAACAAAAGGAATTAGAGGAGTTTATCACGAAATATTGGAAGAATCTGGGTGAGCCTACTGTGAAGTATTTCAGGAGGGGATGGTTTACATTCAGGTTTGGTTCAGAGATGGAGATGAACAATGTGCTTAAGGGTGGACCATGGAAGTTAAGTGGTAACCCTCTCATATTGAAGCCATGGTCACCAAAAATCTCTTTGGAACTGGACTGCATGACTACTGTACCTGTGTGGATACTTCTACCAGACTTAGACCCATGGTTATGGAGTGAACAGGCTCTAAGCAAAATAGGTAGCAAGCTGGGGAAGCCTCTATATGCAGATAATACAACAACAAACCAGGACAGATTGTCTTTTGCGAGACTGCTTGTTGAAGTTGATGTCTCAAAAGATCTTCCTTGTGAGATTACTATTAACACACCTCACTGTGGCAAATTGGTTCAGAAAGTCAATTACGAGTGGGTGCCACACTATTGCAGCACTTGTGGAAAGCTAGGACATACATCTCAGAATTGTAAACTGAACAGGTCTAAACCTGTCTCAAAGTCTACAATGGTGTACAAACCTAAGGCTAAGGCTCAAGTGCCTGCACAGCCTAAGGATGTACATGGTGAGCTTGTCTCAGAGCATAAGAAGGATCAGACAACTGATGGTGTGCAGAGCCAGGTGGTGGTGGATGATAACACTCACGATCATTTCACTCCACCAATGTCTCCATCTGACTCTAGTAAGTATAGTATGGATGACATGGGCTTCAGAAAGCACAAATCTACAGCAAAGGCAGCAACTATGAAAGCAAGAATTACTCCAACAGTTCTAAGCAATAGTTTCTCTGTGCTGATAGATGGAGAGAAAGGAGAGCAATATCTGGATATGGGTTTGAAGAGTTTTGTAGGGGATAGGTTCACTCCTGAGCCTCCTCCTATATGTTGATTGCTGCATGGAATGTGAGAGGCTTCAATGAAAGCCTCAAACAGCAGGAGGTTAAAAACCTCATGCTGAAGCACAATGTTAGTTTAATGGGTGTATTAGAGACTCGGGTAAAAGAAAATAAAGCAGATAATATCATTCAAAGGAAGCTTAGTAGATGGAAGATTGTTACTAATCATAGCTGTCACTATAATGGAAGAATTTGGGCTGTTTGGGACCCAATGATAGTCAATGTTGATATACTGATGATGACTAGTCAATTGATTCACTGCAAGGTGACCCATATCTTCTCTGGGAATGAGATTATGGTAACCCTAGTTTATGCAAGCAATGACACTGATGAAAGAAGAGTTTTATGGCATGATTTATTGAACTGTTCTAGTAATACTCTACCGTGGATTGTGCTTGGAGATTTTAATGTCACCAGAAGCATTCAGGAAAGGAAGGGGAAGAACTCTCCAAATCAGAGAGACATGGAGGACTTCAATAATTGCTTAACCAGCTGTGTCTTGGATGATCTCAAATATAGAGGTTGTGAGCTCACCTGGACTAATAACCAGGATGGACAAGACAGTGTATGGGCAAAATTAGATCGAGCTTTAATAAATTCAAATTGGCTGCACCAATTTCCTGACTCCTATGCAGACTTCTTTCCACAAGGAGTCTCTGATCACTCCCCTATTGTTGTTACTATCATGGCAAGCAGGAAAATTAAGAAGAGCTTCAAGTTTCTGAACTGTTGGACATCCCATCAGGATTATGAAGCTACTGTTGCTGGAGCCTGGAGGAAGAAGTGTGTTGGTAGACCAATAGACAGACTCTATGACAAGCTCAAATATACAAAATATGCCTTGACCAAGCTGAACAAAGACAATTACTCTAATTTACCTGGCAGAGTAGCAAGGTGTAAAGATGAGCTGGAGAGTTTGCAAATTCAGTTGGAGAAGAATCCTGATAATATGGATTTGAAAAAACAAACTGATGAAGCTAAGAGGAATTTCTGTAAATTCAAGCAAGCAGAATTCAGTATGCTCAAACAGAGAGCAAAAATTTCACATATAAACCTCTCTGATAGCAGTACAAGATTCTTTTATGCTAGAATTGCTGAAAGAAGACATCAAAGTGGGATTGCTGCAGTTACTGATAAAGATGGCAGGGAATGTAGAAATCATGAAGAGGTGGCTCAAGCTTTCACTTCCTTTTATAAAAGCATGCTGGGAAATGCTGCTAGGGTCGAAGAGTTGGATATTGACTTTGTGAGGAAAGGGAACTGCATACAATCTGATTATCATAGTACACTCACCAAGCAAGTCACCAAGGAGGAAATAAAAGAGGCTTTGTTCAGCATGAATCCAGACAAAAGCCCTGGACAAGATGGGTTCAGTGCAGGTTTCTTTCAGACCTCCTGGCATCTTGTGGAGAAGGATGTGACTTTAGCTGTAATGGACTTCTTTGACAATCTACATTTACCAAAGAAGGTCAATGCTACTATGGTCACCCTTATTCCTAAAAAAGTCAATGCATCAAATGTAGCTGATTTCAGGCCAATTGCCTGTTGTTCTACCCTGTACAAAATAATCAGCAAGATTTTGGCTAACAGATTAAAGGAAACACTCCCTCATCTTATTGGAGAAGAGCAGGCAGCTTTTGCTGCAGGCAGGAGCATTTTCGACAATGTTGTGCTCTCTCAGAGTCTGGTTAAGGGATATGCACAATCTAGAATTTCTCCAAGATGCCTCATAAAAGTAGATATCAGAAAGGCCTTTGACACTCTGAATTGGAGCTTCATCAAAAGTATGCTGGCTGCTTACAACTTCCCTGCTAGATTTATTGACTGGATCAGCACATGCATCACCACCACATGGTTCTCACTGAAAGTAAATGGAGTCTATGAAGGATTTTTCAAGGGTGAAAGTGGAATTAGGCAGGGAGATCCACTCTCTCCTTATATCTTCATCCTAGCTATGGAAATTCTTTCAAGATATCTTAGAGACATGCCCAACCATGATCAGTTTTCTTTTCATCCCCAATGTGCAAGAATCAGACTCACCCACTTGATATTTGCTGATGACTTAATGGTTTTTGTAAGAGGAGACCTTCCATCAGTCACAGCAGCAGTCAATTGTCTCTCCAAATTTGCTGATGTTTCTGGTTTGTTTGCAAACCAAACCAAAACCGAAATCTACTTTGGTGGAGTCAGCAACTCTGTTAAACAACTCATTTTCGAGTATACAAGATTCAAGGAGGGAACCTTTCCTTTCAGGTATCTTGGTATACCATTAAATGATTCAAGATTAAGAAGTGAAATGTATGATCAGCTGACCAGGAAGATTCAACAATCAACAAAGCACTGGGCCTCTCAAACCCTCTCATATGCTGGTAAAATTCAGTTGATAAATTCAGTGGTTTTTGGAGTGGAGAATTTCTGGTGTGCTAGTGTTTTGATCCCTAAAGGTGTTATTAAGAAGATTCAAAAGCTGAGCAAGGATTTTCTATGGGGCATACAACCAGGGGAGAAGAAGATGATATATAAAAGCTGGCTCAGTGTTTGCAGTCCTAGAGAGGAAGGTGGAATGAACATAAAAGAAGTTTTATCCTGGAACAAAGCTCTTATGGTCAAGTGGATTTGGAGGCTCCAAGCTGGTAAGCAGGGTGTCTGGGAGAGATGGGTCAGGGCTTACAAGCTCAGGAACAATTGCATTCTGAAGGCTTGCAGCAAAAACTCAGATTCTGAATGCTGGAGGAGCATAATCAGAATCAAGGATGAATTAGCTAATAGCCTGGATCCAAATGAAACAATAGAGGACAGATTGGCAAGTTGGACAAAAGGGGGCAAGTTTAATGTCAAAGCAGCTTATGACCACTTCAGGTGTAAGTATGCAAGAGTTAAATGGCACAGAGTTGTTTGGCACAGCATAAACCTTCCAAAGCACAGCTTTATTGCAGCCATGGCACTTCAGAAAAAACTGGCAACAGTAGACAATATGATTATCAGAGGCTTCTATCTGGTAAACAGATGCTCACTTTGCAAATGTGATGCTGAAACTCATAATCACATCTTCTTTAGCTGCTCTTTCTCCAAAGCAGTTTGGGAAGGGGTGAAGTCTTGGATTGGAATGAATATGAAATACCAGGATATCAGATATGTCATCAATTGGTTGAGCAGCAGGAAAAATAAGAAAAGTTGGAGGCACATATGGGCTGTTTGTAGCTTCAATACAACAATCTATATGATATGGCAAGAAAGGAATATGAGGCTGTTTGTGGGAAATGAACACACTACGGACTGGATTATAAACCAAATCAAGTTTGTGGTGTGTGTTAGATTGTATTTCAAGAGCAAAAATTGTAACCAAGAAGAGATTGTAGATGCTATGATCTCTTAGTTAGTTTTCTTAGTAGCTAATTTGTTATGGGTGTCCATTTTGTACAAAAATGTTCTTTTTCTTCCCTTAATGGATGAATAAAAAGAACCAACTTTCTACAAAAAAAAAAAAAAAATAAAAAATGGAGAGGTTTTAGTTTGGCTAGCCATTATTCCTTCTGTAATGAGGCGGAAGAAACCTTTGATCATCTTTTGCTTTCTTGTGGGTCTTGTCTTTGTGGCATATTGCTTTGTCCTTGTTCGGGTTGAGTTGGGTTTATCCTTGGAGACCTAAAGATCTCCTTTCCGCTTGGAAAGGAGAATGAAGAAAGGGTGCCGAAGTTTGGAAGGTGGTACCATTAGCTATTTGGTGGTGTACTTCTTATGGACACGAATCGAAATTTATTCATGTCTGGTTTTTCCAACTATTTTTTCCAAAACTTTTTAACTTGTGTTCAAAGTTCATATGTTTTTTGCAATATTTTTTAAACCTTTTTATTTATTTTGACGACTTTCTAAACTTCATTTGAAAGTGTTTAAATACTTGTAAAAGGTTTACAACGTTTTCGAAATTTCTTGGCGTACACAAGACGGTTACTAGATGACGATTCATGTTAGCCGACTCCAAATCATTTTGGGAATAAGGCTTGGTTGTTGTTGTTGTTGTATTTGGTGGTGTACTTGGAAAGAAAGAAATCAACGCATTTTTTATGGTATTGCAAGGACACACCGAGACTTCGAATTACGCTTTTTGAGGTTGTTCTATAGTTGGAGTCAAGTGTTACATTCCCACTGCCACTCGACTTTCCTTCTTTTTGTGGACACAATTTCTCTAGATAGTCTAAGAGATTAAATATTTCTCTTTTGCCATAGTTGGAGTCTAAGAGATTAAGAGATTGTATG
The DNA here is from genome assembly GCA_963457585.1 of Spergularia bocconei. Classification (NCBI taxonomy): domain Eukaryota; kingdom Viridiplantae; phylum Streptophyta; class Magnoliopsida; order Caryophyllales; family Caryophyllaceae; genus Spergularia; species Spergularia bocconei. Next base: position 6,559,695 of record OY734944.1, on the reverse strand, counting down.
TGGGAGTCACCCCATTGCTGTTCTTTCCAAGATACTAATAACATAACTTATCAAAAAGAAAAATCACTGATAGTTGACAGATCCAATCCATATAACAAGAATACAACTTGTACAATTCTACAAATAGTAAGTTGCCTCTTTTCTCAGAACTACATTACCATTTAGCCCAAATAGACCCCATAAGCATTATGTTGAGCACATAGATATAGGATCAAGCAAAAGCTAGCTGTCTCCCCCAATCGGCTTCACATTGATCAACGCGAAGAAAAATCCACGAAATACACTTAAGTTTGAGCAACAACCTCTTAGCATCCCAGTATTTACTGGTGCCCAGAAAAAATCTAAATCCAGATTTTAATCTAGCCTCTAGAGGGGTAAGTGGTAACCACCATATCCCAAATCTAAAGGTGGGAGCCATTGAGGCACATGGTTGTAGCACTTGTCAATCCCAAATTCTACAAAACAGTCTCTAAAGAGAAAAATTTAGGTGAAGAGTCATCACTAGACCAAATCCACCCCCCCCCCCCCCCCACAAAAAAAAGAAGGAAGAAAAGGAGAAGTGAGCCTCTGAAGACACCCAACTCTCAAAAACCTCATACTCTAGAGAACAAAAGCTCAAAGAAATGACCATTGCATATAGATTTCAAAAACCTCAAACGCTAGAGTCAACTTTAAGAAATCCCTTCTTTAGCAATATAAGAAAACATATTATCGTTTCAAACCCTTGAAGGGTGAGAGAGGAAGAACGCAATGCCAGAGTCCCTACCATATGAAAGAAAGAGAATCTACATAAACAAACTATAGGAAGTGAGCCGAAAATCCTGCATACTTCTGCAAATCACAAACTAAAATTCCAGAAATCAATTGCTTAAAACACCAAACACCCAATAAAATTGCACGATAACATAGAAATATCGTGGCTGATATGAGTATCCAAGTTCGGACCCATGCAGATAAGAACTTCTAGCTCCACAGATCGTCTAGCTAAACCAGCATCACGTCCACTGGCCAGTTACATGAATGTCATGTCAAAAACTAACTTCTTCCTCTTAAGCATATAAAAGAAGCACGTTAATTATCTCTTAACGCAACTCTCACTCAACCTATAAAGGATTCACACTGAGCCCAAGCACATCCATAAAACTAACTAGACCAAAGTTTCTAGCTATGAGGGGGTCCGTACTCAAGTGAAAACCATGATAAGGGATTTAACACTTGCACCATCTAACTAAACATACTCAACTTGGACTTTGCCAAACTCTTGAAAGCATTACCCACAACTTAGAAAGACATCGCCCCCCACCCCCAATAAAAACGAATTGTACCAGCCAAAATTCACGTCAGATCAGACAATTCACATCCTCAGGAAACGCCCAGTCATGCTAAGGAAAACATCCAAAAATAGAGTCTTCCCATACCACTATACCAGTATTACATGATCTGACGTGATGCGCTATTCTCTTGAGTATTAAATCCATTATCAGGTCCTTTTTATCAGAAGCTAAACTTTAAGACCGTCCTCATCCTATCTTGCCCACATGCTCCTCTATCTATAATAACCCCAGATGATGGAAAAAGGAACAACAAGTTTGAGTGAATCTTCAGCCACAACTATAGCTACCAATTACAAACAACTCCTTGAAAACCATGAACCAATCCCATCTATAAAGGACGAGAACTTCCAAATATGCTCCAGCAGCCACCCAAGGAATTCAAATAAAGGTTAATTAAGCCTGTATTTGACACGTGAAACTGAGAAAATTAAAGAATCTTTTCACAAAGAGCAAAAGTGTTCGGCGTCCACAGGCAACTTGAGAGAGAAAAGCTACCAGAATTGGGAAACCAAATTGTCAATTACTTGTTAAGTCCGTAGATGCAAAAAAGTTTGAGACAGAAGCTGTATACACTAATGGAGCATCACACAGCTTTCTCTATGGACGAAGCACAACTTTCTAAAGCTCACAAGGCTGAAAAGTTACGAGAACCGTCCTAAACAAAAGCCATCAAATTCCCAGTAGCCATGACAACAACAACAACATTACCCCAATGCCCCAAAGGCTCCCACCCATGCCAAGGTATGGGAGGGTCGGATGTACGCAAACCTTACCCCTATGTTTAAATATGAAGAGGCTGCTTACCAGTGACCCATAACGAAGATTGTGTCAAGAATCCCACCAAACAACTGCTACTTCAGAATACAAGAAGCGCAGACAATTTTGTGAGCCCTTATGCTTTATTCCATTATATTCCAAAACAAAAGCCATCAAATTCTCAATAGCCATTCCCGAAATGAGCTAGAGGGCATAATCAATCTCTATTCAAGGATCTCGCTTTAATAAAAATAAGTCCTCGAACTGACACTAATTCATAATCCCCTACCATCACTTGCGTGGAAAGAGATGGCTACAAGCAATGACAAGAACAAAAGTAACACAGTGCCTGTACTACATTTCCATAGACATCGGATGAAGCATCACAAAACACTTCACCAAAACTCTTAGCATCACTAATCTATACACAATTCATCGCAATAATCGTTATAAATTCTAAGCTCGAACCCAATCAAACCATCCCCAAATCAAAAATTCAGAATATTCAAAAACACTAATTGAGCCAATAACTTTTGGAGACAGATAGAATCAAACATAACACAAAACTCATCTCTGCACAACCAACTACAAAAAATTTTTGTTTCAAATCATCGAATTAGATAAATCGAATGCTTTCGCGTATTCAAACCAAACGTTAACAATTCAAGAGAACCGATAAAGCCGTGACTAATACACAAATTCATAGGAAAAGTTTAATTACCAGCAGAAATTGAAGTGGACTGTAGCTGGTCTGCCACCTTATCAGCATCTTTACCACTTCCCTCTGAAAAAAAATCAACAATCACCAAAATAAACAATCACCCAAATAAAAAAAAAAAACAAAAAACAGCAAGTACCCACATCATCAAAACACACAAAAACACCAAAAAAAACAGAAAAAGATGGGAAATTTAAGGATTAAAAAAAGAGACCTTGAACGAGATCGGGGTAGACATGAGGGGCGTGTTGGATCAACCAAGGTTTGCATTTTTCAAATTCAGGACCAAATTCACAGTATTCTGCAGGTAATCCACATACTCCACAGTATAATACTTTTACAGCTTCTGGTTTTTCCGCCATTGATGGGTTTTTCTGTCTGTATATTAACTCTTTTTTCTTTTGTGTTGGGTGCGCGCAAAAGGAAGATTGCGGTTTGCGCAATGGGGAATCTGGAAAACACAAAGGTTTGGGTTTGGGTTTTTACTTTATTTTATTTGTTTCTTGTTCTTCACAATTGTTTGCCAAGGTAAGATGACGCCGAGAGGGGTGATGTTCGGTATTAGGGATGGCAATCGGTCGGGTTTTAGTTCGAGTTAGGTCGGGTTCATGTATTCTCGGGTTGGCGAGACTCTGTTTGAATGGGTCGATGTTGTTTTAGGTCGATTATTGGGTGAGTTTTGTATCTATTTCACGTCAAGTTATTACAAGATCTAGTTAGTGGTGGTTATTTAATATTACATGGTGTCAATTTGAACTTTGGATCAAAGATTTAGGTGGAATCAATTGTCAAAAGTTAAATATATCAAGGTGATTATTGGAATCGCTTTAATTTGGATCATTACTAAGCTAAATTATTGTCCAGATCGTCGAACAAGTTGGGTCGTAGGCATTTCACGGCCATGTGAGGTCAATACGGCTAGGATTCACGTGACGCATTACCTTAAATCAGTTCATAATCAATTGAGTTTGGTTAATCACGTATTGGGGTCCTTTCGAGTCGAGTTCAAAAAATAAAAAAGAGAAGAATATTTTTTTTTTTTTTTGAAATAAAAAGAGAAGAATATTTTACTACTTCATGTAAGAGTTACCTCAAACCCTACTCATCTACTATAGGTGAGTAGCTATAACATAACGATGCATCGCTACCTCAAACCCTACCAAAAAATAGTACTCCTTCCATTCATATTAAAAATAGTACTCCTTCCATTCATATTCATATCGAATGTCCCAAATTCCCTAGGTTGTAGTGTTGCACCTCGGGGATTATTTGAAGCAAATTTCATCCCACTTTTGCACTTTCACCATTTGATTAGCAATTTTTCCATTTTGATGTTAGATATCACATTCAATTGATAAATTTATGAATGATTCGTTCAATGTTTTACAAGTGATGGTTTTTAGTGAGCCCTTCTTCTAATGATCCTGAAGAAATCGATCCATGCAAAACCCCAAGTAACCCCGTAACATATCTGGTATTGTCTGCAATAATTGTAAGCAAAATTTCTTCAAAAGCTGTCATTTTTTTCTTCTTCAAAAAGTACACAAAATTTGACAATTGATTGAACGCAAATGTTTCATTATTAGTTAAGTTATGGACATCGAGGCACTAGGGTAATGTTGTTGTCGTCGTTATTGTCGTATGGTTTCTGACCACACATCAAGCCTTAAACTACAGACAGACTGCATTGTATTGCTCCTGTTATATACCTTATTCATCGATCAAGTTTTATAATTTGATCATGTTTTGTTGTCCCTTAATATAATTGCCAACTCTTTCATTTTCTCATCATATGCTACTTTTGTATGTATTGCAAGAATTGCATGGACTGCTAGAGATATGATGTTTATAACAGTCATTAGTTCATTACAGTGTCTTCTTTTTTCTAATGAAATGCCCATGAGAGTAGCTCAGTAAAAAGAGTTTGCACTGTGCAATGCCATTACCTTAAGTTCTGTCACTGAGAAACTACAGTAAATTGGTAAATTGTTCAATGCCCGGTGCTACATTTTCGCACTTTGTGTTAGTTTTGGCGATCAAATCACCTTATATGGAGTACTGCTTTTGCATAATAGGATGAACAAGATTATACATTATATATCTCTGTCTACCTGTCTTGTGGAAGCATATTTGCAGCAATATCTGATGTAGCTGGAGAAATGGTCTTCTGATGCAAGTATAAGTAGTTGATGCATTGATGAGCCAACCTGTAGGCCAGAATGCGACTGCAATAACGCAAATACAGACACCCATCTGTCCTGTATGGTTTGTTTTATGTTTTTATTTTAGCTGTTAGGACTTCTATTGTATGACTGGATGTACTAGTCTTAGTAGTAACATCTTTGCCTGATGCTCAGGTTTGGGATGAAATTTGCGAGCGAAGCTTAAGATCTTATGTTAACAGCACGACCCTCCAGCGAAAAGATGCTGGATCTCCCTTCTTCCTCAGTTCTTTAGCTTACAAAACTTCTACTAAGGTTGAAACTTGATACACATGAAAGTTGTTACTAAAATTGCGTAAAGTTTATGATAGGGGTTTACCAATGTCATTTTGTATTTCTGTAAAAGTAGGATTAATCTGATTAAATGAATGTGTATGTCTTTAATATAAATGAATCATACTTTACATAGTAAAAAAATTTGGGTTAATACAAGAATGAAAAAATGTCTGTGTGTCGACTGTCTTCCTAGTTTTTCTTCCAGAAGCATATGTGCTGCCACTTAATGTAGCTGAAAAATGGTTTCTCAGGGACAGGTATGCACTTGACAATCCAACCTATCGGCCAGGACGCAGCTGCAATGCCGATACAGACACCCCACTGTCCCCAGTTTAACCTCTCAGTATTGGCGAATTTCTTGAGGAATTCAACCATAACCACTTGGAGGATAATGGTAATGCTGATGATGGCTATGAACAACTTGTTCTTCAGTATCCCTTCGAAGATGTTCTTCTTCTCGAGCTTTCTTGCGTTGAATTCATTGAAGACCTGGCACAATACAAAGGTGTTGAACAGCAAGGTATCCTTCACTTTGGTCCCAACACCAAAGATTGATTCCCCCTTGAACTGTAAGATCAGGAGGACTGTTATCTGGTATAAGGCTTGAGCCATCAGATTCCTCCACATCACGTTCGTGATAAGTGGTGCCGTCCTCCCAACTGGTGTTTTGTCCATCAGTTCCTTTGCGGGTTTCTCTGTTGCAAGAGCGAGGGCACCTAAGGTGTCCATGATCAGATTCACCCATAAGAGCTGAACTGCTGTTAGTGGTACCTCGCCTGCTGAAACAGCTGCTACGAAGTTGATTGTAAGAGCAGCGACATTCACTGTGAGCTGAAACTGGATGAACTTTTGGATGTTGTTGTACACACATCTACCCCAACCTAGGACTGTTACCACTGAAGCGAAATTATCATCCAGGATGACAATGTCTGAGCTCTCTTTCGCGACTTCAGTCCCTTGGATTCCCATGGACAGACCTATATCAGCTTCTTTTAATGCTGGTGCATCATTTGTACCGTCACCTGTGACTGCGACCACATGACCTTTCTGCTTAAGACACTGCACCATTAGAAGCTTGTCAAAGGGAGATGATCTAGCCATGACACATATTTTATCGACTTTCTCCATTCGCTCTTCTTGAGTGTAGTTCCGAAACACTGGACCTTCAACAACAGCATCACTTGTGTCCTGACCCGGCCTTAGGATTCCACATTCAAATGCTATAGCCTGTGCTGTGAATACATTGTCACCAGTGACCATCTTGATGTTTACACCAGCATTTTGGCAGTCTTGGACAGCTTTCTTTACCCCTGGTCTGCAAGGGTCCTTGATACCCACCATTCCGAGCAAGGTAAGGCCATTGTCGTTGAGCATCTGAGCCTTCCCTTCATGATCCTCATCTTTCTCTAGGACGACTTGTTTGTGAGCCAAGGCAATGCAGCGGAGACTGCTAGCTGCCATGCTTTGAATAATTTGCTCGAAAATCATCTTCGCTTCGTTATCCATGGACTTCAAATTTTCTGATGCATCATAGTAATGTGAGCAAGTTTCTAGGATCATTTCTGCAGCACCTTTCCAGTGCACATTCATTTGGTTGTCTTCCGTATTCTTAATCAGAACCCCGCTCCTTTTCTTCTGAGAATTGAAAGCTTCCACATTCAGTATGGTGAAACTCTGGCTCAATTTCTGCATATCCATGTTGAGCTCCAACACCGCCCAAGAAAGAAGAGCCTTTTCTGTCGGACTACCAGAAAACTCATAATCCGAGCTAGCAGAAGGCCTATACACACTACCTGTAGTGTTAAGGCCAACTCCCTGCTGGATTAAGCCGCGGAGATGAGGTGCTATCTGCGATGCTGCACTTGATTCCACAGAATTCTGGCCTAACCAGAACTTTGTGACCTTCATCTGGTTCAGTGTAAGAGTTCCTGTTTTATCAGTACAAATGGTGGTGGCAGAACCCATGGTTTCACATGCTGACAGTTTGCGAACCATGGCTTGATCAGCCATCATTCTCTTCATTGAATAAGCAAGTGTTAGAGTCACGGCCAATGGCAAACCCTCAGGAATTGCAACAACCACTATTGTAACCGCAGCAGCAACAATGCCGATAATGCTGTTCAGTATGTCATTCACACTTGTTTTGCTTCCATTGTACTCTTTTTTACCATTATCATCATGTGTATTTCCTGTGAAGTACCTAACCAACAGTACTACAAGCACAAGAAACGCGACTGCTAAACCAAGTTTACCTATAGAAGACGTAAGCTTGTTCAGTCGCGACTGTAGAGGAGTTTGTTCATCAGTTGTGCTGCTCACCGTGCTCATCATCTCACCCCAAGTTGTGTTCATTCCTACAGAAGTTACCAGCATCCGGCCATACCCGTCTGCAACCTTTGTACCAGAGATCAAGAACGGGTTCTGAGTCCTATCAACCCCAACATGATCACTCTCCCCTGTCATGCTCGACTCATCGATCTGTAATGTTGTGTGGCTCTCAATGAACAGTCCATCTGCCGGTACTTGATCACCAATCTTCAGGCAGACAATGTCTCCTACGACAATTCCATATATCGAAACCTGCTGTCTGCGACCACTCCTTACAACATCTATATTGATGTCATTCCCTTGTTTTGACAGCTTCTCAAACTGTCTACTCTGCCTATAATTACTCAAAGAAGACACAGCAATCACTAGAAACACGGCCACAAAAATGCTTCCTCCGTCATACCACCCTTCTTTCGGCCCCTTTTGCTTGATACCAAACCCAAGCGAAAGAGCAGCACATAACATAAGCAAGAGGATGGTGAAATCCTTAAATGACTCCCACACAAAATGGAGTAAACCTTGAGAAGGCGGTTTTTGGTACGTGTTTGTACCAAACGCTGCACGTCTCCTTGCAATGTCTTCCTCATCACCATCAATGCCATTCTCTAGGATCGTCTCTAGAGATGCAGCAATCGCGTCTACACCTCCAGAGTCGCGGAGTTGTTGCAGGTCTTTTCGCTTAGTAAGTTGAATGACAGTCTTCTGATCAACAGTTGAGAAGGGTTTCTGTGGTTCAAGGTTGAGTATAGAGTAAGAAACAGAATGTGATAATACCTTGTCATGTACCTTAACCTTTTTCGACGTAAGCGAGAGGAGAGCCCTTGAACAGTAGATGCTACCGAACGCTCTCTGCCATCTTTTGCTGGGTATACTCAGGTTTTCAGGGACACTGAGCAAAAACTCAATGCAAGCTAAATTTGTACTTAACATGTTCGACATTTTCGCACTTTTGATAACCAAACACGAAACTTCACGTATACTAAGCTTTATGCAATATTGCAATGTATGAAGTTTGATTTTGTTGGCTTGGAATGAGATGTAGTACGTAAAACGTTACCTATGTTCTAGTAAGCAAGTCGTGTCGATGCTCGAAAAAATCGATATACAAATGTGTATGTAATATTGGGATTGAAGGACGATTATGTTAGGTCCAGAAGATGTTCATGATTTATATATCATTTCATTTCGCCGCTATAGCTGGTAAATTACGCGGATAAGTCTTGTTACTTACGCAAACTAATACATGTACGAACAGTGTACAGGTTTGTTAGTTGATCAAAACATTGTACTAAAATAGTATTTGTCTAATTTCCTGGAATATGTACTTAGTCGACGTTGTGAACTGCTTTGGGAGAATTAGGAAGCAGGTACGAATGTACGAGGCGTGAAAAAGAAGGAAGTTGTTGGTCCGGAAACATACGGTGTAGCTTCGGCGATGTTTTCCTTCGCGCTTTCGTCTTTGACAAAGCTAACTTTTTTATTTGACTTTGCAGATTCAAGCGCAAGCTACGCGTTTATAGAGGAGCTAGCTGGACAACGCCGGTAACGCCCGTCATAATATAAATGGTGTGATTCTTATCAATCCTATCTAAGTAGTGTATTTTTTTGTTTTTGCGAAATATGTAAGTAGAGTTTTACTTTGATATTAATGAAAAATTTATCAATACAATTGATTAATTCTTTGTTATTTTCTTATAAACTTAAAAATAATTACGGAGTATTTGATAATCACTTGATCATCTCCTCGCAACTTGGAAGCAATAAACAAGCTGAGCCTTGACTCTCAATTGTTCAATTTTAGTCTTCAAAAAGATATTTGTTACGGATCTATTTCAACCAAAAGTTTAATATAATGGTTGAAACCCAAAAGTTTAAAGTTTAATATAATTGGTTTTATTTCATTTATACAATTTCATTTCATTTTTCTAATTGGTTAATAACCATGCAACTATGATTTGGTGGTTGATTTCTTCTAATTGAAAAAAATATATTCGACCAATTGTTGGACACCGAAAAATGTGAGGACGGAGGGAGTTGTTCTACGGGAGTGTTTATTTCTTATAATTCAAAAAATGTTTCTTTCTCACACACAAGGGTAGGTATAAATCCACGTTGGAATCAACTGATCCACGCTGCCTTGTCAGACACAAAAAGAGCGTGGATCAGTTGAATCCAACATGTCGTTATCATTACCCAGAAAAATGTAGGTGATTCATTATTACAGAACGGATAACTCGATAGGTGATTATTCACAACTTACCCTAATATATATTAAATAATCAATATGCATTTTTAAAGTCTAAAAAATTAGAGGTACAAGCACTCGTCCACTTGAGGTTGGATCGAGCTGTGGTTCAAAACTCACCATCCTCAACTTGTAAATTGACGATAAATAATACTCCGTATACATGTTAGAGTATAGACCTACGTGTGGGGTCTTTTATTAAGTACTCCATTTAAGGTCATATTATTCAACACCTAATAACTACTGTTTAACTGAGATTTTCTTACAAACAAGGATTTAGGTGGTCCTTATTACTTAGGTCAACGTGATTAATCAAAATAAACTTGACCACTCACGAGTCCACATCAAGTTAGAGTCATAAAAAACGTAAGAACAGAGGATAAGTTGTAGACTCACTATCTTGGATGACACCATCACACCAATATATATTTTCCAACAATTTTCAAGTTATACAAATAGATAGGGAATACGACTGATTCAGAAGCCACATCCACAAGGAGCAATACTTTTATGTTGTCAATGACTCGGAAATGTCGTCCTAAAGTTATCAACTACATACATACATCATGGATGAACCGACCATACTCCCAACCTCTAACGATCTCACTTACGATTAGCTGACATATGATGAAAGCTAATTTTTAATTTCGATGCATGCATGATTTATTGAAATTGTATACTCCGTATATATGTTCGAAGAGTTGTTTCCGTATCTTAGCTGATGAGGCATAGGCGCATAGCCATAGGAATAATAAGATAATCATTTTACGATACATATCATATCTTTTCCGGCTAGTAGTGGTCGATGTTGAAAAAAGAATAACGTCTCTTTATCTATACATTAGAAAACGTACAATTTCTGTTAATTTAATCAAGACTGTCTAATTATGAGAAATTCTACTATTGTCAAGAGAATTTTAATCATTTTGGACCATGATGTTGTGTTGTTGACTGTTAGTAGTTGTTACTTGTTAGTACGTGAAATTACACGGACAATACAATGTGCGGTATGTAACTTTGAGTTGAAAGCTTTATATATACTGTAGTTTATGAAGGTGGTATGGCCGCAAAGGAAGGCGTAACTGCTGGTGGAAATGCCAAATTTGATGTACACAAGAATTGATATTGAAGGGCCGACATCAGTGAGAAACTGAGAATCACGTGTAACTGTGCCTAGGGGGGCAAGCCTCACTAATCCTAACCAAATAAAGATGTTAGGGCTGTTAAAAAAATAAAATTAATTCTGAATTTATATCATCTGGAGTTGTAAAATAACTATATTTTTTTATGTGGAGTTTCGGATTCTACATTTCTTCACTATTTAATTTGTAAGGAGTTGTAAGTTTTACAATATCTATAGCACAATTTGAAATTTAGAAGATCATTAGCTATTAGCTTGTAATTAGAATGATCACTGCGAGCGGTTAATATCCTCATTTTTTAAATAACTGGTTAAGAATGATCCGATTAATATCTCTTTCCAATAGAGCAACAAACATAATGATGAGAAGTCTACCCATTGTTGAGAATATCCTGAATGTGTTGATTGTTGACAAGTATTGTCCCACTTCAGTAGAGTAGATTGAGAAAAATTGTTTAAGGTAGTGTATTAGCTAGTAATAAGTTACTCTGATCTCTTTTATGACCGGAGTATTTTTTGAATGGTGGATATCATTTGTCGCTTATCATTCAAAACATTTCTTAAATGAATTTAAGTTATTCCGTGTAAATTTTCATTTTGTGTACGTTGCGTAGCTATCTCACCCTTAGCGTAACACTTCTTATCTGCCTTCTCAGAAATCTATCCTAGCTAGAATAGTCAATATTCCATCCAAATTGTTTTCAAAAATATCCATCCAAATTTCCAAGAGGACAACCCATCAACCTAATGTAACCTTGGGTGCACCCAAATATATCCAATCTAGTGATGGCCTACTGTAAAGTATTTTCCTCTTAGCTATGAGTGCACCCAAAATTCTAAACCAAGAACGACAATATGATGGTGAAATCAACGATCTAAAACTAGCTAAAAGTCTCCTATACACACAACTATTACTCCAATAAACATCCAAGAACAAAATTATACATATTAGACATTAGAGTTTAGACAATATAATCGAATCAGCACATTTTGGATTCCCAATCGACTATGACTTTCACCGTCTTAGATGTGTTTACGGTGCAGCACACTCCCACATCTACTGATGGTCGCAATATATCCACATATGATATGTTTACGTCTTTGCCAAAGAGGGAGGTTTCATGAAGTATACAGTACAACAACATACAACAAAAAACACAACACAAAACGGTCCACATATGACTCATCAGATCAGATCCTACACATGAAACAAAGTAACATACAAAAGCTCCTTTTGTATGCACCCATCACTGAACTATGCATTATGCAACCATGTTACTCGATCTTGTATTGCTACATACATTTTCACTAAACCCCAAAACAATCATTCTTATGTTGGCTAGCTACCTTTCATATTCTATACAGTACATTGTAGCACAAAATATCCTCATAATTCACGTATCTAAGGAAACAACCTTGTTAACTGAACAATCGACTTTATTTCTTAGATTGACATACTAATTTTGAGACCGAACCATTGTTAGGGAATATAATGCACGTTTTAGAAATTATTTGTCGATGGAATGGATATTGAATTCTAACAAATTGTCCCCACTTCTATGATTGTAGTAGTAGTAAATGAAAAATGATGTACTGTGAAGAACGTCCCTAAATGCTATTAAATTATTGAGACCGAACCCTTACTAGGGAGTATAATGTACAATTATGAAATTGTTTGTCTATGGAAGTTCATATTGATTCAAACAAATTGTCCCCACTATGATTTTAGAAGTAGTAAATGAAAATTGACGTATACACATACACCAGAAGTACTGTGAACAACGTCTATGAAATTTCCTTTGGAGAAAGTTAAAGGACAATAGTTCTTTTGGTGCTTAAAAGACGATATTGACAAGATTTATGGATCAACTTTAAACCTCGATTTTTTTAAATATCTACTCCTAATACATTGACAATCTTGCTCAGCTGACTAACATAACACATTAACACAATTCACATGCAGATTTACGGAGTTATAAATTAGCAAGTAGTAACTCAAATTAATAAATAATATCTATATTAAAAACATAAAATTAATATAAAAACATTAAAAAGACAAAAAAAAAACATAATTCAGGTACTTCTGCAACGTAACAACGAATCAAGACGTTGCAACTTCAACTGTTGCTTAAACCTGTTAATAAAATCATCAGCTTTAGTATCCACTTCTTCTTCAGCTCTACTAAACGTCGTCGTTCCATTCTTCACAACTTTCTTCTTCTTTACTCTCTTTTTCACCACTTTCACCCTCCCCTGCTCCTGCTCATTTCCTACTTTTTTACCACCACCATTTTCACCGCTGTCACTCTTTTTACCATTTCCTCCGTCTACCTCCACCGCTGGGGCCCGCGCCCCTATAGTGAACGACGCCACACGTGACAACAAGGACGCCGCACGTACCACCGTCCTAACCTCTGTCTTACTCGTCACGTGACTCTGACTCATTTCGGACACATCTTGTTTCGGTTCCGGGTACTGATTTTTCTCCCGGGTCAGGCTCTCATCGGAGTCCGGCTCGTCGGCCCGGCCCGAGAAGTTGAAGGAGGTGACCCGGGAGAAAAAGGACGGCGACGAGTGGTGGTGTTGGTGGTGGTACTGCTGCTGATCAGACGAGTCGTAGTTGGAGGAGAAGTTGAAGGAGGCGACCCGGGAAAACAAAGACGGCGCGCGTGTAAGTGGTTGTTGCGGTGGAGGGTTGAAAGACGGTGGTGCGGAGGAGGAGGAATCACCGCCGCCGTGAAGAGGCTTCTTGTGGAAGGAAGAGGAGACTAAGATGGTGGCGATGACGACGTTGAGGAGGAGGAAGAGGGAGGTTGGGGTTAACCATGCTGCTTGCTCTAACAATGCTTCCACCATTTTTAGGGCTTTTTTCTTTAGATTGTTTTGGAATTTGGAGAGAGAAAAAAAGGAGTGGATGTTGAAAGTGTATGTAGTGTGTGTGGTTGAGCAGTAATGAGCATGAGCTATGTCTTTGTGAATCAGATCTGATATAAATAGTAAGTTTAGTACTACAGTACTACTTTATATCTAGTGGCCTGGGGGCTGGGGACTGGGGTGGATAAATTAAAAACAAAAGGTAAAATAATATAAAAATATCAAGACAGAACTTTTTATTTAAGTCTTCTAACATTGGGATGTTTCCCTCAAAAAAAAAAAAATTGGGATATTGGATAAATCTAAAACCGACTCTATCTAATGGATGCACCAATCGGTTAACCAAAGTTATAAAAATATTATATAACGAATTAGATTAGAATTGCAGCTAATTTGCCATGTAATTTTTTTACAACTTTAATTCGCGTGACGATTATTTTTCAAATGAGGTATTGGAGCTGAGATGAAAGGAGTACTATATTTTCGAGGCTCAAACTGAATATCAAAAGTTATAAATCATAATACATTACAGTGTCGTGTAAGTGCATGTATGACCGTGTCGATTCAAGTCATTATACTAAATAACTTCCATGGTAAAGACGACAATTTTCGTTTATATATCCGGATCAATCATCATATTAAAATTCAGATCGAGTTCAAGTTGAGTAAGATCGAATATACAGTTTACTCGATCTTAAGTTCAAAGTTCAAACACTATTGTATACTCTTATCCGGGAGTCGAGGTCAATGCAACTCACGAGTAGGGACTGGAGTCAATATGAAAATGTGTGAAATAAAGCTTAACGTGTGAAAGCTTAATTGACGTGTGAATGCATGGTTGGATTAGATTATGGTGTTATAATGTTTGATTGTGGTAAGTTAATAGTAGTTTAGTGGTGTAATTAATGTGTTAAGAAGTTGGATTCCCCTTTGTCAGTTTGTCTTTTGGTTTGTTTTTCTGCTGCGTAATGTTGTCGTTATTATGTGACGAAGAGCGAGGAAAAAGGTGGGAAGTAGGGTGAAAGTGTGAGGGAGACTTTTTGAATGTTGACGTTGTCGACTATGACATGAGAAAAATGGGGAGTAATTTGAGTTTTTAATTAACTAGGTGAAACGCCCGTGCGTTGCACGGGACACTTTATCATAATCGTTTATTCTTATTTATTAAGTTAATCTCAAAATAAATAAATTAATCGTGATAGTTAATTAAATGTTTGTTAGTTAAAATGTTACCCAATCACACTCAATCGTCATTGTACATTTGTACAGAGTATTACTTTATCTTTAAATAATACTCTTTTTGGTTATTTTTAAATTATTTTTCACAAAAATCTTAAACTTGTTGACAAATCTCTACCAAAATCATACTTAGCCCATGTTTGATAGGACTTATTTGCAGTAGTATTCAGATCAGATCAGAGTCATTCAAATCAAATCAGATCAGATCAGAAATGTTCAAATTTCTATCAGTGTATTTGGTCCATAACTGATACTAATTCATTGAAATTCAATCAAAATTTCAACACATTTAGATCAGATCAGAAATGTTCAAATTTCTATCAATGTATTTGGTCCATAACTGATACTAATTCATTGAAATTCAATCAAAATTTCAACACATTCAGATCAGATCAGATCAGTTCAGAGTCATTTAAATCAGATCAGATAAGAATCATTCAGATCAGATCAGATCAGTTAGTTCAGTTCAGTTCAAAAAGATGCAGTCCTATCAAACAGGGCCTTAACTTTTCAAAAGTATGTGTAAATGGATCTTATATCAAAATACATTTTGACACGAGCTCAATGATACATGTATCGTATTATTTTGATATACGTAACCCGAGTTATAACAGTTTCCATTATGTTTCATGTTGATAACTTTATTACGTAAGAGCTATACAAATATTGAACTCTTTTCGCATACATTTCTTAATGTTTGATGTGGATAACCTTAATATTTTATGTGAGAGTTTAACACATCTTGGACTCTCTCTGTGCATTTCTTGACCTCCCAATACTCTCAATGCGCTCTAAATTATTTATGCGAGTATTACTTTATCGTTAAATAACATTTTTTCTTTACATTTTTCAAAAGTATGTGTAAATTGAAGTTTTAAACTTGTCGACGTATCTCAACCAAAATCATACTTAACATTTCAAAAGTATGTGTAAATGGGTCTTATATTGACATACATTTCGACACAAACTTAACGATACATGTATCGTAATGTTCTGATATACGTAGCCCGAGTTATAACAATTTATATCATATTTCATCTTGATAACTTTATTACATAAGAGTTTTACAAATGTTGGATTCTTTGTGTGCATTTTTTATTGTTGTATGTGGATTATCTTTTATACTTTAAGTGAGAGTTTAGCAAATGTTGGACTCTCTGTATTCATTTCTTCCCCTCCCGACGCCCTCAATGCGCTCCAAATTATTAGCTTTTAGATATATAATATATACTAGCTACAATTTGTAATCAAATTAAACGTGCGTAAGGGGTCCCTAATTCCTTATTAGTATGCTTTCACGATACTGGCTACTTTGTACTACTAGTCTTAAATTTCATAGCCCTCTTTATTGGAAACTTGGCGTCGTCACTCTTAACCAAGTTCTATTTCATACACAAAGGTTCGAGGCGCTGGGTCACTACGTGGTTCCAATGCGGCGGGTTTTCTGTGCTTTTCTTACCCAGTTTTGTTCCCTACATTCTCAAATTCACCACAAGAAAACCGTTCACAAATGTAACCGAAATATGTTGAGAACCGATGTTGAGTACATTTTTCCCTATATTTCCGTTGAACTTGGGCCATTATCTGAAATATGTTGAGAACATGCTCCCAAAGTTATCGTTTGGTTGAAATTAATTAAATCCCAAAGTAGTAGCGGTTAACTAATCTATGTGTTTCCAATAAGTTAGGTAAGTGATCTAGTGGGATAATTAATCATATCTTATACAGTAGATGTGATTAATGTGCCATACATGTGATTGATCAGCAATACATGTGTAGTTTATGTGCAATATATGTCGTTCTATGACGTAGGTCTTTGGTGAGTCGGTCAAATATATATATTTATGACGTAGGTCTTTGGTGGGTCGATCAAATATACATTTATATTACCAAAGATACAGTAAATGTATATAGTATATATAAGGGTCGAACATATGGCACGGGACACATTTTTCATATTCATTGTTTGATAAATGATAAAATGTTGGTTTGTTAAGATGTCTCCTAATCTTACTAAATCACTTACGCGAGTATTACTTTATCTTTAAATAACATTTTTTATAAAATTTTTTTTTGAAAGTATGTGTAAATTGAAGTCTCAACCAAGATCATTATTAAATTTCCAAAAGTGTGCACGGGACGCTTCACCATAATCGACTATTTTTATATTTTAATTAGTTAATTTAAAAATAAATAATTAAATCATGATAATTAATTAACACGGGACACTTTTCATATTCTTTTCTATTAATTACTTAATATAACAAAAAGATTATAATTGATTAATGTTGGTTAGTTGAGATGTCTTCTAATCTCATTAAATCACTTACGGATACTTTTTTTTATATATATTTTGAATCATTTTTCACAAAAGTCTTAAAATTGTCGACAACACTTTTTCATATACTTTTATCAAATAATTAATTTCAAAATAATAACTGATTAAATGTTGGTTTGTTAAGATGTCTCCTAATCTTACTAAATCTCTTATGCGAGTATTACTTTATCTTTAAATAACACTCTTTTTTTTAAACATTTTTCAAAAGTATGTGTAAATTGAAATCTTAAACTTGTTGACATATCTCAACCAAGATCATACTTAACTTTTTAATAGTATGTGTAAATGGATCATATATTGACATACATTTCGACACGAACTTAACGATACATGTCTCGTAATATTCTGATATACATAACACAAATTATAACAGTTTATGTCATGTTTAATGTTGATCACTTTATTACATAAGAGTTTTACAAATATTGGAACTCTGTTTGCATTTTTTAATGTTTTATGTGGATTACTTTAATACTTTAGGTGAGAGTTTAGCAAATCTTGGATTCTCTCCGTGCATTTCTTGACCTCCCGACGCCCTCAATGCGTTCCATATTATTAGCTTTTATCAATACATATATATATAACGCTGACTATTTTCATGCGAAAATAATATCATACCCCCGGGGGTATTATTATAAAAATAATAAAAAAAATCCCAGCCCCCTATTAATCCACGTTAAACGACCGTCAGTTATTATCCTGGGGGTATTACCCCCGGGGGTATAATATCACCACTGATTTTCATGAGCCTACGTTTAAAGTTTATTTTCTCGATTAATCACAAAATTCTATTTATTTTTCTAGCCTTGTGAGAGAGTCCAGCTATTGTAAAATTGTAGGAGTTTAGGATTACAAAATCCTACCACGTTTTGATTATTGTCAATGTTTATCTCAAAATCCTACTACATATTGATTATTTGCTTATGTCCTAATCCTATATTGTTGAGACTTGAGAACTAACTAGCTTTATTGGAATCAGATGCAAACGTGGGTATTAAATTATGAGCATGACTTATATAGTATGGTCCATAATTGTAATTAAAAGTTAAACTATCAACTTATAACCGAGTTTCTCTATAATCCTATCATAAAGATAATGTATGTGTTAGATATGGGCTTGACGGTCTAACTATTTGTGGTTTTCATCCATAATTGTACGTATTTTTACATGAACATATTAGGTGTCAGGAGAATTGCATACTAATTAATCATACTGATTACAAGATATATACATAATTAATGATCTATTCTAATCCTACTAGAGAAATAGTTCATTTTTGTTCTGATCCTAACCAATATAGAATTCATTATCTATTTAGAATTCTAATCTTACTCAAAATTATAGTTAATATCTTATGTAGCAATTAGAAAACTATAATGTTATACAATTTAATCGACCACTATTATCTTACGTAAAAGTCTAAATGTCTGATGGGATTTAATCCTAAGTTGCGTATATGTTTGCCTTTTAATCCTCTAACGTATAATGTTATAGGAGTTTAAGAAGATTTACTACTATACGACTCTAAGTCCACATATTTTGAAGTGGTTACCTAAATTTTTTGAGTGTGTCGTGCATTATATCTATTGTACTCCTAATGCAATTAGTATTATACATAAGTTACACGATGAAAGATAAGATCACAATCAGTACAATCCCAATAAAGTCAAACACCATTCGAAAATGCAACTCAACTATTTACGTTACATACTTACTATAAATCTAAAGAGTCGACATAGTTTAGAGTTGTTTGTGAAGATTACTGATGAGAGTACACTCTATAGTTAAATAAGAGGGATTCAATCGTTTTGCTTATGAACCTCTACTATTGTTTAGAATGTATAAAAAGGTCACATTAAGGTGTCGTTTGGGTATACTCGGGAAGTCGGAATAATTCCCATGAACTTGCAAATCGTAGGAATTTAGAAAGCATGGGAATTGGGAAAATTGTTTGGATGAACAAGGGAATTCTTTTTCCATGGAAATTTCTACTTACCTACCCCCCCTCCCCCTAGGTAATTAAATTCCCACACTTTGGAGGAATTGGAAATGTCTAGGAATTTCCAATTCCTACACTTTTGGGTAACCAAACAACTCATGATATTTTAATTCCTAGGAAAATAAAATTCTCATAGATTTTGAGGGTATCCAAACGACACCTAAGTTTTTTTTTTATATGAGTAGATCAATAGAGTGTTTCAATTTTTTTAATTGTGTCTAATAATTAAGGTAGATCGAAATGAGTTTGATCTAATTGAAAATAAGCTAATCCAAAAGGTACACAAAGTAAATCATTTTCACAATCTTAATAAACTTAAGTGTATGGTTTATCATCTAATTAATATCACGTCATTTCAATGAGCCTACATGGTAATTGGATAGTGAAACTTTTTAAATACTCTAATCAAACTTTAATATGTTTTATTACAACCATCTCATTGAACTTATATAGAGGAAAACTACTATTTTAAAATGCATTCTTTATTCTAGAGTCTGATTCTACTCAGAATGATAATTCATTATATGTGCTAATCTAAGTCAAAAAGTAGTATCTATTCCAATCCTACTACGAAAGAATTTAAATTAAAGTTCATTTTTTATAATTTTACTCAAATAGAGTAGTGTTCATTCTCTATTTTAAACTATCTAAAAGTATAAAGATAAGACATTAAGACATAAAAAAAGTACAAGATTTCTAATGATTTTGTAGTTTTCTCATGTAATTATTAAAATACTATTCCTATAATAATTATGTAAATGATATTTCTTCAACAATTTAGACATAAGCTTCAAATACTATAATTAAGGTCACATGGAACTTTTATGAATAAATAGATCAAAAATACAATTTTTATAATTTTAATTAAAGCCTATCTATTTAACTTTCATATAAGTTTTACTATGAAATATTTGTGGTCAATATTGGCTAAGTAATTAAGAATAATATATAGGAGTTTAAAAACTAATCGTAAAGGAGTTTAACTCAAGCGTCCGTGCAACGCACGGGCATTCAACTAGTATATATATATTAGATTAGCTTATGGCAATTTGTGAATATCCCGCAAATTTACCTCTTTAATTATTTTTTCAAAAAAAGAAAGAGAGTAACTAGGGCGTTTTCATTGGAAACATGAACTCCACGCTAAATTATCCTTACGAAGAAGGACAAGAAAAACATGATGGAAAACCCATCTATAAAAAGGGTAGACACAGTCACACAGATTGATGGTAACCTAAGTTGGCCAAATAATTAGTAGCCCCGTTGAGAACACGATGACAATGAGCAAAAATGACCTTATCACATTCAATTAAATCGCGTTAGAAATCTGCTAAAGTTATTTCAATTTGCCAAGGAACAGAACTTGAATCTTACATTGCATTTATGACCGCTAAATTATCACCTTCCACAATATAATCACCTATCTATAGTATCTCCCGTGAGGGGGGTAAGGCTGTAAGGAGAAACAATTTACATTCATCTGTTAGGGAAGAACTTTGATTGCCTGATTTTTTTAGCATCTTTCAGGTGAAGAGAGTTGTTGAAACTAGAGTCGGCGGGTAATTGTAGCGAGGAAGCGTAGGAAAAATTAGGTTGGGAGGGGCATCGAGCAATTTAAGTAAGTTAGAGGCGCAAATTATATGGTACACCACGATGTACCATGCCCATGGTGCACCGTGACACGTGTCAGCGTGTAATTGGGTGAAAGAAAAAAAATAAAAAAACCGCATAACTTAAAAAACCCAATTCTTTCCTTTTCCTTTTTTTTTCTCTCTCCTATTCCCCCTTCCTCTTCACGCATTCCTTCATCTTTTTCCTTCATTTTTTTCTCTCTCTTAGCTAGTCTCCCTTCCTCTTCGTCTTCGTCGCCGACCACCACATAGTCCACCACCACCGCCGCCCTGCCACGTTGTTGCCGCCAATGTCTCACACTTCTACACATGGATCTTAATAAGGTATGTCATGGATATACTTCATTTGTGTCATGGATCTTGTTTTTGGAGATACATCCATGAACATTATTGATAAGATCCATACATCATAGTTATAAAATCCATATTTTTTTTATCAGCTTCTCATGTTAAATCCATGAGGAGTAATTTTGAATAATTTTTTAAAAATTGGTGATTTTTCTCTTTGAAACCAATAAAATTTGAATTGTTGGTGTATGTTGCTGGTTGTGCCGGCGGCATAGGGGTGGGGCGTCGGTGGTGACCGGAAAACGAGGCTCGATTGACCGGTGGTGGTGGCATGAATTTGGGGATTTGATTTTTGTTTTTCAATTACATCCATGAACTTCGACCCAATTATCCATACAACACCCCCATAATATCCATGAACTACATGGGTAATATCCATGGGGTTTACTTCTCAAATTCATGGCTAATCCTACTCAATTCTTAAATTTATATTGTTCAATTTTTTTAGTTTTAAAAATAATAATGTGAAGAGAGAATTAATGAGGAGAGAAAATGGAGGTGAGGGAGGCGTCGGGAATGGTGGGCGGGGAGTGGCTTGGTGGTGGCCGGAGCGGCGTGTGGTGGTAGCAACTGTGGCTGGGTTGTGGAGAAGGGGGGTCGGGGAGGGGAGGACTCGAGGGGAGAGAGGGAAATTTTTCTTTTTTTTTTTCCCTTGAGTTTTCAGTTTTTTTTTTCCCTCCGCCCAATCAAAACGTGACACGTGTCATGGTGTACGGTGGACACCGTACACCGTGCTGTATAGTATAAGGACTGAGTTAGAGGGGGGGCACGACTTTGGATGGGCTTCCAACCAGGATTTAATTTGGAAGGGGTTGCGTGGATTCCATATTTCATATGACACCCACCTTTTTTTTTTTTTTTTTTTATATATAATAGATCAACTCTTTTATTCTTGATTTTTACTTTCGATTCTCATATACGCTATTATCACAACAAATTTCAAATATATGTTTCTCAATATTAGGGTTTGAAATTCTTGAAATACGTTTTTTCAATATATTCAAAATAATAATATATTACGTGATTAATATGAACATTTTTTTATCCCCGTGCATTTGCACGAATCAAATACTAGTGTTAGAATCATACTTATATTTGGGGGATGCTATGGTCACTCTCCTTTTCAACCAAAAAATAATCATTTACATTGAGCATTATTTGCAACACTTATGAGTTACTACCAATGAAAGATTGAGTGTTAATTGTCACTCTCTTTGAGAGAGTGATCATAGCATCTCCCGATAGATCAAGATTTTTTAGGGCTTTAATTTGTCTGGGTATTATTTAGGTGGATTCATTTTGTCATCAAATCAAAATGATCAAGTTACGCATCATATTGTTTTGATTTCTATCATTATACTATCATACTCAGGCCCCATTTGATAGGACTATATCTTTCTGAACAGATCTGATCCGATCTGAATGATTCTGATCTGATCTGATTTGAATGACTCTGAACTGATCTGAATGTGTTGAAATTTTGATTGAACTAGTTTGCGTGCCCGTGCCGCGCACGGGCTCCCTATTTGTATCAATCATAGTTGTTTCACAAAAAAAAAAAGGCTGTTAAATAATTACATTGTGCACATAAATGTAACATGTCGAACATTATTTAACGTTATGAAAATTTATAGTTTTATAAGTATCAGTTATCCCTTAAAGAGTATTGGATATCCCTTATAAAAATGTTTATTACTACCACCTCCATAAAAGTGTAGGTGTACGTTTTGGATGAGAGTTTGACTTACAAATATAAGAATAAAATATTCATAAAAATAAATAATGAAATGCACATCGTGGGATTCGTATGGAAAAGTATTTTCTCATATAATAGATTATGAAAAATACAATTTCATGCAGATCTGACATCACACAAACACAATATAACCCAACACGCTTTGATCTTACAACTTGCATGATTCTTTGATTGTTATCTTTGTTGAAATTGCAAAAAAACTACACATACGTAATCATCTTACCAAGAGAAACATATTTCTCATAGTAATTTACATCATTATCTTTATATAATTTATTGACCGTCTTTAAAAAACATAATAAAGTCATTGATTGTATACATATTTGTGTTATTAAGTGTCATGTTCCGATTCTAACTTTTAATCCAAGTTTTTGAAATATAACTCTTTCACCAATAAATTACCACACTAAATAGTAGTAAGTAGTAAAGGCCTAAAGGGAGAACTTTATAACCACTTTTAAGAATAATAATTAACTTAAAGACTTATACTCTCTCTAATTTTGATGATAATGTTGCATGAAAATGTCACGTGTTAGCCTTCATTTCAAAATATTATTTAGTCTAATTGTTTGCATCAAAAGGTGACATTATGCGAGAAATCAAAAAACTCGATGTGGTAGAACATGAGTCAACTCTATCCTATTCATGAACTAATGATATACATGACTCAATAATGTCCAGCCTGAACTTGATTTCGATTTTAAGAGAATGAAACTTTTGAATTATAAGCCAGAGAGAGAGAGGGAGCAAATTGTATAGACAAATTCGAGATGAGAACTTCACTGTATGTGTAAAAACCCAAAAACATTGAACAAAATTCGAGATGATACGATCAAATAAATTTTAGTAACCATGCCCAATGAGGATTTAAAAAAAAAACCTTAATATGACCGAACCCGCTCTGATCATACCTAAAAAATTAAAGGGAAAAATACAATCATATAAGGAAACGAAAACATTTGAAAAATTAGAAACAATAGTAGTCGAGAGAATCTAAAACAAAAAAGGAGAAAATAAAATCTGGTCAAACTTCTATATCATATTCATTTATTAACTCATTTTCTCTACAAAATTATTACTCTTTGTATAGACATGCATATTTATTCACTATACTCTAACATAGAACAAAAATATTAAACTGCTTGAATTTCATTCATTTCTTTTATATGTGCTTGATTTTCTACATATAAGCATAGTTTAATGTAGTTCGAATGAGTGCTTATACCATGCACCACGGTGCACAATGCCCATGGTGCACCTCCTCACAATAGAGGAGTAGGGACCACACTTAGAATAATTTAAATTATTTTAAGTGTGGTCCCTACTCCTCTATTGTGAGGAGGTGCACCATGGGCATGGTACACCGTGGTGTACCATATAATTTGCGAGTTCGAATGGTAAATTACAATAACATATAAGTTGTAAACGGATAACTTTATTTAGACACTTTTTATAATAATAATAAGTCACATTTATATGCATCAAAGGTGCCACAATTCGAGAAATTTAATAACTCGACGTGGTAGAATCTGACTCAACTAAACCCTATTCATGAACTATTACTACATAACACAAATTCAAACCTGATTCTAGTAATAATATGAAAAAATGGTACTCAAGAAGTCACAAAATAAAAGAACAAATTGTATAGATAAATTATGAACCAATGCTACATAACAAAATACATCATGACCAACCCTATTCATGACCAATTATTAACTCTTTGTATAAACATTTTTCCTTAAGTGCTACACACATTATTTAATCCTTGTCGAATATTTTTGAAATAAAACTTTTCGACACTTGTACGAAAGAGTCAAATTGGCAATATTAGTAAACGAAAATCTTTATAATAACTTGTTAAACTAATAATAATCCACCTTAAGGCTTATCATTTTCTCCAATTCTCTAAAATTTGCACATTTTTTTTTGGACCTTTTTTTTTGTAAGAGATGTATTGCAAATGAAAATAATTTGTCACAAATGTTATGATCATGATTAACATATTGGAAAAGAACCATATACTTTGCATAGATTGTAAATCATTTTCTTAGACTGTTTGAACAATTTAATAATTTATACATTTAATAGTTTTTAAGACTTTCCTTTTTCTATTTAATTTAAAATTATATAAATATTTAACTAATTATATTTTTAATTATTTATTAATTTTTCTTATTACTATATTAATATTTTATATATTTTATATATTAGTTTGCGTGCCCGTGCCGCGCACGGGCTCCCTATTTGTATCAATGATACGCGTTTCACAAAAAAAAAAAAAAAACATCGTTACATAATTGCACTATACACATAAATGTCACACATTGAGCATTATTTAACGTATGAAAAAATTATAATTTAGTTGTGAATTCATAATTAAGTGTCAGCTATCACTTAATTAAAAAGTATTAGGTATCCTCTATAAAAATGTTGATTACTACTGCCTCTATAAAAATATCGATTACGTATTTATCGAGTTAAGAGTTCGACTTAAAAATATAAGAATAAATACTCATCAAAAAATTATGAAATGCACGTTGTTGGATTCATATCGAAAAATACTTCCACGTATGTATGTTATCATAAAGTAAGGTATCAATGGAGAAAGAAGGTGTCTTAAAATGATGCGATAAAAAAATTTAGTAACCAGTTCTGATGAGGATCTCAATAGAAATCAACCTAACCTTTAAAAAATTTACCTCATAATACCCGACTTGATTAATAGAATTCTGAATCAAAATCGACTCGACGTGCAGTTTCAATCAGACCCGACATGATACGATCTCAATATAACCCAACCAGCTTTGACCATACATGAAATAGATTTAACCCTCCTAATTTCCAACTCTATTGGCATTATTCATTTATTGTTATATTTGTTGAGATTGCAAATAAACCCATAATTTTACAATACGTAATCATCTTACCAAGAGAAAACATATCTAGCTTAGTTATTTACATCAATATCGTTATATGATTTATTAATCGTAATAAAGTCATTGACTATATGCATAATTGCGTTAATAAGTGTCTTAATCCTGATTCCGTGACTTTGAATCTAGTTGAGGTTTTTGAAATATAACTCTTTCAACAATAAATCATCTTACCAAGAGAAACGTATTCCGCTTAGTAATTTACATCATTATCTTTATATAATTTAATAAGTGTCATGTTCCCGATTCTAACTTTTAATCCAAGTTTTTGAAATATAACTCTTTCAACAAAAAAAATTACCACAAAGTAGGCTTTTTTTGAGCCCCCACAACGATTGGAAGTTTCTAGAATGTCTAATTTTCCTAATATACATGTATGTTACTTACATTTCCTACCTTTCCTAATTTTGGTCCTACCATTATTAGAGAAATATTATTATATTATTAAACAGACTTTTTTTTAGCTCCCACAACAATTGGAAGTTTCTAGAATGTCTAACTTTCTAAGTCTAACTTTCCTACAACGATTTCTAGAAAGTCTAATCATTATTATATTATTAAACAGACTTTTTTTGAGCTCACACAACAATTGTAAGTTTCTAGAATGTCTAACTTTCTAAGTCTAACTTTCCTACAACGATTTCTAGAAAGTCTAATTTTCCTAATTTTCCTAACTTTCCTAATTTTTCCGATATTTAGGATCGATTATTCAAAAAGATGGAGAATTGGATGGAGATGTGGCTCATAGGATCAAATCAGGTTGGTTGAAGTGGAAGAATGCCACAGGACTTCTGTGTGATCGAGGATTGCCCAATAAGTTGAAGGGTAAGTTTTATCGAACGGCAATTAGGCCGGCACTGTTATATGGCACGGAATGTTGGGCCGTGAAACAGTGTCACGTTCATAAGATGAGTGTGACGGAGATGCGCATGTTACGGTGGATGTGTGGACATACAAGACGTGATCGGTTGAGAAATGAAGTTATTAGGGAGAAAGTAGGGGTTGCACCCATAGGGGATAAGATGATGGAGAACCGACTGAGGTGGTATGGCCACGTGAGGAGGAGGCCTAGTGAGGCGCCGGTTAGAAGAGTAGAAGGGTGGAGAAGTGATAATATTAGAAGGGGTCGGGGAAGACCCAAGATGACTTGGACGAGGGTGATTAGAAGTGATATGAGCTTCCTAGGGCTTGAAGAGAGTATGG
This sequence comes from Spergularia bocconei, assembly GCA_963457585.1. NCBI lineage: Eukaryota > Viridiplantae > Streptophyta > Magnoliopsida > Caryophyllales > Caryophyllaceae > Spergularia > Spergularia bocconei. The sequence goes on along the minus strand of OY734944.1, from coordinate 6,532,350 downwards.
TGTTGGATAGGACAGGGTGGCGAGACTCTATCTATGTGATGGACTTTTTCTGACCCCTTTTGATTTATTTGTTTGGTTTTTCCAACTATTTTTCCAAAACTTTTTAACTTGTGTTCAAAGTTCATCTGTTTTTTTTGCAATATTTTTTAAACTTTTTTATTTATTTTGACGACTTTCTAAATTTCCTTTGAAATTGTTTAAATACTTCTAAAATGTTTACAACGTTTTCGAAATTTCTTGGCGTACACAAGACGGTTACTGGATGACGATTCATGTCAGCCGACCCCAAATCATTTTGGGAATAAGGCTTGGTTGTTGTTGTTGTTGTTGTTGTACATGTATGTTACTTACATTTCCTACCTTTCCTAATTTTAATCCTACCAATATTAGAGAAATATTAGTAAAACAAATTTTTTAATATTTTTTGTAAAATGAGGTTTATAATGAAAAAAAATGTCTACGCAGGCTAGATAAATGCAATTAATAGATCATATTAAAGGTTTAGATATTAATCTATTGGTTCACATTTATCATCATGATTAGAAATCATTATAAAGAGACCCGTGCAACGCACGGGCATTAATCCTAGTAGTAGTAAAAGGAGAACTTCATAAAAAAAATTAAAAAAAATAATAACTAACTTAAAGACTTATATTCCATCCAATTTTGGTGATGATGTTGCATTGTAAATGTTACGTATTAACCCTTATTTAATGTATGAAAAAAATACAATTTAGTTGAGACATAATAAATGTAAATAAATATGTTTCGAAGCTGCCCAATATTCGTGAACCCCTATTCATAGACCAATGCTACATGACAGAATAATGTAACCCACTTGATTTCGATTCTTAAGAGAATGAAACTTTTGAAAAATATGAAATAATAGTAGTCAAGAAACCAGAGAGATAGAGAGAGAGAGAGAGAGAGAGAGAGAGAGAGAGAGAGAGAGAGAGAGAGAGAGAGAGAGAGAGAGAGAGATGAACTTCATGTATGTTTGGAAATAAAAAAAGCATTAAACAAAATTTGAGATGATGAGATCGATCAAATAAATAGGCCCATTGAGGAACTAAAAAAATTTAACAACACTAAAGCTATAATACCCAACTCGATAGCAACCCGAACCGAAACCGACTCGATTCGACATGCCATAAATATAATATGACCTAACCCGTTCTGACCATGCCTATAAAAGTAAGGGGAAAACTACAATCATATAAGCAAACGAAACATTTGAAAAATTAGAAACAATATTAATCAGGAAAATCCAAAAAAAGGAGAAAATAAATTATGGTCAAACTTTTATATCATATTCATGTATTAATTCTTTTTTCTCTACAAAATTATTACTCTTTTCATGGACATACTTTCTTCACTGTACTTAAACATAGAGGAAAAAATTATACCGCTTGAATTTCATTAACTTCTTTATTATGTGTTTGATTTTTTACATATAAGCAATAACATTGATTATAGTAGTTGAACTTTTTGAAATATAACTCTTTCAGCTCTAAATTACCATACGAAATAGTCGAATTGTAAAATTACAATAACATATAAGTTGTAAACGGAGAACTTTATGTAGTCATTTCTTATAATAATAAGTCACATTTGGTTGCATCAAATGTGTCACAATCCGAGAAATCCAATAAATCGACGTGGAAGAATCTGACTCAACCAAACCCTATTCATGAACCATGCTACATAACAAAATACACCATGTCTAACTCTATTCATGAACCAATTACTAACTCTTTGTATAGACAATAATCCGTAAGTACTATTGAGTAGTATATTCTAAACACATTGATTAATTCTTACAAATTATTAGGTACCCCGGGGGTACCTAGAGCTACGTACCCCCGGTTAACTGTTCACTCATTACATAGCACATTATAGTCATTATATACTTTCACTCATTATTTTACAACTTTCACTCATTATTTCTCAACTCATTATTTTACAATTTTTACTCATTATTTCTCAATTCTCACTCATCATCTTCCGATTTTCACTCATTATATATAACATTATAGTCATTATTTATTTTCGGTCATTATTTCTGACTTTCCAATCACTATATACAACTTTATTCCAATCATTATTTCCCAAATTTCACTCATTATTTCCCGAATTCCACTCATTAGTTTTCAATTTTCACTCATTATATACCACTTGAACCGGGGGGTACCTAGAGCTATGTACCCCCGGGGTACCATATACCGATTGATTAATTCTGAAAATCATTTTTGAAATAAACTTTTTCGACACTTGTACGAAAAAAGTCAAATTGGCAAAATTAGTAAACGGAAATGTTTGTAATCACTTGTTTTTTTTCTTTGGTAATTTATAACCACTTGTTAAACTAATAATAATTCACCTTAAGTCTTATACTTTTCTCCACTTCTCTATGATTTACACATTTTTTTTGGAACTCTTTTTTTTTTTGTAAGAGATGTGTTGCAAAATGAAACTGTGTCACATTATGATCATGATAAACAAATTGGAAGAGAATTATATACTTTGTATAGACTGGAAATCAGTTTTTTAGACTGTTAATATTTTCTGCATTTAATAGTTTTAAGAACTTTCCTTTTCCTATTTAATTAAAATTATTTAAATATTCAACTAATTATAATTTATAATTGTTTATTTATTTTCCTTATTACTATTTTAATATTTTATATGTATTTCCATATCCTAGTAACCAATAATATAGTTTTTAATTCCATGCAATAGAATTGTGCCAAGTGTCCATCAATGAAGGGCTGTCCTCGGCTTTTATAATATATATAAGATAAGATTTCAACGAATTAGTATCAGTTATGGACCAAATACATCGATAGAAATTTGAACATTTCTAATCTGATCTGATCTGATTTGAATGACTCTGATCTGATCTGAATGATTCTGAACTAATTTGAATACTACCGCTAATAATTCCTATCAAACAGGGCCTCAATTAAGTAAATTATGGTCAAGTCATTTAACCGGTGATTTCATTGTTAGATCACAGAAGTGGGGCGACAAATTATTAGGTTGTACTCTATAGTACTCCGTATCAAGTATTACCGACTCTATCAAGCATCAATCCGAGATCGAGTCGGAACAAGTTATATTCGGTTAATCCAAATTTCGAATCCTAACGAATCAGTTTTACATGTCGCGCTTCTCGGATCGGGTTTTCTCGAATCAGAACAAGTAATGCCAATTCAAGTCGAGCAGAACCTCAGTCGTAACTCGTATAAGCATTGTAACTTGCAAAAGCTCCTTCCCTTCTTTCGTACGCCACTCATCACCGTCACACATGGCTGCTCCGCCGCGCATCCTCCTCTCCGGCGACGTCGTCGGCCGCCTCTCCCTCCTCTACAAACGCTTCACCACCGTACCTCTCTTTCTCTCTCCGCCGCAAATTCACCTGATTCCCAATTTTCTCACCTTCATACAAACTCAGTTAAATTAACACAGCTAATTTGATTCGCAGGTAAATAAATCCGCCGGTCCATTCGACGCGCTACTATGCGTCGGCCAATTCTTCCCGGAAACAACCGAAGACTTGCCGGAATTCATGGAGTACATCGAAGGCCGCCGTGAAATCCCTATTCCGACCTATTTTATCGGCGATTACGGCGCTGGTTCTCCCAAAGTCCTTTCCGCCGCCGTTAAAGATTCCGGTAACCTAGGGTTTAAGATGGACGGCTTTAAGGTTTGCGCCAATTTGTTCTGGTTGAAAGGCGGCGGCAGTTTTACTCTCCATGGTTTGTTTTTCTTTCTCTCTCGTTGATAGTTATGATTATGTTGTTGTTGCTTTAATATTGTTATCGTTTCGCTTAATTAGTCGAGACTGGATTGCGATGTGAAGGCGAAAAGTCGAGAATTGTAGCTAGAAGCCTAGAATTAGCTCGTGGAGAATGGAGAAATTGTTTGTGTTTGTTGTTATTGTTTTGATTAATTGGCGTATGAATGTGGTGGTGATTTGTGTGGTTTCACAAGTTGTTTGAATCGTTGTTGCATTATGTGGGAATAAAGATGGTTACTTGGTCGATGGAACGAATTTTTGTGATGGAAAACTGGTGGTAGGACATTGAGATGTTTGTTTCAACCATTATCATAGTATGATTGAGTTTTTGTAGTTTTTTCGTTACGATTGTTAGTTTGTTAGTAGGATGCACTAGCTTGAGCTAATTTTATGGATGTTTGGACTTTGGGTAGAGGAACTCGTAATGTTTATTGCAGAGAGGTGAGTGTAAAATTGAATGGTAGGATGTAGTAGTTTGAGTTTCTTAGAAGGTAATTTGTTTAATGCAGCTTTTATGCGATACAATAATACAATTAAGTCTTGGTCGTTGGTTTTTAAATGTTTTGGTGCTTCTAAAACTCAGAAGTCGCTACTAGCTACTTACCTTATCAAGGGTTTCACACCCTTTTTAAGGGTAGAGGGAATTGACCTAAGTCGATCCTAGAGTTGGAGAAATTTTGTTGCTTTGTATCTTTTGGCGGAGTAGTGCCATTTCTAAGTTTAAGGAAGAGAGAACGTACTGTACTTTGAAGTTGAAAAAATGAGGATCAGCAAATAGTAGTGCGCTTGAATAGTCAGCATTCGTGAGTTTTATCGTATAAAGTCAAAATGGCACATTTTGTGGGATGGATGATCTTTTGGAGTGCTAAGTTGACAGGAAAAAGAAAAAAAAAATATACTTCCCAATTATTATCTTCAAACTTCCCAAATGTGTACAAGTGTCCACCTTTCATTTTTTTAACAAGAAAGTATACTATTAAGAGGACACCAAGGGGTGACACCATGGTCTTTTCATATGTCTTTTTACACCTCAACTATTGTGCAGCATCCTATATTGCGGTGAATGTTTAATAACTCTTGCCTACGCTATTGTTTTATTATACCTGATTTACTTTATTGATAATTAGGGTTATCTGTGGCGTACTTATCTGGTAGGCAATCACCAAGTGGACATCAATTCGGAACATATACTCAGGATGATGTTGATGCACTACGGGCATTAGCAGAGGAGCCAGGAATAGCTGATCTGTTTCTTACATATCCTTAAATAGCAGTGTATATCTTATTTTCCCTTTCATCCTCTTTTCCTTGCATTGTTTATTGTTCGTACATCCTACAATGTGATCTGACTTGAAGTCCTTAACGAGCTACACTAATGAATGGCCTACTGGCATTATAAACAAGGCCTCAACTAGTGATATACCTTCTGAGATATCTGATTCACCTTGTAGTGATTCTACGGTTGCAGAACTAGTAGCTGAGATCAAGCCTCGGTAAGTTACTGATGAATTTTTCAGATAGTTTTTATGTGATGCCCTAGACCTTTGAATTTTGATATCTTCACTGTCTCGTTGGGTATTAGCCTATTACATTTTTTTCCCGGAAAAGCCCCCCCTATTTATCATTTCTTCGCTTGAAGGATGGGGAATTGGATATAGATGTGGCTCATTGAGAAGGAAGAAGAGCTGCAAGAGCACCACGTGATTTCTATCAGATCTCGGCGTGCCCTATAGATTGTAAGGGAAATTCCAAGTTTCCAACTCATGACATTAGGTCTACCTTGAACTAGGGTAACGTTCTTAGAATGAATATAGCAAACAATGAAGATGTAGTTAATGCAGTAAATTTGTGGCCATATAAGAAATGATGGTTTGGGGAATGAGATGATAAGGGACTAAAGGGAGAAAGTGAGTGTTGAACTTACTGAAGATATATTAATGGAGAATCATCGTCATCAAGGTGATTTGGTCATATGAGACAGAGAAACCAAGGGATGCAGCTTTTGGGAGGTCTCATGAATGAAGAATGAAGGAGTGATAAGATTCTAAGGGTGATTAAAATCGATATGAGTCCTCGTGATACTACCTCCATTTGTTTATATAAACTCGTTCTCACTTTTCGAGTTAGCGCTTTCACTCTTCATTATCTCTTAGACTATGTTTGCAAAAATTACGAAATTATACTCTCATTAAAGTATGTTTCGTGATTTCCCTAGAAGTGCATTTTAGTTAAATTGGTCAAAGCGTCACCCCGAATAGGGAGAACGTCTTATATTCTTTAAGGAGGTAGTAGTGAAGAAAATATGGGGTTGGAGATGGCGTAGTGGAGGGAAAGAATTGGTGTGGAGGATGCTATTTGATTAATTTTTGTCTTTCCACTTTCTTTTTTGTTTGTTTTTTTGAACTTTATGCTCGCCTCATTAAACTCGTACCACTTTTTTTCTCCATTTCGTTTAACTTTTTTCCTTTTTTTATATCTCTAGGGGCTGTTTGGTTTGTGGGTTTCAAGAAAGGGAAAGGGAACTTAAACCCCCCATTCCCTTTGTGAGTGTTTCTTTGCTATTTTTTGTCATTCCCTTTCCCCACTCAATTACCCCGAATCCCTCTTCTCTCATTCCCTCACCCCAGGGTTTAGAGGATTACCCCAAATTGGGTTTCACCTCACACCCACAAAGCGACCTTCATCACCCGGCCACATATCACACGTCCCCCCACCATCAACCAAGCCCACCATGGCCGATCCTTTAACCACCGTCGAGCCGCCCAGTCAAACGTAGCAGCACCGTCGCTCTGTCAAGTCAAACATTGAACCACCGTCGAAACGTCAATTTCAACCTATCATCGTCGCCAACGACTCATACACATACAGAGCCGACATCTCTGATCTCAAATACCAAAGATGAATGGGGATTTAAGAACTCCGGTATACCTAAAATAGAAAGACCATAACAAATATAGTGGGCACAAAGAAGTTCAGGGATGTTGATTTCATTGATGTGTAGGGGCTCAGGTGTTGTAGCATTTGAAGTGGAGGTTATGATGATTTGGTCTGCAAGTTTTTAGAGGAGAGAGACGATGGAGGTAGGATTGGGGGTTTGATTCCTTGACTGTAACCAAACACATTGGGTAATTAGGAGGGTTTCCCTTTCATCCCCTTTCTTTCTTTTTCTTGTTTCCTTTCCTTTCCCCCTCTTGTTACCAAACGGCCCCTAAATATTTTTGTATCCTTCATTCAAATGTTTTTGCGTTTGCACAAGTCATTGCATCTCGTCTGTTTTTGGTTTATGCTCCACACCTCGTTTTTCTTACATATCCTTGTATCAGAAGATTGATACTCCTGTTTTATTTTTTCATTTTTCTCCTGATTAACGATGCTAGTTAACAATCCAGATTAGCACCCTAAGCATTTTCTGACTAGGACTTTGTTTGTTTTGGCGTCGTTAATAAAATCTTCTTTCTGTTTCAACTCATGGTATATGTGGTCTAATTTGGCTTTCCTTAAATGGCAGCTATCATATTGCAGGTTCTAAGGGTGTCTTCTATGCTCGTGAACCATATTCTAATGATGATGCAGCACACGTTACTCGATTCTTTGGTCTTGCTCCTGTAGGAAATAAAGAGAAACAGGTTTGCCTCTTTGTCGTCAACTCAGCATTTATGTAGCTTGAAGTTTATATATTCATTGTGGTGCTAGCTTGTATTCATTTGTGGAGGTTCTCATCTTCTTTTCTTTGTTGATATGTCCATGTGGTTCGAGTTACTGTTTTGCGAGGAACATGTAGGTGCCTCATTTGGATAATTATCCGATTTGACATGTTTTGTTTGCTGAACTGCCACACTTTCCTGTTTTTGGCCATTAGGTTATGTTGTTATCATCGAAAACTCTCTGAAACTAAGCTTAATTTCCTATGTGGCTTTTATGTTCTTTCTTTTCCTTTGGTAGCCTTATTTGTTGTTCTATAAGTACTTCTTTAAAAAAAAGTTCTTTGCATTGTGTGAATTGTGTCCTTACTCCTTAAAGTCTTTGTTAAGGCTTTGTATTTGTTGTTGCCTGTGTTACGAAACAATGTGTGATTTGAGTTTATTGTATGCAAGCTACTGTCTTCCATATGCCAGTTCAGGTTTAAGGTTAGATTTTTTGACTTGGTAAAACAAAATAAGATGGTGCATAAGAATGGGTAAAACATTTTAAGCAATTAAGCCTAGTAATGAACAAGGAGTTTAGAAATGCTCAGTGAACTAGCTTAAGCATGAACGAAGCTTAGGCAGGGTTAGGTATTTTTGAAAATAATCAATGTGAGCTGTGAGATGATGAGAGCGAGTAGTGCAAGGGGAAAACAATTGAGCTAAATCAACCAATGCAAGTATCAATCATCAATTTGTGTGTATTATAATCTCTATGTTTGGAGTCATGGAGTTAATAGTTGATACAAACAGATTTATGAGTGATCTTTCTTTCAGTGATTAGAATGATAATGACCAACCAGCCGTACAATGGGGACTTTGTGTGCGTGAAGAATTTATTGCTTGAGGTTCCACATGATCTAAAGGTCATCATAGCTTTCTATGCTAATAAAACACCTATCAGTCTATCACTGTCAACTCAGATTGAACTATCCATGTATATCTGGCAAGGAAAGCAGAAGGGCATCCAAATATGTGTGTCCACACTCGGCAGCGGGATCACTCAGAAACTAATACTCTTGATCGTAGAAGATCACCGTATCTGAAGACTGTTGGTTTTTATAATGTTTCCTGTCGTGTGGGCTTCAGGGTTTAGCTTCCTCATTTTACAGACCGGTGTTGGACCCTCCTGGGTAGTAAATTATTTTGTAAGATATAGAAGCACTTAGGCAGAAAAGAAGTGACACTGTGCTGAGCAAAAGAGTCGGTACTCGGTTGTTTAAGAAACTTCGGTAGCGTTTGGTTAGGGGATTCTAAGAAAGGGGGTTCTAACCTTAAGTTCTTTCTAATTTTGTTTTATATCTTTTGAGAGGATTTGGCTTACTCTAATTCTCTAAGTGCTTAATTTGTTATTAACTGCAAGTTTGAACTTCGCTTTAATGTAAAGTACTCATAGTATTAGATTAGTATCTTTTCTGCATATCTCTAGTCATTTTATTATTCTATTTTGATATGCGTTTGTCAGAAATTCATGCATGCAATATCTCCAACTCCTGCATCGGTCATGTCAGCTTCAGAAATAAGCTCGAAGCCTCCAAATACAACTTCTTCTCCCTACAAAATTGATGATAAGAATTTTTCGAAAGAGATTAAAAGTAAACTTGGGGAAGATACCACGGAACTACAGAATTGGCGTTATGATGTGAAAAAGCGCAACCAGAGAGGTCAAGAAACAGAGAAGCTTTGTTTCAAATATTTGTCTTCAGGTTCATGTCCAAGAGGTGAAAGTTGTCCTTTCCGACATGATGCAGAAGCAAGAGAGCAATACATGAGAGGGGTATGCTTTGATTTTCTTAATAAGGGTAAATGTGAAAGGGGCCCAGAGTGTCAATTTGGGCATACTCTAGTGGACGAAGGTGACAATGTTCCAAGGAAGAGACCAAGATCTGAAAATGCAAATGCCGGCAGGTTGGTTGTTTGTTTGTATCATTTCTCAATTTGTATCTTGTGGTAATGATGAATTCTTCTCACATGTTCTAATCCGCGTGCTTTCTTCCTCGCTTTCTGATATCTTTGTCTCCTATTTACATTTCTCTTGTTCAAATGATCGGTAATCTCTTGTGACTTCAAATTGATTTCAGGTCAAAGGAATGTTGGTTTTGCTTGTCAAGCCCCAATGTGGAGTCCCATTTAATCATTAGCGTTGGTGAAAACTTATATTGTGCAATGGCAAAAGGCCCACTTGTTGATGACCATGTGCTAGTGATTCCGATTGAGCACTCTCCCAGCACTATATCATTAACTCCAGATTTTCAAAGAGAGCTCTATAAATTTCAGAGCAGTCTTCGAGCTTTCTGCAAAACTCAAGGAAAGGAAGTTGTTTTCTTTGAGTGGATCACAAAACGGGGCACCCATGCTAATCTTCAGGTCAGCTTTTTTTCTTTTTCTTTTTTTTTTTTTTTTTTTTTTGGCGTGCGTGTGTCTAATTGTCTATGTGATTGAAAGAGGGTCTCTTGTTATGATTTTGAACTTTCTTCATTTGGTTGTTAGTTTCTTCAGCATTAGTCACGTGTTATATGGATTTCATGCTCTTCTCGGTCCTTATTAGATCCACACATGGTGAAGATTAAACACCTGGAATATCCAAGTGTATGTTCTGCAGTTAAATCTGGTTGAAGCTGTGTAATATATGCCCATCCTTGTACCCACTTATCTAGTAGCATTGTCAAGCAAAATAGCCCTTAATCTATGGGATTGCCTAAGATGCTTCATGACTTCGACTTGTGCTGTATGTATTTTACTGATCCACCACTGTGACGTTGCCTCTTAAAGAGAAGAAGAGAAAGGTTTTAGAACAATATGAAGGGGCAGAATAACAGAGGGTGGAAGGGAGGGAAAGAGAAGGATGCGCAATAAGTTTTGGTCATGACCAGCTTAGTGTCTTACAGTAGGACCCTCTTACCCGTTATTTTTTTTTTTTTTTTTTTTTGCGCGCATTTTCCATCTTAGTCCATGATAGAATAACCATTCTTGATGTTATTAAGAGTAATTTTCTGCATCAAACTAGTTCCTATCCATTTAGTTGTGGAAAGGAAGGAAAAGCACAAGGAGAAAAAAACTCTTAACCTAAATATCAATGATCTTTGGTACTTTTCAGTTTAAAACATTCAGTATTTTCCTTCGTTGTTTATGTGCACCTATCAGATGATGTCAAATTGGCAACATTGATTCAGTCATTCATCTGCTTACTGTGTGTATCTGCATTTCCTGCAGGCTATTCCAATTCCTCAGACAAAAGCATCTGTTGCTAAGAACATCTTTAATTTGGCTGCTAAAAAACTGGGGATTGATCTGCTCACAATTAAAAGTAAGTCAATCTGTTGTTTTCTGGTTGACTTATGTTTGATATTTTGTCTTGTGTCCTGTTTTATTGCCAGATTGCTGAATTTTTGCTAATGCTCATCTGCCTATGCAATTTAGGGGTGGTTTCTCCTCTTCTGTTATTTCTCTTTTGAATGCATTTAAAGGAATCACCGCCTTTGCCTGCGGATGAGAGATGGAATTTCTCCTCATAAATTTATTGCCTTTGAAATCTTTGATTTTTGTTATCTCTGGACACTACCTCTTCTGTGTTTTTAAGGGGTGAGGCTGTGTACATCCGACCCCGCTTATCTCGCCATAAGCGAGAGCCTCTCAAGCTTTCTCGACTTTGATTAATATATGTTTGGGAATTCCTGTATCCAGTACGGATCCTGTGCTAGCTAACCAACACACACATGCTAGAGGTTTTTAGAGGTCGCTAGTATGCTTAATATTGTAGACGGAAGTGGATCCCAGGAGGATAAGGATGGCTTCGACATACAGAGCTGGAATTAATCGCGTAACCATATATACAAATAGTTGAGTTTAACTTAAACCACCCCCATCTCTCACTACATACACAAATAAAAACTAGTTATCCTGTACATGAGCTGTCTATAGACCTTTTTCTTCGCAGAAAGTAATTGTGAAAGTGATAACCTAGATTCTTTATTAAACGAGGGAAACCTGGGAATTTAAACCTCTCCTACATCACTTAATTGCTATGTCATGTCCAAAATTATATCTCTTGTGCTTTCATAAGCGAGTTGATATTCATACATGTCTAAAGAAAGTTCTGTACCCTAAAGTTTTGCGGATACGTCTGTAATGTGCTTACTGGTCCTTCCATTTCTTTATGTTGGGCTGGGTTTTGTGAGGGGAACCCAAGCCCAACGTATGGAAATGAAAGAAATGGAGGGACTATTTGCTGATTATGTTCTTGAGACATGGACAGTAATGCTTTGGAGCCTCTACAAATGGACGTGTCTTTCAAGCTATGATAATGACTTGACTGACTTAATCATCAGCAATGGGCAATAAATATACTTCGTATTTGTAAAGCCAGATTATTTGAACTCTTTTCTGCTATAGTCCTGTGACTCCTGTCCTTGTAAAAGTTCTAATTTACTCTGGTGGGGATGCAACCGTTCAACAAGATTGAAAAGTATTTGAAAGTATTGTCATTGAACTGTCTCTAATTGTTTCCCAATGTTGTAGATGATAATACATCTGGAGGGAGAGAACTCTTAACGTCACAATATGATGGCCGGTCTGGTTTCTTCTATGTGGAGCTACCTGATGGTACTGTACTGGGACACACTGTTGATGAGAAAGAGGACTTCCCTTTCCAATTTGGTCGCGAGGTAATGTTTTGAAGTTTGAAGAAACAAAACTCATGATTTATAAATCTTGCTCCAATATTTGTTCCTTAGTTTTACTTCCATGAGGTGTTCGGATAGTGAAGATGGCAAACACTATCATGACTTAAGTGTAATTCATGCAGCCATTTGCGGTTCGCTTGTTCGACATGTTCTGATGGCTAGAAATTTTCTTTGGACGTTAAGCAGCATGTTTTCATCACGATCCTATTAGAAACAGCCTCACTGTGATTCAACACAGGGTTACGGTTGCATGCACTCGATCCTCCCCCTTTATTGTTTATACCATGCCGTAGGATAATGCTGTTGAAGAGGAGCATATATTTTTGTCATATAGCTAGATACAATGATTTTGGTTTTAGATCAGAGTTTCTATCGATTGCTTGAGTGTGCGGTTAGTGACTGAAATTCTATCCATTCTGCACTTGGATGAGATTGTCTGCGCCGAAACAATTTAACAGACAACCTTTCGTCTTTAGGTTTTTTTTTTTTTTTTTTTTTTTTTTCCTTTTTCTTATTGCTGTTACTAGGGATGTCATTTATGTTTTTTTTTTTTTTTGGTACAGAGGGATGTCATTTATGTGAGTGACTGGTTAAGTTGTTATCAGTGACATTGTTGATTGTAACCCAAATTTTTTATGTTTGTAGGTTCTGTCTGGCTTGCTCAAAATTCCTGAAAAAGCTGACTGGAGGAATTGTAAACTTAGCAAAGATGAGGAGGTAATAATGGTGGAAGCTTTTAAGTCTCAATTTAAAGCCTACGACCCCAATGAAGTCGGACAATGAAGACTCAGAAATGAAGATTGTGCTTTGTCCGACAATTTGTTCCCGGAGACCAGTGAATTGCAATTCTTACGCCTTTCTCCTCACCTCCTGCACCAAAGGTTAGATTTTATCGAGGTAATTGGCTGTTTATCATTGCATATCATTCAGCCAGACGATCTTTTCACTGGAGGTAATTTAATTCAAGAAGCTCATGATTAGGTGATCCTAGCAGACGCAATGATACCTTGTTGTAACTTATATAGTTGTGTATCAACAGGAGCAAATAGTTATCTCTTGAAATGCAGTTCTTTACATGGTTTTTGCTGTTTGTCCCCCTCGTACGAGTCTCGACTCACTAGGCCTGGGAATCGTAAATAGTTGCATCTGCACTCCGTAGATCTACCCTTTTTCTAAGCTCACTGGTCTGGAATCTGGACGAGTGCTTATTAACCGGCTTCAGACTAATGTTTTACGATTTCGGCGCCTTATTATCTTGCATGTGTACTCCGTACTAAGTCACAAGTTTAGTTAGCCGAAGAATGTATTTCATATCATTAGGTCATTGCTGTTTGCTAGTGCGGGAGGGCCTATTAAATTTGTCTTCAGTGGAAAGATACCTCAATCTATAGATTAAGAACAAAAGAATTGTTGAATTTGGTAGTCAATTTTTCGGCTTATGTTCCCTAACAAAATGCAACTCTTGAGTGTAGGGTGCACAGGTCACAACTTAAATTGAATGTTCCAATATAAATGGGACAAACAAAAGTGGTTGGAATTGATGCTCGTGAACATGCAGTTTCACGAACTAGGCCAGCAAAGGATGGGCGTAGATTGCCTTGTTCATTGTCTAACTTCTGGTTAACATTTTTACTCTTTTACTTTTCTTTCCCACATGTCTATTCTCTAGGGATGTATATCAGTGCAAAATCGGACGGGAACCGAAATCTTAGGAAATGAGAATCTGAAAACGGACTAGCATAATTTCGGATTTGGTTGGGGTCACGATTGCAAATCTACGGTTCGGTCCGGTTTCAAAATGGAGCGTTAGTTTAATATACCGGTCCATTAAAGGATATGAGGTGGTGGAGGGTGTCATTATGTTACATTGCAATGCCCTTGCACATACGTAATGTTGTCCATGCAATATCAAAGAGACGGGTAGGTTTATCGGTGACTTGGGAATGTTTGTGAAGGAATGAACATTTTTGAGCCTTGAATAAAGTTGGAGAGCAAGAATTGAAGCACGTGGTTCTCAAGAATACTTGGAGCTCAAGCTCCTAATAACACTTTGCTCTCCTTTAATATTGGTCCCCTTTCTCACTCAAATCTATGCAAACATTCACCTAACACAACATCCTCCATCTCAATATCCCTCGTAGAACATCCGTCTTATAAGTTCCTCGTCGTCTCATCAATTTTTTGTTAACGTTTGGTTTAAATATAAGACAGATGCTTCTGTAAATGAGCAGCTGATACCATTAGGAACAAATATGACGATTTGAACCCGAGAGAGCCATGGACCAAACTTTGATGAGTTTAACTTGTAATGATGTTATTATCATGGTTTTGCGGTCACTTTGTTCTGCATGTAATCAAGATATCGAGATTGAAGTACAATTATTTTTGATAATAAAAAGAAGAGTTTTGATGAAGTGCAATAATTAGAATAATGGAGGAAAAAGTTCCCCACTTGTCTTCAAAGCCAAATCTAGAGAACAGATTGGATATCAACATGGATGATGTGTTAACTTCTGTTGGACACATGACAACCCCTCTAACTTGCCCTTGAATCTTGACCCTTTAACAAATGCATGTTGATGTTAATCACAACTGTTAAAAATCCTTTTCAACTCCCAAATTTCACTCTATTTAAATTTTAAAAAGACCTTCATTTCAACCTAAAATCGTTTCGATTGTATTTTCGTACAACCAAAATAAAAATGACCAATATTCAATCCATACTCAAAATCATCTCAACTCGTAACTTGTTCGGTCTATTGGACAAGTCTAATAATACCGGTAGTAATTGACAAAATGCTGACTAATGACTCTAATGACTCTAATACTGTATTAAGCTAACATTTACTAGCATTAGATTATATTCAACCTGATTTTAGGCTAACTTCCATCTTTTTCAGTTCAATTCTCACTAAAATTCAACCCACCTAGTACTTAATTAACATAAACTCCAATTTACAGGAATCCATCTTTCTCTCTCTAGCCCACCAAATCTAATCACCCCATCTCTCTCGCTCTATGTATAGTTTATTAATTTCTGATTTATAAACTGATCAGACAGCAAACATTTTTCTTAATCAACCATTTTTTTAATCAAGTGATTAACTACAAAAGTATAATTTTTCCATTAGTGTAAATTTATTAGCTTGATTAAGAAAAAGAAAAGGTACAGTGTATAAAAAAACTATGCAAGTGCAAAACTTTATTATGATTAAAAGGTACAGTTAATTATGATTAATTATTCCTATTTCAGTTATTGGTATTTTGATAGTAGTAACTCCTCTTTGTCAGTGGAAACTGTTCTATGGCAACCAAAGCTCTGAGCTAACTTTTACAAGCTTCAGAGCTCACCTTCTTCTAATATCACAAGATTAAATAAAAATAAATAAAAAGTTGGCACCAAAAAAAAATAAGAAAAAAAGATTGCTTATTTTCTGGGTCTTGTGTATATTAGCTAGATTCTTATTATTGCTTAAGAATTACTGCTAATATGTTGTGGGTGTTCTGAGATTTTGCTTAAAGAAAAATACCCACAAATTTTTTAATTTATTTGTATTTTATTTTTACAGTTTTGAGTTGTAAATTTTTATATTTAGGAGTGATATTATAATATATGATTGAGAAAGATTGAATTGGAGATTGAATACTGCTGCTTCATGGGATGGGGTTGGTGCTCCAAGTGCAAGGGATTTGGCTGTTGCTGAATCTATGCATGTTTTGTCTTGCTGTTCCTGGATCTTCTGGTAAATTTTTCTGTTATCCAATGGGCACTGTTTCATTGTTTTTTCGATATTACGGTTTTATACGACGATTCATGTTAGTCGACCTCAAATCATTTTTCGAGTTTATTGTGTCATTGTTTGGTTGTGAAATCTTTGTTAAATTTGGTTTAGTGTTTTCATTATGCTGCAAATGTCTTGATTGTTAAAATGCAATGTTAAGTGTAAATGTAGCAAGAATTAACAATTTAAAGTAAAGAGATCGAGAGTTTTTAATGTGATTTTGTGGGTTGTTGAAATGCAGTGTTTAGTGCCAAATGCAGCAAGAATTCACTTTTGTTATTTATTTCTCATTGCTGAATTGCAATTGAATTGGAAATCTATATGTCAAGTTTTCGAAGTATCGAATTGCTCGTAAATAGAAATGGTTGATCAGAATGTAAAAACATTGTTATTGGGGATCTCAGTAGCCCATGGTTTTGCTTCTGTGTTTTAAGCTGATTATCTTCCATAATTTGGAATTGTCATTTGAAAGAGCCTGATTCTCACATTTGTATTGTGTCGTCTGTTACGTTGGAACTTATGACCTCGGTAGCTTGCAAGAGAATACGCATGCAATCAAGTGCTCGGCCTACTGCCTAATGCACTTGAACGGTGGAGATAACCCGTAATTTGAGCTCATTGCATTGATTAATTAACTAGGGTTGGTTTCTCTGCTACTCTGAGTGGCAGGAAGCTACATGTAACTTAATTTCCATTCACGAGAATGAATCGTACAATATAGAGAAACTCTAGGTAGTCTTAGCAAAGGTAGTATCAACAGTAGGATGGGAAAATGAATGAGACGGAAGTAGGTCTTAATCTCTTTCTAGTTGGTTCACCTGAACTTTTTATTCCTTAGATGATTTTGGGGAATTCTTCGGCTTTTTTTTTAACTATTATGATCCAATGCATCTGCAGATTTTGGTCAACCTCTTTCTCCGGAATCTTCCTCTCTCACCCCTCCCATAGAAGCACAAGCTCCTCGTTCGAGATTTGAACCAGGTTTGTCTTTGAGTGCTAAATTAAGTAAACCGAGTTTAGTGATGCGTATTGGGATCCAGGACTTGATCTAGTGTTTTATGTCTATAATAGGTTTCGTCCTTCAACCTCCGATAGTCTCTCCAACAGGCAATTCTCCTCCGGTTTATCAAGCAACATCAGCTCCAACACAATCACCACACGATCCACCATTGTATGCAGAGCCACCTCATCATTCAGGTTTACCAGCTGCAGAACCAACACATGATTCAGCTCCTCCCTTGGTTTCAGAGACACCAATTCAGCAGCCACATTATTTTACTCCCCCACCGACTGTTGAGTCAAGAAATGATTCGGCAGCACCATCAGCTATAGATTTGCCAAAGGACATAACTCCTCCGCCTGTTGTTGAGCCACCCCAAGCGTCTTCTGTACCAGTGGCCGCAAAGCCACCACTAGCTTTGTCACCACCATTTCTATCTGCACCACCACCTTATGAAGGTCCACAGCATGCTTCAATTTTACCTCCCTCTGCTGGGTCATTGCCTGTCTTGTCTCCACCGTCTCATTTGAGTCCATCACAGGCTTATTCACCAATGGGTTCATTGCCTTCTAATGATTCCGTTTCGCCTCCACCAATGTTGCCTTTTCCTTTAGAGTCACCACCACCTGCACCTTTAACACGCCCTGCTGATGAGCCAACTTTGTATGAACCCCCACCACCAGCTGGTGATACCCAGCCATTTAAATTAAGTCCACCTGTTGATGTGACACCATCACATGCTCCATCTCTGCTACCAGGTGCTGAGCCGCCTCAACCTTCATCTCTCCCACTGGCTGCAAATCCACCAGAGGCCTTAACTCAGGTGCCTCCTCCAGAATCTCAGCCAGTTTTCCCTTCAATCCCCCCTATTTCAGCTATACAGCCCCCTCCAATGCTCCCAAACGTATCTTCTCCTCCACCTGAACTAGAACCACCAATTATGTCATCACCACCACCCCAACCAATGCCTCCGACTATACCATCATCACCACCCCAACAGATGCCCCCAATTGTCTCATCTCCCCCACCTCAATTGCCGCCCCTTAAAGCATCACCTCCTGCACCTCCACTTGGTCCTTCTGAATCTCCTCCATCTCCTGCATTGCCTCCAAGCTCTTCATTGTCACCCCCTGTTCCAGCTATGCAGTCCCCTCCTATGCTTCCAAACGTATCTTCCCCTCCACCTGAACTAGCACCTCCAATTGTGTCATCACCACCACCCCAACCAATGCCCCCAGTTGTATCATCACCACCCCAACAAATGCCGCCAATTACCTCATCACCCCCACCCCAATTGCCGCCCCTTAATGCATCATCTCCTTCACCTCCACTTGTTCCATCTGAACCTCCCCCAACCCCTGCATTGCCTCCAAGTTCTTCATTTTCACCCCCTTCGCCAATTACCTCATCACCCCCACCCCAATTGCCGCCCCTTAATGCATCATCTCCTTCACCTCCACTTGTTCCATCTGAACCTCCCCCAACCCCTGCATTGCCTCCAAGTTCTTCATTTTCACCCCCTTTGATGGTGCCTCCTCCCATGGACGCTTCACCAGCTTTACCTACGCCGTCTTCCCCTGTACCACAAAATGCATCGTCTATACCACCACAATTGGGACCACCAAATGCATCACCTCCCCCGCCTCATTTGGTTCTTCCACCACTACCTTCTTCGCCTCCAACTTTTGAGGTACCCTCAGTTCCTTTGGTTTCACCCCCTTCAATAATGCCTTCACCGGATCCGCTTGAGTCACCTCCTGTTGTGCCACCTCATGATTCTGCAATGCTCTCTCCTCCGATCCCATCCCATGCAGTATCCCCCCTCCCTCAATTGGTGCCACCACATTCATCTTCACCCCCTTTGGCAGAGCCTCCTCAGGTGTTTTCTTCACCACCACCACTAAGTTTACCAGTGACCCCTCCTCCAGCTTCATCCATAGTGACAGGAGCAGTGCCGCCTCGTGCTTCACCTCCACCACGTTTCGTGTCACCTCCTTTTCCTTCACCCCCACAAAAAAAGTATTCTCATGCTTCAACGTCACCACCAATGCCATCCCATGTTTTGCCTGCACCTCCTCCTTCTGAGCTATCTTATCCTTCTGTTCCCCCTTCTCCATCAACGAAAGGAACTGAGCATGCTATGCCACCTCATTCTTCTCAAAGAAAAGCACCACAAGATGGAGCTCCTCCACCATTTGTAACTTCACCAGGTATGTGCATTTCGTATGAAAAAAATATTCATCACCATGTTTACTTTCAGTTAATCTCTAATTTGAATGCATTCGTGTCACTTCAGACACATCACCTCCATCAAGGGCTGTACCGCCCACGAATCATGTCAAACAAGAGTCTTCCCCTCCACCTAGGCAACATAGTGAAGCACCAAAGCATAGCGCTCCGTTATTGAGATCAAATGCTTCAGGTACACATTTGGTCTTACTCTTTCTTTGTGACTTTCATGGTAGAACTAATATCAATCTCCTTGTAATTGTTTACGCAACAGATGCTGCTCCAAATTTAATTTTAGGGTGTGTGATAGACATGGGGTGTTTACGCAGAGAAAACTCGGGAAGGAGATAGTAGTTGTTTTGAAGATAATTAAAAGTTTCTGTATACTGTCTAAATGTCATAAATTAGGATTTATCTGATTTTTAGTCGATTGTTCTGTTTTCTCATCATGTAACTAAAATATCTAGTTTCTATTTCCAATTAAGCCAAAGATTTGCTATTCTTTGGTTTTGGAATAAAATGGAATAAGGCAAAATGGCTTAGAAACTGTTTACGCTACTTGTATTGAGAAGTAACGGCTCGTCAGTGAGATTCTCGACGCAAATTTCATCTTGGGTCATTCAGAGACAAACTTTATACATATTTTAACGTAGGAGTTCCACATATTACTCTTCCTTGCATGGCATGTATGAATGGCGGAGCTATCATATGTTGCGTAGATCTGATGATGTATTTACAGATACGAATCAGCTCAACACATTCCCAAATGATATGAAGCAACTGTTAAAATTTCCTGCTGGCTTCTAAGATTTGGAGATTTCCTTAATGAATGTGTCATACTCTCTTGTCGTATATGATATTTTTGTACGATGTTTTATTAGCTTGCACTTTTCTGCACAGTTTGCTTTCATTTGTGCAGCAAGCTCAGATATGGAGTTTTCTGTGTCATAGCCTCATAGGCAATGGTGTTCTGATGTCTGTGTTTTCAACTTTGACTAAAAGGATAATAGGAAATACATGTCTGTAGTTGACGGGGGTCAGCTATGTAAAGAGACCTTTATCGACTTAAAGTTTGCGTTCCATGGGTAGTAAATGAATCAATGTATTAGTTGTTTTACTGGTTCTTGATTTCTGAGGTATATGTTGAATGAGTCGCTTTTTGTCTAGATCCGGATTTGTGAATATTTTCATTTGCTGTTCACTGAACTGATCATGTTAAGTAGTTTTTTAATTTTTTACGTGTTGCAACAGAGCCTCATGCCCCTCCTCTACCTGCTCCAGCTCCAAGTGATCAACATGGTGATGATACTGCTCCAGCGGCTCCCAAAGTATCTCCTTCAGAGCCAAAGTTTGACAGGAAGAATGCAACTGCTCCTATTCCTTCCTCATCTCAAGGGAATCCGGCAGTTAATAGATCTCATCATGCTCAGCATCATTCGCCAGGTAAATGTACTACAGAGTTTTTTTTTTTTTTTAATTTTTTTTGAGATCATGTACTGGAGAATTTTATATATTCATTATCGAGTTAAAGTCCTACAAGAATTTTAAGCTACTTCCGTGATCCTCTCCACTCATAGCTCCCTTCTCCAAGATTTTCAAAAGTCTGTCTAAGTTTGGCCTTAGCCCTGTCTTGATATCTCCAAGATCTGCACCTCCTGAGAGATTAATGAGTTTTCCTTTTTTTTAAAGGGCATGCCGAGAGCCCATATCCGTCTTAGCTTCTAAATTATCTATTGGCAGGCAGTTCCACCATCGACCACCTATACTTAGTAGGGTTACAGATCAATGAATTACCCATAGAGAGCAGGAAATAAAAGGCCAATGCAACTAACATCATACTTTTAATACTTTATATTGTTCCTTATTCTCAGGATTTCTCGTTGATGTGGCTCCTTTACCATCGCCACAAGGAACTCCTGATAATCCGTCTGCGGGTTCACCTGTCCCAAGTGCGCCACCTGCCAGTTTTGAAAGTAAACCATGCTTTCCTTTGATGCATTTACAGTTATGTTGTCTGTATACTCCTGGCTTATATAAATAAACAATTTTTGTTTTTGCCAGTTCCATTTCTTCCCCCTGAAGTATCTCCTTCTCGGTCTTCACCAAGGAACACCAAGAAACCACTTTCGCCACGAATTCTGTCCTTACCGCCTCCACCTCCTAATGCAGGTATGTAAGTGCTTATTCCGCTTTATCGTGTTCTTGTGTTCACTTTTCTTTGCTGACAGAGACTCTGATTTCTGCAGATTGTGCATATCTTACATGTCCTGCGCCATCTACAAATACTCCTCCGGGATCCCCATGTGGCTGCGTCTGGCCAATGCAAGTTGGACTGCGCCTTGGTGTGGCTCTGTATACTTTTTTCCCTTTGGTGTCTGAGTTGGCCCAGGAAATTGCTGGCGGGGTGTTTCTGAAACAAAGTCAAGTCCGCATCATGGGAGCCAGTGCAGCAGCAGAGGAACCAGAGAAATCTATAGTCCTTGTTGACTTGGTACCCCTCGATGACAAGTTTGACAACATTACATCACATCTGATATTTGACAGATTCTGGCACAGGCAGGTCATCATAGACAAGTCTATTTTTGGTGATTATGATGTACTCTATGTGCGCTATCCAGGTATTGAATCACTGCTCACTTACTCTTTGTTTAATATGATTTTTGTTTTTACTTTGTTTACTATGGTAAATCTTGCACTTGTAGGTCTTCCTCCCTCACCACCTATGGCTCCAGCTGACATTGCTGTAATTAATGGCATGCCTTACTCTGTTGGGGACCCTAATGGGAGTAAATTACATCCTTTGGGGGTAGATGTGACAAAACAGAGGCATAAACACAGGCTAACTGCCACTGTTATAGCTGTTGTAGTTCTTTCAGCTGTTTTTGGTTTGTTAATGTGCTGTTCAGTTGCTTGGATTTTGGTATTCAAACATACAAACAAGACTGATCAAGTAACGCAAACGCCTCGTGCTGTAGCTTCCCTTGGCCGATCATCAGGTTTGTACCCTGTTCTTTTATTCAGGATTATTACTCTGTTGTCTCACGTGTAAATAGAGCCGAAGAAGCACTTGTTATCAGTTGCTGTCTCAAAAACTTTAGATGTAACAAATCAATACACTTCTTAATATACTGCACTTTGCAATTTAGTTAAGACTGCTTTATGGTCATAATGAGTATACCTTATTGCTTTTTAAGGTTTGTGAAGTGCTTGTCATTTTTAGGGCGTGTTCTAAATAGTTTGAAGAGACATAATGATTTTAAAATCACCCAAAGTCTTAAAAGCTGATATAGGATGGTCTAATCCAAGTTTTTGTATTATTATGAGCTGCTGTTTCTTGTCTCAAGTTTGTCTTATAGACCTTCTGGACAGAAGGATATAGTGAGTAACTGACTTTAAAGAAAACAAAACATTACAGGTCATTACAAGATTAAATGTTTTGGGTGACGCTTTCTCAAAAAAGTACTACATGATATCTTTATAACCACAAAGTCTCAGTGCAGAAGAATGATACATAATAGTTACAACTATAAGTCCTGAACACTTTGGGAGCCTCTCTGTGATTTATGTTTAGAATAAATGTAACGGAAAATAATTTGAAATGAAACCGTGTTTGTTTGGCGAAATCATAAAATTACCCTGAATTTCATATATGGCATGATCTAAAAATCTTTCAGGTATGCTAGAGAAGTAAGAACTGATAACGTGTAAATTTTACATTTTAGGACCTGTGGGACTTTCAACTGGGAGTGGACAGAGTTCGTCGTTGTCACTTGGGTCTAGCCTTGCTACGTATAATGGATCTGCAAGGACCTTTACCGTAAGTGAAATAGAGAAAGCCACTGACAACTTCGATCCTTCAAGAATCCTTGGGGAAGGTGGTTTTGGTCTTGTTCATGGTGGTCTTCTAGAAGATGACACTAGAGTCGCGGTAAAGGTTCTTAAAAGAGATGATCAGCAGGGTGGTAGGGAATTTTTGGCTGAAGTTGAGATGCTTAGCCGACTTCACCATAGAAACTTGGTCAAGTTGATTGGCATCTGTACAGATGAGCGTATGCGGTGCTTGGTTTACGAACTCATTCCAAACGGCAGCGTTGACTCTCATTTGCATGGTTAGAATATGTTATAAGAATCTCCCCCATCCCATACATGATGAAAGAACCATTGTTATAAAGTTAATTACTATACTTTTTGTATATTGTCATCAGGGCCAGACAAAGAAATAGCTCCTCTTGATTGGGCTTCCCGGATGAAGATTGCCCTTGGTGCTGCACGTGGTCTTGCGTATTTGCATGAAGATTCAAGTCCGCGAGTCATACACCGGGACTTCAAGTCCAGCAACATCCTGTTGGAAAACGATTTCACACCAAAAGTCTCTGATTTTGGCTTGGCCCGAACTGCAATGGATGAAGAGAATAGACACATATCAACACGTGTTATGGGAACTTTCGGGTATGTGTGCTATCTTTCTTTTTTAACTTCACATTATGATTGAAGCAGCTTCTGTTACACTGATTATGAGGGTCAAGTAGATTTAAGTGAGAGTTCTTGTCATTTAAGGTATCAGGTTTTGTAGTCCTTTATTCTGTGCTCTTAACACTTCCTCCTAAATCAGGTATGTGGCTCCGGAGTATGCTATGACTGGACATCTTCTTGTGAAGAGTGATGTCTACAGTTATGGGGTTGTCCTTCTCGAGCTTTTAACAGGAAGAAAACCCGTAGACATGTCGCAGCCAGCTGGAGAAGAAAATCTAGTTTCGTGGACAAGGCCATTCCTTACAAGTAGAGAAGGATTAGAATCGATTATAGACCCATCCTTGGGATCTGAAGTACCTTACGAGAGTGTTGCTAAAGTGGCTGCAATTGCTTCGATGTGTGTACAGCCTGAGGTGTCCCATCGCCCTTTCATGGGTGAGGTTGTACAGGCCTTGAAGCTAGTGTGTAGTGAGTGTGATGATTCCAAGGATGGAGGCTCAAGAAGTCACAGTCGAGAGAATTTATCAATTGATTTTGATGCTAAGGAGAGTCCAGTTTTAGAAACACCGGATACATTACAAGGCCAGTTTTCTCTGAACACATACGCTTCCAGGAATGACGTTGAGAAGGGGCTCTCAGTGAGTGAAACTTTTAGCGGTTCAGCAACTTTAGGTAGGCAGGCGTCAGATTCATATCGAAGGCACTCTGCATCAGGTCCCATAAGAACAACGAGGGGTCCACAGTTTTGGCAGAGAATAAGAGGGCAGTCGCAAGGAAGTGTAAGCGAGCATGGAATTATGTACAGATTATGGGGAAGTTCACATTGATTGTGCAAGTGACAATACAAGAAGTAGCTCGATGTGCCTTGTAAGGAGGGGTCTTGTCCATTCAAGTAAAACTCCGTCTTCTGGGACAACAACTGAACAAGTAGGCCATTCAACTTGCTGTTGTGTGAGTATTGTGTCTGCTTCGAAGAAGCACCCATAAGGAGATTCACTAAGGAGTCATGTCAATATGCCCTAGCTGTGGATAGAGCTCGCAAGAATGTCCAAGTACAGCAGTTGGAGTGCGTTGAGGATGAAGACGGCCTTCTTTTGTTAATAATCTGTATAGAAGATTTTGTATCAACATCGAATGTAGTTACTTCGTTGATTTCTGAGTAAATATTACAGTAACACGATAATGTTATGCTGATTATTGGTATTGGTAGCCTTTTGTCATGTCTCCCTAGAACATCCTGTATAATTCTTATGTATAGCATGCGCAAAAACGCTACTCGATGTCACAGGCAAGCTTGAACTATTGTCACAGTTCTGAACCATCCGATCCTCTGTAACTCATGCAACTGTTTCCTTCCGTCTGGTGGCCGGAAGCCTGAGACAGTGAGACTGTTAGTTCATACTAGCACTAACCCAAAAAAAAAAAAAAAAGATTAAGATTGAGCATGTTATCATTTATCAAAATGGTTTAGGCTTAGGTCTTAATTTCGCTTGTATGTGCACTTTTCTTTATTTTTATTTACAAAATTTGAACTGTTAAAAAAAACACTTGTAAGTATCAAATCGAACTAAAACGACCTAATATGATTTACCACTCTTGAGTCTTGGATAAAAGGTCCCAAAAGGTAAACATAAAGGTGAAATTAAGGAAGTAACACAACATTCTACCTCTTGAATTACCTACATATGGAGTTGTATACTAACAATTTTACGGTAAAGGTTTCAAATACATATTCCGACTCTCAAACATGAATATTCCTACAAAACTCGATCAAAAAATTGTTGAGATCCAAAGCTAAGCCTACCCAAAATCAAAGCCACGACACCCTACAAATCTCTTGAAACTAGTAGGCTGAGTCAAAACATCTAAACTTCTAGTTCATAGAAAACCATTATACTATCAAAACCAATCCCATATTGACACATTTACAATCACATCAGAACAACAAACAAAACAAACAGTGTCTGTGCAACAAAAACTTAGGTAAGACGGTCTTACGATAAAACCACAGAAAACACTCGTAAAAAAAACAAACTTTTACAAAACATCCAAACCAAAAACCGAAATTCCACTTTAAACATTTTACCCCCTCACCAATTCGCCATTACATCTCCATCGTAAGACAATTTTACCCGAAAAAAAAAAAACCACTTGGTTAGACAAAACAGTGAAGAACACACAATCGGATCAAAAATACTAAAAACCCTCAAAAACCTTTTACTTAGGAGGTGTGAAGAACACACTTCCGATCTGACTGTGTGAGAAAGAGAAAGACACAGACTTTTCCCCTGAATCAGATCCTCTTCCTCCGTCGTCTCTCATGGTAATTTCTCTCTCCTCTCTCTTCCCTCTTTCCTCATCATATGATCAATTAATCAACTAATTTGGGTAATTTGGGTGATGTTTAATTTGATTGATTGTGTGTTTGTTGATGAATTTGGGGGGATTAATGCAGGCTCAATCAGCAAAGTCGATCGGCAGCCCGGTATCGGTATCGATGTATCCGACTCTTGCTTTCTTCCTCCTCACGATTGGCCTTCTTCTTACTGCTTCTTTCTTCATGTATGTCTTTTCTTGCATTTTTTTATGTTTTTGTTTAATTTGCATTTCTTGATTGTTTGTTTGATTGATTGATTGATTGATTGACTTTGCTCGTAATGCCGGTTCAATTGTACCCTTTTCGTTGTTTGTTTTCGCGAATTGTTATTTGCTTTTGCATTTGTTGGTTGTTTGTTTAATTTGATTGGTTTTGCTTGTAATGCTGGTTCAGTTGTGCCCTTTTCGTTGTTTGTTTCCGCGATTTTATGTTTGGTTTGGGGGAATTGTTGAATTAGAGCTGTTGCCGGGTAGTGAATAGTGGTGCAGATTGGTAGTCACGTAGAGGGGTTTTATAATGTAGAATTGACTTTGATCTGAACTTTAGAGATTTGGGTTGGGGTAATTTGATCAAAGTCGTCTTTTCCCGGGTTTTCTAGTCCGTGCTGACTTTCGTTTAATTCAGTAACAATTTGTATTAGTGCTTGCTTTGATGCCCATATGAGAAATTGAAATTCCAGTCGATTGGTATTTCTTGGGTCGTTGGAGAACATGGGAATTGCGAAATGTTGAATGCATGAAGATGGGTATTAGGATTGTTGGTTTGCCGAGTGGTGAATAGTGGTGCAGATTGACCCTCATATAGATGGGTCGTATATTGTAGAATTGATTGGAATCTGGATTTGCAGATTAGGATTGGGGCACTTTGATCAGAGTCGTGTTTTCCTGGGTTTTCTTTCTAGTCCCTTGTGAATTTTGTAGGTTCAATAACAATTTTATTAGTGCTTGTTAGGATGCCCCATGAGAAATTACAATTCCCGTTGATTTGTAGTTCTTACGTCTTTGGAGAACATAGGAATTGCCAAATGTTGTTTGGATGAAGGAAGGGTAATAGATCCGTTTTTTTGTGTGTGGGAAGATCCACTTACTAGCCTCACCTAGCCACGCAACTTCGTGCAGTTTGAAGGATTTAGAAGATCATAGTAAATTGTGATGCCTACAAAAATGGCTACCTAATTTTGTTTGAAGTTTTCAAGTCTTAAAAACTTTCACTATCTAGAAAATGTATCAAAACAACTTGGATGACGATATTTTGAAGGGTTTGCTGATATGGAGCCGTAAGCAATTAGTCTGGTAGACTGGTGTGTATAGCTTAGTATGTTAATCGTAGACTGAAGGCTGTGAGAGTTAAAAAGGTCCAACATGTACAATTTCGTGCTTGAAGAAGGTCTGGAGAGGGTTGTGTTTATGGGAATAGGAATAGACAAAATGTGTGTATGGAAGACAGGTAGTAGGAGATATATGGCTCTATAACACCCTACAGCATCACTACCATGATACCAAGGCTAGATAAATACACCATATTAACTGGTTTGCTCGTCGTTGTTACCAATCATACCAGTGCTGTTGAAAGAAACTAATATTTTGAGAATGTTGTAGAATTCTATTTATATTCTATTATACTCCAAACAGAACTGGTCAGTCACTCAACACTGCTATCCTCATCTTCAGACCTAGGCAAACCACTAATCTTTTGAGTTTTTAACAAATGTCAACTTTGCCAGTAGCTGATATCCATCTGACTTTTACGTTGTTTTGCGGATGCATAACTTCTACCATAAATTGTAATTATCAAAAGGCTAGAGTTTGGAAGACACGAATTGAATATGTGTAGATGGTGAGCGTGACAGCTTCACCTTGAAATCAAAGACTAGTGGGGAGGAGTTTGGCTGAATTTATTTCCTGTTGAAGCTTTCATTGAGTAATCTCGGATCACACTATAATTTTCATTATGTTTTTGTGAAAGAGGATTACTTATGAGTTACTATGATATGCTGTGCTTTGTAATAGGTAATTCAGGTTTAGATAGTGCAATTTGTTAGCATGTAGGATCATGCATATTGAGAGTTGGATTCAGTTATTAATAAGACATGAGAATATTGTAAAGTTTATTTTCTTTTAATTGAGGGTTGTTGATTGTTGTGGAGATAGATTCCTTTTTGTACTGTACATTTCAGAAGAAAGTCCACTGTCCATCATCCGATTGTTTCTTTTTTAGACATTGATAGTGGAATATGGTCCTACCTGTTAAGCTCATGGACTCTGATCTGTGCTGATTACGTTCAATATTTTCTCGGGATTAGATGCCTAATGTGACCTGTAAGCTTTTTCGTGGCACTTACGTAGTACATCGTAGAGATTGATATTCTGGGGTTTTGTCATTGTAAAACAAGTTTTGCATACTATAATCATATGCCATTTCAGAAGTCATGTTTGTGAGTTTTATTCCGCATAGATTTTCCATTTATGAAGACCCCACACCCCAGTGAACATTGATGTGTTGCCCCATGCTTCTGATCTATTTCGAAGCACTATCCTAGTAGATATCCAGTATGCTACATATTGATTTGCATTTTTGGAGGTCTCAGACTCCTGGTTACATTGCTGTGGCATATTCCGCCTCCGATTTACTGTAAAGCAAAGCCATGCTAGATATACTATTATCTACTGGGATCAATCTTTTGAATAGTGCTTCACATTTTGTGTGTAAGTTTCCTCGGTCATTGACCTAGGTGGATCATGAGGTCGATCGAATTGAAGCGTCAGGCTGTGTCTGGGTTGTTGTTGCTCTTGTATTTTAGGATAATGAATTTGTTTTCCTACTGCAGAGTGATGCCTTTGACTTGGAGATGAAAATTCTAGTAATGGTCTTCTTGGAATCTTAGGGTCATATGTTTGGTGCAAAGTTGTGTTTGGAAATTGAAGGCTTTAAAGCACAGAATTTTGATTCGTTTTGCTACTAAGCTTCTCACAGCCAAAGTTAGAATGCATGAAATGAATCTATGATTGCTATCAACAGCCAACTTAAAGAATAAGTTTGACAATGTATATCTTTAGGTTGTTAACATACTTTCGATGGTATATCTCATTATGTTACATTGATCAGTTTTTGGCACTGTTACAGACATGTTATCAGCTAAATGAGCTCTCTACACTTAAGAAAATATTATATCAATCAGTTTGAATCCTCCTGATGATTCTATCTTAACATAATATAAGCGATTATGTATAAAGAATTTATTTGTTTTTTTATGAGTAGAAACAGAATCTTTGTGTTCTTGTGCCTTTGTGTTTAGTTGTCTTCTTGGCCAAACAAAAAAGAACTTGGTGTGCTGTTGGTGTGTAGCGCTCTTTTGGTTTAAAAAAAGAGAGCTGTTGCGGTGACCGAATATTGGAAGATTATTCCTTGGGCTGTTTGGTGGTGTAATTGGAACCCAAGTAATCATCTTAATTCTTATTGAAATTGCTTCTACGCGTCAAGAGTTTGAATTTGCATATTGAAACTTTTACACATTAGTATTTATAATCTGACTTGCACTGGACTTTCCATCTATTCCGTTGAGAAAATTACTCATGATAGCTTAAAGCACAACTATTCAGCTCTCTGATTGCATATGAGTGACCTCATTTGGTGTGCTTTTGTTCACGAGTGTTACTCCCCTTGACCTTGGTGTCCTTTATCTAATTCCTCTCTTATAGAATAGAAAAATTATCAAATCACTGGAGTGTGTTGATTATTAGAGTTGGACCTCTCTGTATTTATGCTTCATTGAACTGGTTTGATCTTCAGTAGCCCTTCTGTTTTGTGGTGTATTAATGTCAGTTTCGTTAGCTATACATATTCATCAGCAAAACTTTTATTGCAGCTATGAGGCAACTTCATCTCGAAAGAACAGGAGTCTTTCCAGAGAACTAGTCACTGGAGCAGTTGCATCTGTTTTCATGGTAAGCTACTACACGAAATCCCACTCTTTTTAGCTGCTTCATCTTAAGTCTGTGTGCCCTGTGAATTGACAAAAACCTTTTTCGCTGCTGCAGGGTTTCGGATCCTTGTTTCTACTCTTGTCAACCGGGGTTTATGTCTGATCCTAAGTTCAGTCGGTGGTTTGTTGTAGAGTAATGAATACTTGAAAATGTTTTAACACTTCTAGTTCAATGTGGTTCATGAATCCTGGATTCTGGCACCATTATTCATTCTCTTCTCTTTTCGTTCGTCGACTGCTGCCTGCTGGGGCTTAATTTGTAATAGTTACTCAATAGTCAATACCCATGTCAACTTTCAGAGTTACAGGTGACGCGCTTATATACACTACATGGTTAATCAAATTAAGGTTGAAGTCCTTAATAATCTAAGTCTTCATCCTTCGTATACTCAATTCCGAGTTGGTTGCGCAGCTGTCGACTCACCGGGGTGGCCGGGTTGTTGAAGCCTCATGAAATGCTTTCTAAACCCTAAGAAACTCTGGGGGTGATGCTCCACAAACATTAAATTTTCATGTTTCAGCTAAATCAATGATGAATCAATGTTATTGTGTTGATAACTTGATATCAACTATTTCAATAGATCAAAATACACTGAACTTTTCTATGAAAAACCTTCTTCAGACTAAATTTCTAATACTATAATCTATTCAGAAAGTATTGAGACACGCATGTACTTCAAGTTGACGTAGATATGTCACATACTAGTCTTTGCACAAACATTTTATCTTCTTCGACTTCTTGCACAAAATACATATTCTTGCCATTATGTATATTAATTAGGAGTGAGAAATCTATCAACCAAAGTTATTTCATGTGGCACCCTTGAAATCTATCAACCAAAGTTATTTCATGTGGCACCCTTTGAGTTTTGTTTTAGCGCACGGCATAACCTTTGCTTTTCATGTTTGTGCACATGCCCATATTGTGCTCCTAAGGTTTGTGTTCTTATACATGTTACCCTTAAGCTTGTTTAATGAGTTTAATACTCTGTAAGTTAGTTGTGTTAACAAACCAACTTATTTAGTCAAAGATTCGAGTAAAAACACTTAGTAGCTTGTCAAATTAAGTTAGATATGTTACCAATTCAACTTATTTTAGTCATTGTGGTTTGTGGAGTTGCGATTTACAACTCATTTACTCTGTTTTGACATTGAATAAAGTAGTAAAAATAAAAACATAAAATGAAATCTCTCATAAATACAAGTATAACTTAGTTTCAATAAACCAACTCTTGCTAATTAAATGCGATTAATTGTGCATATGTAACATACAATCTTGTATACTATAAAATGTTGAGAGCAGCAAGACTCTCCTCAACACAATCACCACTTCATTATTCAATAAATAGTAAGGGGAAACATTATTTCAAAAAAAAAAATAGTAAGGGGAAACATCATTTACAACCCAAAAAATCAAAAGAAAAAAAAAAGATGGAGGGATCCATGTTGAAACTTGTAGGAGCATTGGCTATAGTTTTCTTCTCGTATGCAATTATGGGTTCTCATGCTAGCGAGTCGTTCGAGAAGCCAACACCTAAAGATGCGTGGTTCGGCTTACCACTCCCACCTCAACCACGGCCTGGTTTTTACAAGTTTCTGGGTGATTGTATGGATAAGACAACTCGAGAGTGTGGAGTAAGAATATTTGATGCAATCTTCGACTACGGAACCATTAATGATAAGCATTGTTGTGAGAAGATCGTAAATGCAACTTACCTTTGCAATCGCTCGTTGCAGTACACTCTAGCTCAGTTTGAGAAGTTTAAGCATGATGCAGCCTTTATTTCAGATAGGAGCAATATCATCTACAAGAATTGTGAGAGAGTGGTTGGAAAAAGAACCATTGAAAACTAAGCAAATTCAATAAAAATAAACGTGACAAATTAATAAAATCGATAAGTGTTTTGATTTACGAATTATCACCTAAGCTTGTAAAACTTCATATGCATCCAAGTAGCTTATTAAGTTATTAGTAATAACAAGAATTCCATTTTTATGCAACTGTCGCTCTAAGAGTACTACACACCAGAAATAGGCCTCTCAGTGTATGTATCATGCATTTATCAGATCACTTGATAAATGAATGGCACTCTAACTCGAGTGAAAGATGCATATTGATTTACGAATTATCAAGCTGCATATGGTAGTAGTAGTTTTGCATCTAATCTTCTTCCAAGTAGTAACAGAGCTTCCATTTTTGCAACTAATTATGTGATCATCTAACTAAGGGTACCGTACTCCAAAAATCTGGCCAAAAACATTATTAATAATATCGATACAGCTAATAAAGTGATTAGTAGTTGATAGATACTCAGCCATTGGTTAAGAAGCTACGCTATAAGCTAAGGTAACACAAGGGTTCGATTGCAACCCGTGTAACACATATAATCGACCAAAATACTACTTGGGAATTGAACAGTAGTTGAAGTGAATAATCCTTTTTTCCCTTCTCTAATGGCATACCACTCGAGTGTTGTGGAAGAACTAATACTACGACGATAATCTATTTTCGTCAACCATATCTCATCTGAGTCATCTCCGTCACCTTGTGCATAATTATTAGCAATAGGAGCAATCTTCCAATCTTCACATCTATCGTCTCCGAGTTGTTGAGTTTTGTTCAACTCCTTAGCCCACGAGTCCTTGACACCGTACTCCTTCATAACCCACACGTAACTTGTTGCGTCCTCACCAAATATCGGAAGGGGGTTGTGTTCATACCACTTACTCGAGATAAATAAAAGTCCGTTTTGAACCCCCATATCAGTGACCCTGATTGTTCTTCCCCAGCGCACTGGCAATGGTATCATGCTCCATTTCTCCATAGTTATATCGAAACAATGTAATACTTGACGAGTATCACATCTTATATACCAATGCAGCAAATGATTGTTGAGGAGCACTCCTTTGGAGTAGCTAGTTCTCGACTTTATTACAGGCATGTCACCTGTAAACTTGCGCCAAGAATCGGCTCTTGAGCTGTATATAAACGTCTCATCTTCATGTTCGTCGTTAAGAACAATCACGACGACTTTATAGTCATCCGTAATATGATCGTATCCAAACCCAATTCCCTCGCAATAATTATAATAACTTGTTATTACTAGCGATGGCAATAATAAGAAGGTGGGGAGTATTTTGTAGCGTAACGTTGAAGGATTGACCAAAACCAAATCAGGTACACGCTGCTTTTCAACCCACTTGAGTTGACAAAGAACCAAGCCATTGCAACAACCGATCATGTTTTCAAAATCAAGACGATCTACTAGGTCGAGTTTAACAGCTCGGGATCGGGTTTCCGAGTCCAAGCTAGCCACGTAGAGAGACATGTCGTCGTACTCATCACTCTTGAAGATGAAGGCACCATCTTCGTGGCATGGATACCGTTTAATGTGGTCAAGGTGATACTTGACGAACTTATCGCTCGTTATAATGGCTAACCATGACTTGCACACGGTTTTGAATCTTAAGATGTGTTTGACCGGAAGTCGTACGAGTATGTTGAAGAATATCTCCTCCCGCAGGTAAGGGTTCTCTGATCTCCTCCTTTTCAACTCCGCCATTATTGAATTGGCCTGGTTACGGTTTAGAAAAACCCTAAGAATATATATACTACATACATACTCTAGCTTAATTAAATTAATCAAGTAGCTTTTTTTTTTTTTTGAAAGCAAATTAATCAAGTAGCTTGGAGATACATCATATTTATTTATTTTGTGCATACGGGTGAGGTTCTAGGTAGCACCGATACGGACTCGGACACAGACACCGATAAGGACTCGGACACGACACTTTGAAAAATAGCGGACACGGACACGTCAAAAAAACAAAAACTAATAAGTATTTTGAATGCATAATTTTTCAATTACGCGTACTGTTCGTGGGTAGCACAGAGGTAAGGCTAGTGCGGCAGGGTGCAGGTTGGGTTGTAGCGATGCAGGCTAGTGGACGTCGGTCGGAGGAGGTCTTCTGAGGCGGCGCCGGTCGAAGGTGGAAGAGTCGGGCGAAGCAAGAAGATTAGAAGCAGAAAGAGATAGAGAAGTTTGGCATGTAGTTGAGAGCTACTCGCTAGTGTAATTAGAATAGGAGAGAGAAGAAATAGTTTTTTTTAAAAATAAAACTTGTCAAAACGACGTAGTTTAGTGTCGTGTCGGGTGTCTGGTTGGTGTCTGGTCGGTGTCTGATTCGTGTCCAATTAAAAAAAAACCGTGTCTGTGTCCTAAAATTAAATAAAAAAACCGGACACGGTTTTTGGGCGTGTCTGACACAAACACGACACTGACAGGCGTGTCCGTGCTTCCTAGGTGGGGTTTGAGATTTTAAACCCGAGATATAACCCTCAAGGTAGGTTGGTTTTCTAACCATTAGGTCAATGTTGATGCTCATTGGTCCATGTTTGTCGATCTTAAACATACTCTCTTGTAAGTTGTAACTATATATATCTTATACTATATTTTAAAAGTTGTGTAGAGGCAACGACCACCTTCAACGGTTTCAGTTGACCACGTTAATTGTTTTTACAATACGCATGATTACTGTTGTCGGCCTGTAACATCTGTATACTATCAATTATTTGCTTACAAATAAATTAAATGAAAAAAATTATTTCAGGCGTAGCCTGGGCAGGAAACGAGTTTTCTTTATAACTCTAAGGTATGTTGGGAGTGATTAATTGATTATACCATGGTCAATTCAAAGTTAAAAGCAAAAAGCAATATCAGTTAGATTGGAAGCATGAGTGAATATAGCCTTGAAAGTTTGGGGTAACCCTTTTACTACATGATAATTTTTTCCTAAATTTTGTAAAAATTTAAGACAATATTTGAACGTTATCGGGGAGTTTGGGGTAGCCGGTGCACCTCACGATATCCCCTAGATAGATTCGCCTCTGATGGGAAGAGTTATATGAGCACTGTTTTTCATGCTAACATATAAATTAAAGTGTTACTTTCACCACTAAAGTAACGCAAATTATACCATGCTCCCGGGAGCACAAGGAGCATGGTGGTCCTCCTCACAATATATGTGTGGGGACCATATATTAAAAAATGAAAAATCATTTTAAGTGTGGTCCCCACTCATATATTGTGAGGAGGACCACCATGCTCCTTGTGCTCCCGGGAGCATGGTATAAGCACTGACTAAAGTAAATGGAACTTTTAAAATATTGTCAACTTGATGGGTGTTAAAATCTGAGTCATCGTAACAAATTATTAAACATTGTCCTTAATTAAAAGTTTTTTTTCAAGAATTAGGCCATCAAGATCTCATGAGAATAATAGTTGCTTATATCTAATGATGTGATGATAGTTACATGAGTTTGAGTTGAACAATAATGTTTCCTTAATTCATTAGTGATCTCATCACATTGTAATGAAAGTTATACCGAACTCGCTCACTTTTCCTCATATTTGGGCTAAATAGCTAGCAATGGTGAATACAATACACCCTTCCAAGTTCCAACCAAACAAGCCATAAGCAAAAACCTCATTTTTCCTCTTTAATAACGATTCTCACCAAATGAGAGCGTTACATGAAACGTCACATAGGCGTCATCATCATCATCTCCGAGCAACAAAGAGAGACACGTGTTAGTGTTAGGTCTCCTATAAGTAGGAGAAGAGGACCCACATTTTTTTTTCAATTTTCTTGTCTTTTTCTTACTCGACTTTAAATACTCCTTCGCAAAGAAAATGCAGTCGTCATCATCTCCGCTGCTCACTGTCACTACTGACCAGAAGCCGAAGCCGAAGAAGAAGAAACAACAGCAACAACAAAAGCGACCGAAGAGAGAGAAACCGTCGAAACCTCTCAACGACGGCGAGGAGAGAGAAAACCACGGCGGCGACAACAGCGGAAGCGTATCGAAGAAGACAAAGGAGAAGGAGAATATGAGAGGAAAACACCAGCAGTCTGCTGTCGACGAGAAGTACGCTCAGTGGAAATCGCTCGTCCCTGTTCTCTATGATTGGCTCGCTAATCATAACCTCGTTTGGCCCTCTCTCTCATGCCGGTTTGCTCTCCCCTCTCTTTCGCATTTTCTCTCTCCTAGGGTTTCGAATTTGTACTATTTCTCAATTATTGAATTATGTTGTGGAATTTTTGATGATTGAATTTGATGAATTAGTGAATTAATTGGTGTTTTGTTGGAGAAATGTGATGGAGAAGTTTTCGTCGGTTTGTAGAGTCGGTTCGTTCGGAATTTGATAATGTGGTTCAATTTTCTGTGATTGGCGTCGGAAAATAGTTCAGGTTGAATTTGTTTCTGTAATTTGGTGGTATAAGTCGATTTTGAAGAGTTTCGTTCATTTGAGTATTGTATCGGAGGTAATTGTGATTATTTTCGCTCAATTGTTATGAATTATTGACTGTTGACAGCGAAGAAGGCCGAGGTTGAATGAGTCGTAGCTTCAATTTAGTTGTAATTTAGAATACTGGAGATGAGAGGGTGTTGCCAAAGGATTCCCAGTGGGCTATTTATGTGGAGTTGCGACTTTGATGCACTAAATGAACATACGAGCGCTTGTGTATGATCCTCTGATGATTGATTGAAATTCGAATATTGAGTTATCAGTATTGTGAAATTGGAGGTGACTTTAGGTTGTTTTGGGGTGTCATTGGTAGTGGTGACTTTGCTGAGTGAGCTATTCGGTTTTGAGATTGTACTGCTTACGCGATATTTAGCTATTTGGTTTCGTTTTGAAAACTTCTAATCCATTGGTATTTGCAATGAAATATTGATTAAAAGTTCGTTGCACGTAGTTGATATATGCGTGATGTATAGATTAATTATGCTGTGCACAAATTTTGACCTGTTACTGTGATGGATGATATATTATGAACCTGACACTATTTGATATTATGTGAGAACCTTGGAAGATAAAGTTTGCGGCACTATACTGTTAATTTACAGTAGAGTTGTACTCTGTAATGAGTAAGTGGGAATGCTTATGAGAAGAAAGTTTGACAAAATGTCATGAACTACAAGCTGGCCATATTTATTCTTGTGTGCTAACAATAGGTCAGAAAGTACTTTGAACTTTGGAGAAACAATGTGCTAGTGTTTTGACCATTGATTACAACGTGTAGGTGGGGCCCACAGATCGAGCAAGCAACATACAAGAACCGGCAGCGACTTTATCTTTCTGAACAGGTATCCTTCTCTTCTCTTTGCTTTCTGTTTAAATGTCTGATGGCCGTGTATGTCATATTGTCGTACCGTGTAGTGGATGCATGTGTTGTGTCATGCATCTTATAGCAGGAGATATGATGTGATGTGATGCGGTGTTCAAGAATTGTTCATGTGTATCTTAAATTTTATGATTTTATAAAAATAAAAAATATTGTAGCATTGTTAAATTTGACTTATGCGAGTATAGTGATCTGTAAATTCTTGCACTTGGTTTGTCATGAATTGGTGATCCTTCATCTTGTGAGATTCTTGTGTATAGTCTATTATCTTTACTCTGTGATTGTATGTTCGGTTTCGTCTGCAACCCTTTCAGTTATTAAGTTTCAATTCATATGTGTTCCCGTTGCATTGTGTAGTTGTGGTAGTAATCACTAACTGATCTCCCCCCCCCCCCCTGCAGACTGATGGCAGCGTGCCAAATACACTGGTGATAGCAAACTGTGAAATTGTTAAACCAAGAGTTGCTGCTGCAGAACATATATCGCAGGTGATTGCATCACACTTTTGTTGCTACTTTAATAAGTGATTGGGATTAATGCTCTTGGGTTTCGAATATACTAAATCTTTCCTTTGAAAGCAAAATTTACTATAATATTTTTGACGAAAAGTTTATCTGTCATCCCCTTGCCACTATCTGAAGTTGAAAAGCCTTTGTTCTTTTCTTACTTTTGTCCTAGGCAATTTGTCACTATTCGGTCACTTTGGAATATGATGAAACTGAGAAAAAGTGGCTCTCTAAAGTTTAAACTGCTTTTGATATTGTGATGTATTAATTGGTTGGCGACTCCCTGCAATTCTTGTGGCATTTTTCATTTTGAGGCATCTGGAAACACCTCAATGATTGCGTATATTTGACCCATCCTTACCTCGCCATGAGGGGGAGCCTTTGTGGGATCGTGGTAATGTTGGTGGTGGTGTGATTTGTTAGACAATACAACAAAAACAACATTATGTCATTATCCCAGGGCTTCAAAGGCTCCCGCCATAAGGCAGGGTAAGGGGGAATCAGATGTACGCAAGCCTTACCCCTACGTTGAAAACATAGAGTGGCTGCCTTCGGATGACCCACATTGAAGATTGCTTCGAAAGTCACACTTATTGGGACTTCAGAATACATGAAGCTAAGACATTTTTGTGAACCATTATGCTTTAATCTTATCCCAAAGCCAAAGAATAGTTATTTGCTAGACAATGTCTCATTTTATTTCTACTAACTTTTTGGGTTTCAATTACTTTAGTTCAATGAAGAAGCACGGTCACCATTTGTGAAGAAGTACAAGACCATTATACATCCTGGAGAGGTATGAAAATATCTCGTTCAATTATAATTCTAAAAATTTCATGCATATTTACAGTTTTCCGTTTCACTGCATTTTCCTGGTGTTGGGAGTTTATAATTTGGTAGTAGATACATGTTGTGGTTCTGTACTAGTCTACTTCCATTTTGTTGCTAGAGAGTTCTCAAACACTCATTTATACCAGACCTGTGTGAAACATGCTTGTGATTTGTAATGCCCAAAGTTATCTAAGTTGAGGATGGTGAGAGTACTCCAAAAATTAAGGGACTTTGGTACGCGTGTTCCTATTAATTAGATGTTAATTGTTGATGGTTATGTTATCATATGTTGGCAACTTGGAATCAGTGGCGAAGCAAGAAAATTTGGTTCTGGGTGGGGGGGGGGGTATTAGAAGCTTGGGGATAATATGTGAAGAGACATTAATAAATAAGATAGCAAAATCTCCAAAAAGAAAAAGCTTCTATTAGGGTTTCACTCCACAACCTCCATTTCCTAATTCTATTACTAATAGGCTAAACTGCACTTACGAAGTTCTTAGGCAAATGTTTTATTTATCCGAATCCGAACACGGCCGTGGCCCCTCTCTGACCACACTTAGCTGCGCCCCTGGTTGGAATGGCACTATGCCAATACGGCAATTAGCCAAGTTTAGTCATGGAATCAATCCCTACTTTGTATGATTTAGTTAATACCTTAAATTCTTTAAATGTTGCGCCTATCTAAGGGCTTCTTGTGTTTGACATTAATTGAGTAGTTTACTGCGAAACTACTCCAAATTGTTATCACTCTCATCCCCTCAAAAATCAACATTGTGACAATTGAGTCTATTTGCTTGGTTAATATCCAAAACAACACATTTGAGACTGAGAGGATCCCAGGTTCGAAGTTGCATCCTTTACAACCCATATCATTATTTAATGGTGAAGAGGGCAAAATATATTTTGGCATCTATATAAAATAACCTGCCTCTTCTCTCGTTTAAAATCGACCTACATTGTCTTATGTTCACTACTGATCAAAGGATCTCTAGAGACACAGTTTGTGTAGATACTTGGTATTTTAACGAGTCTCATGATGTCTGCATTACCGAAGTGCTATGAAGTCTCAAGATTCTCAAAGGCCTTTGTTTTATTTTTGTTTGATTCACAAAATTTGCTTTATGTTTGCAGGTGAACAGAATCAGAGAACTGCCTCAGCATAATCACATTGTTGCTACTCATACTGATAGTCCTGATGTAAGCAGTTTGCAGATTTGTTAGTAAAGGAGCCCACTCCATCATTGAGCTAGCTTCCTTATTTTATGTATCTGTTTATGCTCCTTTATATCTGTCCTCTCTATGGATTACAAACTTAAATCGTCGTGTTTGTCTAAGGTTTTGATCTGGGATGTTGAAGCTCAACCAAACCGCCATGCTGTATTGGGTGCTACTCTATCTCGCCCGGATCTGGTATGTCAATATTCTATCAAATACAATCTTCTCTACCATATTGATGCATGTATTGTTTTTAGCATAATTTCCTACACAAGCATTGTAAGAGACCATTTCACAACCTTTGCAGGTGTTGACAGGACATAAAGAAAATGCTGAATTTGCTCTTGCTATGTGTCCTAGGGAACCTTATGTGCTTTCTGGAGGTAGGAAGTCTATGCTCTCTGTAGTTTTAGTTTTGAGATGTTTGCTAGCCGTTAAACGACATTTTTGGTTTTCTCGACAGCTTGCTTACTGTTGTCACTTCCAGTTACTTATTTAATTCCTAGAATTAGGCAGTTATAGAATTTGATATTGCTAGCTGTCTCTGTACAATGTGTTTATCTAACATGTCTCTTTCAGTTCTCTCATTTTTATTTCATTGTCTCAGTTTCAATCTTTTGATTTGCATGAAGTATCATTTGATGAATCAGCTTTTTTTTTTCTTTTTCAAGGAAAGGACAGGTCTGTAGTATTGTGGAGTATTCAGGATCATATCACAACAACAGCCTCAGACCCATCTACCAACAAGCCAGAGGGACCAGCAACCACTATAATTAAACAAAATGGAGATAGCCCTTCTCTTGGGCCTCGAGGTATCTTTGAGGGCCACGATGATACTGTGGAAGATGTGCAATTTTGTCCAAAAAGGTGATTTTTATCTGTATTGTCAAGCGCTCATATGTTTTTTAGATTCAGATTTTGTCAATTGTAAAGTGGGCATTTGATTTTGACTGTGTTACTATAATCTTAAAGTTCACAGGAGTTCTGTAGTGTTGGAGATGATTCTTGCCTCATATTGTGGGACGCTCGAAGCGGTACTACGCCTGTCATTAAGGTATATGTTTGCCATTTGTGAGAGCATAACTGGTCACCCCAAGAAGTAGCAGTATGAAATCTTGCCCCCAAAGAATTTATAATTATGGTGCTGTATTATGTGCTCCTTTAAGAAAAAAATATCTGGTGGACCAGGAACTCTTACTTTTGTCTGACATTAATCTCATTAGCTTTCCTATGGTGGTAACTGATGGAGAAAAATAAGTTTTGTCTCTCAGGGATAGGAAAAAAAACAAATTTGGAGACTAGTGACATCAGCTTTTGTCCATCACTGAGGGACGAGA
Organism: Spergularia bocconei; assembly: GCA_963457585.1. NCBI lineage: Eukaryota > Viridiplantae > Streptophyta > Magnoliopsida > Caryophyllales > Caryophyllaceae > Spergularia > Spergularia bocconei. Next base: position 6,491,263 of record OY734944.1, on the reverse strand, counting down.
GTGCATTCAGATCTTAAAGCCATTCATTTTATAGAAAACATTTTCAAACATTAGCCTTTAGTTAATAATACAAAATATATTTGATTCAAAATTCAGGTTCTTAATGTAAAAATTGTTGGAATAAATCACCATATGTTGTGATTTTTGTGGTATTATACTGTTGTCAAAAAGAATCACATCATACGGGCACAGTTAGTATATGGCTTATTCTTATTAGATATCTCTTCTCCGTTTCAAACACAGTTTCTTTATTTTTATATTTGTACAGGTTGAGAAAGCACACAATGCTGATCTACACTGTGTCGACTGGAATCCAGTTGATGAAAATTACATCCTCACAGGGTACGTTTTGAATTGGTTGGTTGTTGAGCTATTCCTTTTGCGTCATCTGTTCTAGAAATTTGTTTCTGATTGGAATGTGCGTGCCTCACAAGTTTAAGGTAGTAGTTTATCTGGTTTTTTGTTTTGCTTGATGTTAGATCTGCTGATAGCTCTGTTCGTATGTTTGACCGTCGGAGCCTTTCTTCTGGTGGAGTTGGGAACCCTGTTCACAAATTTGAGGGGCACAAAGCTGCTGTTCTTTGTGTTCAGGTTCTGATAGTCCTATGAAATTCTTTTGACTGCATTGTTAAATAGGCTCCTAAAGTCCTAACATCTGCCTCGGGCATCTTTGATTCCAGTGGTCTCCTGACAATCCAAGTGTTTTTGGAAGTGCTGCAGAGGATGGTGTTTTAAACATTTGGGACTATGAAAAGGTAAAGAAGATTAACCTCTTTTTTTTTTTTTTGCCATGAGCGTGTGAGTGGAAATATAGGGTTTGCTTTCGTTAATTAATAAATCTCTTTGCCAGAGCTTTTTATCCTTGCACGGTTGCACCTGGTAGCTTAGTTGGTCAGTTTTGTCAAATGGTCCACCGCCCCACCCTTGAGTAGTGTAGACACCATCACTCTTCTCCTACTGAGATCTAGATAAACTGCTGTTGCATTTTACTAGTTGTAAGGCCTGGGTTGAGTGTGGTTACTCAACAGTTGTTGTGTTGGTCTTCTGGTTAACTCTCTTCTTCTTCTTCTTCTTTTTGGGTGGGACAAGGTCAAAGTTTGTCTTCTGGTTCTTATTTGTGAGCACTCTTGAACCTTTTTTTCTTTGCTTGTCATGTTTCAAGTATATGTAACTCTTTTTCCCTACAAAAAAGAACTGTTTTATTTGGTGACCCAATTTCCTCTCAAGAGTTTCAACTTTCAAGTGTCTTTCATGTGAAAGTAGTCTGATAGGAGTTTTGATTTTGTTGGCTATTGTGGTTTTTTTTTTCTTTTATACACTTGAACTCCACTCTTAGTTTTTGCAACTCGTGATATGTTTAAGGTATTCTGCTTAAGAAGAGGGTAGGTTGAGAAATTTGTGAAATAGATGATTACATAACGATAAAAGTCTTGGGTTGTAAGAGAGTGTCTAGGGAAAGAGAGTAATGATTTTTCCTTCTCATCGGAGAAAAGGAGTATCTGAACTGAAATGTAGAGGATTGAGGAGAATACTTGGCTATTATCAAATAGGAAAGGTTTGATGTAGTACTTTATTTTAGGGGAGCAATAACGCCACGGGTGAGTTTTCCTCATCCACGGCTATTTAGTGCACTTTAACCTATACTCCTGCCCTTGAGAACCCATGTTCAACCACCCAAAACAGCCGTGGAAGAGTGTTTTAGTGCTCTGGCATTATGCCTACCCTTATGTTTTGGGAATGCTTCTTTTGATAAGGATGGTTGACGTGTGTGATACTAAATTTTGTAAAACATAACAAAATGGTAAATTGTTGAGTGCAGAGAGAGAGATCTACAGTATTGGAGAGTGATCGACTGTTTAATTTTTGTTCATTTGTTTGTGACAGATCTTAGTCTGTTTGTGATACACCTGTGACATCCATGACCTCTTGTAATATAGATGGCAATGTTCCAACATTCGAAAAGCTCCATTGTCTCATTATCCCTTTTGCAACTTCAATGAAGTGTTCCTTATTTTGTTTGTATTTAGCTCTTCTTTATCTGAATATTGATGTTACTATTTCCGTTTTTCTGTTCTCAAGGTTGGCAAAAAGAAAGAGCGTGGAGTAAGAACACCAAATGCTCCTCCAGGGCTATTTTTTCAGCATGCTGGACACAGGTCAGATTTTGTTATGGTGCAGTATTAAAGCATTAATACCTTAGAATTGGGAATCGACTCTTTTTCATTGAAAAATGATAGCAGAACTACAGTTTGAATGCTGGTGATTTGTTGTCAGTGGTACTAGTAAGTTAGTAACTAATCAAGTGTGCCTCAAATGGATAATATCCATTTGATCTCTAGGCCTTTTCAAGTAGCCTGATATTGTGTTCCCTCTCGATAAGCCTGTTGGCTTTTAACCTTTTTGCTTCTATATTCGATTTCAGGGATAAAGTGGTTGATTTTCATTGGAATGCATATGACCCTTGGACAATTGTCAGCGTTTCTGATGACTGTGATTCCAGTGGCGGTGGGGGAACCCTTCAGGTATGCGATCTGTCTTTTTTTTTTTTTTTGTCTCTCTAATTTGGGCGGAGCCCCTAGTAACGTTTCGTCACTTCTCAAAGCCATAAACGACCTTGGCTAATGTGAATGGTACTCAATACCACGTTTGCTCATTTCCTAGATTTTACCTGCACAGTTCTAGCATGCAGGAAGGTATCTACCTATATCTTTGATACAAATTATAATAGTGGAGTTTCACTATTGCTTTTGAAATCCAAGTTGCTAAATGTGAACGACTCTTAGCAACGGCTATTTTCTGTCCTCCGGCTTTGAGACCATGGTCCTTGATGTTGCTTGCTTCTATTATGTTCTACTAGCCACGTAGAAACCAAAACAATAGCTGATTTCTGCGAGTACGGCTAAAATAATGTCTGCAAGTATTACAAAACAGTGTCTCTGTCTTTAAGTATTTCTGCTGTTTGATAAATAGGGAAAATGCTTGCCCTTAGCACGAGGTTTTACTATTGACTTGCTCAAATTTTCCACAGATCTGGCGAATGAGTGATCTGATATACCGACCAGAAGATGAGGTTTTAGCAGAGCTTGAACAATTCAAGTCTCATGTGGCGACATGTACCTCCAAATCTTGAGGTGAGAGTACATCTTGCAGAAGGGCACAGCAGAATCAGAAGGCGTTTTGTTAGCTGGTTAACGTACTTTGGTAGTATTATGGCAAGCTGTTAGATCATGGGACTTTAGGAACTTAGTTGGATGAGGGGATTTGGAACAGAAGGGAGGGGAAGGAAAGCGAGGGATGTAAATTCCCTTGTTTTGATAAAAGTTCCCGTTCCCTCTCCCTCCTCCCCTCCCCCATATCATTCCCTCCAATTTGTGTACTGGAACGACCTGTATAATGTAGGCCTTACCTTCATTTTGCGCCTTTGTGTTTCCTTCTTGCATTTAGAGGGGTTGGAAATTGGAATGATTTATGTTTAGCATGTAATTTAGATTGTGATGAAACTCTTGTGAAACAGGATAACTATGTTCGTAACATGAAACTAGAAGAGGCTACAATGTTGTAATTGCTGTTGGTAGGCTCAATTCTGGTATTCTTCTATCGCTGAATTGCATAGGTGATTGTTACAATCGTTTTTATGAGATCGCTCCCTCCTATGACGGTCTTCTAAAAGAGAGGAGCTTCATAATTAAGGAGTGCAAAACCCATTCGTGAAGTGTTATGTTGTCTCGTCATTGGGTGGTTCCTGGAGGCAAAGAGATTGACTAGGAATGGTTCGTAAGTCAGAAACTTTCTCGTTCAATCTATAAGCCAAAACTAGTTTGAAACTCGGCTGATCTATCAGGTGTGGCTTAATATCTCGAGTTTGACAACGTCGTGAATTTTTGCCCTACACAATTGCTACCTCCATAAACTTTCTCTGCTTTGGTCACTGTTGTGTTTAACAAATCATACTCCGTTCTATAAAACCAGTAGTAAGGTAAATGAAATATTCAGTTGTGTAAAAATTTGTACATATCATTTTGTACGCAATTCCAATTCTTATATATCGAAATCATTTTGGCCGAGCACAAAGAAACCATTAGTCGTGATAGTGAGTGTAGAACTATAAAAGATCCCTCTAACTTTGGAGTGTATGGAAATGAATCTTGACAGGCAACCATACGTCTACTTCTATTCATTTTCTTTAGGTGCATACCCAATTACCACAATTGGAAAACAAAGGTGAATGAAATTGTTTACAAACAACCACGGATCACCTACCCAATTAGTATATACTCCAATACTTTGTAGTAATATGCTCAAAATCAATTCCATTAACGCTATGTTTAAAGCGGACGACATCATACAAAGGTCGTTCACATAGTGCAAAGATGCGACATTGAATATCGTTATTTTGATAATGAAGCATTTGATACTTGATACCGTGCTAAAACAAAATGAACAAGGTAATATTAAGTGAGAGCAATAATAGCACTTTGTCTTAGGAAGTTAGGAGTAAACGTATCATTATTTTTAATCAGCTCCCAAGTAAAAACGATCAATCATTTCGATAAGTTACTTAACAATCGTACATTACAACATATATTCAACAATATTCATATACGATGTCACCTACATGTGAAATGGTTACTACTTACTACTACATGCTCAACAATGTACTAATGATTTACTAATCAATATGGGAGGAATGGAATCATAATAGGATTCAACCAATGGTATGCAAATATTTCCACCTAATAATCCCTTCAATCAACTATATTGAATTCAAACTCTACTCACATACTTCTACTCATAAACGCTAAAAATAACGTACTCGTACCGACGATCAAAACTTAAAAATAAGAAAGAGTCCAAAGAGTGACACACTCATTAGACAAGTTCACCCTAGAGAGAAAAGAAGACATAAACCTTTAGTTACACGATTCCTTCTTTTCCGTCACTCTCCTTCAATAATAAGTCAGTCCGTCATAAACCCATCCCATCCCAACAGCCTCTCTCCTCTTACCTCCATTTCTTCCTTCTCAAACACTCAACTTTCTTCTTTCTCTCTTGTCTCCTCTGCAAAAAAAACCAATCAGATCGAAGATGGGTTCTCACACCCCTTCGATCTCCTCCTCCGCCGCCGTCCTCCTCCTCTTCCTCTTCTTCTCCACCGCTCACTCCTTCTACCTCCCCGGCGTCGCCCCTCGCGATTTCCAACGGGTTCGCCCTCTTTCTCTCTCCTCCACCGACTTTTTTAACTGTTGATATCTTTCGTCTGATCTGATTTGATTTAATTCGCATTTTTTATTTCTAATTTTATGAATCTTTGACTTAGGGTTTTAGGATCCGAGTGTTTGTTTATTTATTTATTATTCGATCTGCTTTGTTTTGAATTTGATCTGTGTTTTTAGGTTTTAGTTTGTTGTATTTCGTTAAATTTTGTTGATTTTATGTTGTGTAATGTTCAAGGAACCGACTTTGTTGCGTAAATTTGACATATATAGTGTTTTGAGCTACTGAATGTTCAGTTATTATCGTTATGTTTATGATTAGATTCGTTGTTTCGGGTTCGAGTCGTGTATTTATGGATTAGCTTAACAACAGGGTGACTGTTCTCACTGATTTGATAATCTGCGATTCGCTACGTTTCCCAAAGTAATAGGACACTTTGTAGGTTTGATTAGGGTTGAAATTAGGACTTAGTACTTATTTGATTAATGAAAAGGGTTGTAATGAAAACGTGGCGAATGTGGTTGGGGTATATTGTGGTTGTTTGGAGAACAGTATGTTTCGTTTAAAAGAGTTCAAGCAAGATTATTGTTTTGAGTAAGTGGTTGTTTTCGGGGGAAAAGGGGTCAGAGCGATCGAGGTGCGCACAAATTGGAGATACTTTGCATTTGGGAACTAAAATATGACTGTGTTGTAGATGCATTGTGTTGTCAGTTGTGTTATGGGCAATCTTGCTTTCTATTGCGGAACTAAATTGCGTGGACTTTGGTTTTTGTGTATTTGGGTGCTATATTAGTTAGTTAGTGTTGGACCTTGTATTTTTGGCATGAAGTTGCTGCATCTTCGACAATGTTATTTGCCTATATGCCTTTTCTTTTAATGGTGTGAAGTTGTAATGTTTTAAATTGTCCGGTTTTGATGCAGGGAGATCCTCTCCAAGTGAAGGTCAACAAGCTTTCATCTACAAAGACCCAACTCCCTTATGATTACTACTTTTTGAGTTACTGCAAGCCTGACAAGATTCTCAACAGTGCGGAGAACTTGGGAGAAGTTCTTCGTGGTGATCGTATTGAGAATTCTGTGTATACGGTGAGGGTGAATTTCTAGTTTCTCGTGTTAAACTATTTGGTTAACCTTCTATTTAGGAGGTAATCTTTTCACTGTCTATAGTCATAGATACTTATCTGTGATCTTTCAAGTCTAATGTTTTATTGTTCGTACAACAGTTCAAGATGAGGGAGGAACTCAGTTGCCAGGTGGGATGCAGAAAAAAACTTGATGCTGAGTCTGCCAAGAACTTTAAGGAGAAGATTGATGATGAGTATAGAGTTAACATGTAAGTTTGTCTGTGAACTGGTCTAATTGCTTATATCTACCTTTTAGGATGTGATTCTCTTTTCATGTCCTGAATTTTTAGGAAGAACATCTTATGGGTTTGTCTGTATTAACATTCCTTCAATGGTTTATCAGGATTCTGGATAACCTGCCTGTTGCTGTCATAAGGCAAAGGAGAGATGGACAAACAAAGGTGTACGAGCATGGGTTCCGTGTAGGATTCAAGGGAAAGTACTCTGGGGTGAGTTGTGTCACTTGTGTGCAATTTAATTTGTTGGCATATAGCATGCTACCTACTGTGTTGATCTGATTGGTGTGACCAAAACTTGATATTACAGACTAATGATGAGAAGTACTTCATTCATAACCATCTGAGCTTCAAAGTCATGTACCACAAGGACCTAGAGACGGACTTTGCACGTATTGTCGGCTTTGAGGTTACTCCTCATAGGTTCGCTTCTGGTCTTGTCTTGCGATGTCATACAATTCTTTATTTTTCTCTTTCTGTGCACGAGAAGTTGCATGCTCCATTTATTTCTAAAGAGTGCATTTCGGCTATATAGGTAGCCAGCTTTTCCTTGTGATTTTTGCAGTGTTTTTTACCAACTAGTATGACATGAGACAGTCACATCTTATGGCACGTTTAAGTTTCATTTGGCTGTGAAACTTTGTTCCTTCTTTTGGGCATGTATACTGTTGTAGGCGGTGACTTTTCTATAGACTACTGGTTTGTGATTACCGAGCAAAAGGCGTAGATGTGTTTGAGGGGAACATTTTCTTTGGATTGAAAGTTGCAGTGATTGTTGCCTGGTTGGGTTTCACAGAGACGCTGCACAATTCTTTTTTTGTATCTAAAGTGTGTGCCACACTTTAGTAGCAAGGTGTCGTGGGCTGTGGCTCATCACTGTAGGTGTGAAAAACCACTTCGCTCTAAATTCAGAGGAGTTAGGAGATAAACAGATATAGAATAGGAATGATTGACGAAAAACATGTGGTCTCTCAAACAGTGTGCTCTCTAGAATTTATATACTTGACTTAAGGTTGAGAAGCTGCACTGCTATAGTCTTGCTCCATCTCAACTTCGTGGAAGTCTGATTGGACGAGCGATACAATACTGTTATAATAGGTTCTGACAATAGTAGCTTAAATGGGAAATAAGCTAGACTATTGGTACCTCCGTTTTCTTTCATTGTCTTTTGCCTTTACTATATCGTAATCTAAGCTCTGTCTAGTATTGGTTCTTTAAGCTTCTTGATGGGCTTATAATTCTCTTTTGCGCTGGTAACAGCATTGCCCATGAGTACAAGGAGTGGAAGGACCAAGATACTCAGCTGATAACATGCTCCAAGAACATTATTCAAAGCGGAACTCCACCACAAGAGGTTGAGGATGGGAAAGAGATTGTTTTCACATATGATGTGAACTTTGAGGTAGGCTTTTACTCTAAACCTGGGCTGAAGGGGTGTGTCTAGCATAAATTTCGTCTTCCGGGGTCTCCGTTTCTTTTTTCTCCTCATAATTTATCTTTGCAGGAAAGTGAGATTAAATGGGCATCCAGATGGGATACGTACCTTCTGATGAACGATGATCAAATCCATTGGTTCTCCATTATTAACTCCTTGATGATTGTGCTTTTCCTCTCTGGAATGGTTGCCATGATCATGATGCGTACACTATACAGAGATATAGCCAACTATAACCAGTTGGAGACCCAGGATGAGGCTCAGGAGGAGACAGGCTGGAAATTGGTTCATGGGGATGTTTTCAGGCCACCTCTCAACTCCAGCTTGCTGTGTGTGTATGTTGGAACAGGGGTTCAAGTCTTTGCAATGACTCTGGTTACTATGATGTTTGCCCTGCTTGGTTTCCTGTCCCCATCTAACCGTGGTGGGTTAATGACAGCTATGGTTCTGCTGTGGGTCTTTATGGGTTTGTTTGCTGGTTATTCCTCAGCTCGCTTGTACAAAATGTTCAAGGGCACCGAGTGGAAGAAGAACACACTGAAAACTGCATTCATGTTCCCAGGAATTCTTTTTAGCCTCTTCTTCGTGTTGAATGCCCTGATCTGGGGGGAGAAATCTTCAGGTGCTGTGCCTTTTGGGACAATGTTGGCTTTGATGTTGCTGTGGTTTGGCATATCAGTGCCATTGGTATTTGTTGGCAGTTACTTGGGATTCAAGAAGCCACCAATTGAAGACCCGGTTAAAACAAATAAAATCCCAAGGCAAATCCCGGAGCAGGCATGGTACATGAAGCCTATATTTTCTATTCTTATTGGAGGCATTCTTCCATTTGGAGCGGTCTTTATCGAGCTTTTCTTCATCCTGACATCCATTTGGCTGAATCAGTTCTACTACATCTTCGGCTTCCTGTTCATCGTATTTGTTATCCTCATCATCACGTGCGCGGAGATAACTATTGTCCTTTGCTACTTCCAGTTGTGCAGTGAAGATTACTACTGGTGGTGGAGGTCGTACTTGACTGCTGGCTCCTCTGCCCTGTACCTCTTCTTGTACTCCATTTTCTACTTCTTCACCAAGCTTGAGATTACAAAACTGGTCTCGGCCTTCCTTTACTTTGGGTATATGCTGATCGGGTCATATGCCTTCTTCGTACTTACTGGCACAATCGGCTTCTATGCTTGCTTCTGGTTTGTGAGAAAGATCTACTCTTCTGTGAAGATCGACTAAACCTCTCTCTGGATTGCCAGTAATTTAGGGTTATACAGATCAACTTGCCAGAGAGGTTTAGCTCAAAGTTGCAGAGGAATCTAGGAAAGATTTTCTGCATGCAGCTTCATCTATTGTTCAATGTAATCAGAAGATGTGAAGCTTTCTTCAGCCCGTGCAGAGAAGATGTCGTTTTGCTAGTTTAGGTTATGGCTTGTACTAATGTGTTTTCGAAATTCAACTTCCCCGATATTGTGACTTGATTACAGCTTTTAATATATTCACAGCTGCAACATGTTCTTTCTGATCACTATCAGTTTCTTGAATTGTTGCTTGGTTGTCATTGTTGTGCGTGTGATGTTTTGATACGATTATGCCTTAGTTTGTGATCATTCTTGTTGTTTAGGAACCTGCATCTCGGAGTGTTTACACTACTGTGAGTCCATGTCTGATGCGGTGCTGCCGCGTACAGATCTGACACCGAGAAAAATGTCTAGTTTCATTACAAAATTTAGAAGTGTGTGTACATTTACTGTGTTATGAAGTGTTTGTTCAGTTCATATTTAGTTCGTCCGTTTCAAGCCTATATAACAGTACAGTTCAATAATCGGTGCAGCAGCTCAGGCGATGAATTTTGCCTATAATCAGTGGGAGATTTTTAGCCGTTAGATATTGCCTTCAGCTCATCCTAGCCATTTATTGGTACTGTAGCCTCCGGTTCCAAATTCGAGAAACATGATAAAGACACTATCGGTAAAAGTCGCCGACATGACCAAATTTGGACAAAAACGTAAATCCCAGAATAAAATAATCACTCGGTTGAAACATGTGGCGATTTTTAGTCATCCTCAAGCTTGAAGAGTTGAAGGGCATCTTTTGGGAGCAAACAACCCCAGCTAGAACTATGTTTCGACAGTCCAGATGTACACATGAGGATTGCATTTAATTCAGTTATCCACTTCAGGTTCAGGTTTAAGCAAGTTGCCCCAACAGATGGAAGTGTACTGCCACATCCGATAATATGGTACCGTGCGATACTGCGATGGGGATATGAGGTTTCGCTCGCTGAGCGAATTGAAAGGTCCAGATCTTGAATCATTACAAAGCTAAGGCAATAGACTAACAACATCAAATCATGATACAAAATTCTACTTGCAATATAACAGCAATGTTTGTCACTTCAACTAAACAACAGCAATGAAATAGATGGGGAGTCATTGCCCCAGATATTCTGTCCATCGAGAAAATGTCACAGATATTCTGCCCAACGGTTGATTACTTCATCAATCAGATTCTCGGAATTCTGGGAAAGAATGCTCTGCCTGTCAGACTGCCAAGACATCGAGTCTAGAGTCAGAGGCTAGTAGCAGCTTGCAAGTTGCAACTTCAAGCTGGCAATCAACAGACCATGACAAGTTTAGTACTCTATACACATGGTTGAGAAAAGAAACAGAATGGAGGGAGTATCAATATTTAATACTGAATCTGAAACAAATAAGGAGGTTGTATGCAAGCAGAAGGACGATATATTTAGAAGCTTCCATTGAGAATAAGACGCAACAATTCACATCAAACCAAATTACAGCACTCGTTACCTTCAAATATTTTAACCCACTGACAAAACTTGGGAGTTGGGATATAACTAAAAGATACAGTTGCGGTTTTACAATTTCTAGGTTGTAATCAAAGCTGAAAATGAAACCCTATAAGTACCACTGAGGTCTCAAAGTTCTTCATAACTTCGAAAATCACAGTCGATATCATCTATATTGAAACAACTCCATTTCCACATCATGAAAACCAGTAGATACAATCTTAGTTAAGACTTAAGACAATCAACTTAATCAATTACAACGACTTCCATTTCAGCATCAACAAAGAAACGCATAGACTTAGTTAAGACAACCAAATCAAGAAGAAGCACGATCATAATATAGAGATTTGTTAGTACTTTTAGTTGGCACTCATCCTGATCTTGCTCGCCAAGCCAAAGAAGAACTCAACCCAATACTCCGTACTTTATTTCCACCTTAGTTGATTCTAATTTAACATTAGAAGTATATTGATTTTTCCCCAAAAACTGAATATAATTTTCTCTGTAGATAATGCATATTTGACTCCATCAATAAATAAAAATTCTTCCCTATGAGTTCCGAGTCTTAATAAAAAGGTTAGTTTTTACTGTTCATATGTTATGATATATCACAAAGCTCCTGATGTATCAATGTGAGATTCCATTGAGACAGAGCCAGACAGCCAACATTTTAAACCAATTGATTCAGTTTTCAGTTTTGGGTACAAGCTGGAAAATGTCCAACTTTTAGAGTAAGACAAAATTACCCTAAAGAGGATGAAAAGAAAAAAAGGGTATTTAGAGTGTATGGCTTCTGCTTAGTAAAGTTTTCTACACAAGATTAAAAAAAGGCTATAAAATGACAACTTTCATGCATAAAAAACAATTATAGTAGAAGATGAGCCAATGAATAAGAGGCACAGCCAAAGTATATGCTTGCACTTGCCTGTTATGGTGAAATTAATATTTTCGAGCGCCAGAAAAACGCTTCGGAGTTAGTCTCTTCAGCCTTTATCTTTTTTACGTATCGGTCCAAAGAATAAGCTTGGTCATCCACAATTTCTGTACACATAGAGTCCTCTGCCAGTTTAATGGCTGCCATATGAGAGAATTGAAAAGTTTCGACAATATGTTGCACCTTCCTAGCTGTCTCTTCCATGCCAAGCTTTAAAAGGGTTGATAACAGAGATTTCAGTTCAAGCTTGGCACTAGAAGTCATAGCCATGCCCTTGAGATGATCAACCAGAGCCAATTCTTCACCAGGGCTACATCATGAAATATAATGCCGTCAGTAAGATACAACTCTAGATTAAATTACAAAATGAGAGGGCATCGTTAATAACTAGAAAGTTTTAAGTACCTTCCAGCACGGATCTTTCCTCTACTCTTCTTACGCTTATTTTCTTTAGCCCTGCTAGGAGTACTTGAACTGACAGAAGCAACAGAACTCTTTCTTGTCCTGTCAGATGAAGTTGACCAGCACAAAACAGCAACAAAATGTATTAGGAGCTGGGAGATACCAATAGCATTACGCAACTCAACTAGTACGACTCATATAACAGTTAAGAGGACACCACAAGAAACTTATACGCGTTAGAAGCACATGGGGCAAGTGCGCGGAGATTCAGAGATGGGATTATGAAGAATTCACTTCCTACATCAAAGAAGGTGTTTTTCTCAATATTAATATTTAGTATTGCAGTAGACACCATAAGAAACCATTTACGAATCACAAATTGCTAATTCATTCAAAATAAAGAAGAAACATAATAAGCACAGAATAATGACTCAAGCAATAGAAAAACAATTCAGTGAAGATTTCAATAATCAGACATTATATTAGATGCATAAATTGAGCATACCCGGTAGTGTAAGCACTCATGCCACTGAAGTTACTGCTAGATTCCGAAACAGTATCACCATCAATGTCGTTAATTGAATGTTCTTCGGAACGAAGCTTTGCAGCAAGCAATAATCTCCGCTGACGAACAGCCAAATACCGTGTCAGATACTTTCCTATTTTCTCTAGACCATCCGCATATTCGCTGATCGTGAGACTCGCACAGTCCCCTAATGCTTCTTTCACTTGTACGATTAGATCACCATTTTGATACAAAAATGCAATCCTCAAAGCTTTTTCCCATTCCCTTGCACTTATAAGCAAGCTAATAGCAGAATTAAAATCTCCACAGTACTCTAAAGCTATCTTGGCAGCTTCCCCTGGTTTACCAAGTGCTTGGAGTTCTTCACAAAGCTCATGGGCCATCTCGAGAACCTCCTCTTTTCCCAGTTGGAGAAGACCAGCAACAGTCATTACCCCATCCCAAATACCACAAGCCCGATATGCTTTAAGAGCTTTTTCTAAACACGAGCAGCACAAAAATGTAGTCGCAGCTTCCTCGAAGCGTTTCTCACCCACGAGATGGTCACCCCATGCCTCATAGATCTGCTTTCTCTTATCAAGGTCAGTGCATAACTTTAGCCCAAGAGCAAATAGTTGGGGTTGATCCTTCAAAAGAGCCATGCAATCTAAATGATAGGCCTCTCCTGCTGCAACAATATGTTTGAGAGCCTTCTCATACCTCCGCAGATGAAGGTCAATTTTGAACTGCATAAGAAGAGTTGACATGCTTTCCAGTTCCTGGAGGAAAGGAAGAAATTCCTTTGGGTCTCTCTGAGCATTTAATGCAACAATAGCTGCAAGGTTCAAATCATAAAGGCCTAGCGCAGCTTCAAACACTGCATCAGAATCAGATAACCACAACAAGTGCTTCAATGCCTCTTCAGCAGAGGGATAACATGACCTCCTTTCCTTGTTGGAACCTGATAGCTCCAGGTCCCTAGTAACCTTTATTCTTGCCAAGGCTTCCTCAAGGGCAGGAGGTTCAGTACGGGCAAGGGTGGTCAAGATGCAGAGCTCCCTGGCAGAACTTTCAGGCATTTTTTCCTCTAGGGCCCCTCTAATGGCAAATAAGACGGAGGACAATTTGTCACCAGAATCAACATCTGTACCAACCCCAGCGTGCATATCTTTCACGTCCTTGGAAGAAGGTAATGAGATGTAGTTTTTGTACAACTTCTCAGTTGTATTCTCATTTTTTATCGCACAAACAAACTCAGTAATATAACTCAGATTATTTACCTGTTGTACAAACTCAGAAGCATATGAAAGAAAGGCTTGCCAACCAAAGTAGTCAACAACTATATTAAAATCGATCCTATGACGCCTCACCATGAGCAGTGCATCTTTAAACCGTGTTTTTATTAGAGAGTTAGCAATTGCAGTCAGTACCAACTTTCTAGGATAGATGCATTCCAAGTTCCCTCTAATTGTCTGAAGAATGATAGCTGCTTGATCTCCATGAAGGACACCAATTACTTTAGAACCCCTTTCCCATATATTGATAAAGTTTTTAGCATCCTCCTCCCTTCTCTTCCTAGCAATGTGCAGGAAGTTTTCATATTTCACCTCAGCAGTTCCATCCAATATATCGAGGACGTCAATGATATACAGCAAATCCTGCTTGGTTGAAAGGATCACATGTGTAGTGAATTGATTCAAAGAATCAGAATACATAGAAAAGGTACTGCAGTTGTTGCATAATATTCCCCTGTCAACATGGAGCACACCATGCTCATTGAGCCCTAAAAGAAGAGGCTCCATTTTTCCATCTCTGCTCACATAAGCTACAGTCATCAAGGGGCAAGATGATGAGAAACTCACAATATCACTTTTCGTAAAATGTGGAGCAGGAGACTGGGAGATGCTTGCCTGTGACACATACTCGAAGACATCTCCACCATTCAACTGCACAAATGCGCCCCCTTTCTTGGCAGGATTAGAAGCAATGCTAATCACTAGCTTCGGTGCAGAGATTTGGCTCTTAACTTTCACATTCCAACCAGAACTAGTAACGGAATCTGGAATGTGGTTTTCGAAACAGAGACTCTCAATTTCCATCAAGTGGTAGCCGAGATGCTCATCGTTCTCTGATGCAACAGGTGACAAACATTCCTTATGATGGAACCCAAAATGAGAAGCACCAAGAAGTATATGAGAATCCAACCACTGAAGATGCAAAAGAGATGCAAAAGAAGTTTCTGCATTTGAAGCTTCAACAACAAATATGTTCCCCTCTAGCTCCTCCCACAACGAAAGTGCAGGAAGCTCTACAATACAGAAGCTTCCATCTGACAGAAAGGCAGCCAACAGATTCTTTGAACTATTAGAATAAAATGCCATCTCTCGGACTGCACTTGCAAACTTTAGCTTGAATGAAAACATGGGTGGTGGAACTAGCGAAAGGGAAAGTGGGGTTACAAGTACAGTGGAGTCATCAATTACTAATGCCACCGAATTTTCCATAACAGCGGAAATCCACATGAAATTGTACACTGATATCTGACCACTTGCGGTCCAACAGATCAACTGAAGAGGCTTAGTAGGGTCCCAAAATAGTTGAAGCATATCCTTCGTAGAATATCTAAATTCTTGTTTCAAATACCAGTGATTGTTGCTGAAGGACCAAATCTTCACAGCATAATATTTCTCACATCGCACAAGGGCAACAAGAAGATCAGAACTGCAATTCCACTTCAAGACTTCTACTGCAGCACCAGATGGTTCATTAATGCTAAATGAGCTTCTCTCCAGTCCATTTCTCTCGAAGAAGGTTATTGAAGGACACATATTTTCACTTTGTCGATCACGCACAGCTGCAATTTTGGCTCCGCTAGGCATCCACTCTAAGGCTTCAGAATTTAAAGCCTTTGGATCAGAAGAGGAATGAAGCGATCCAGAATCACGTTCCCAGATCTTAACCTTCCTCAGATTAGTTGAGTTTTCCACCTTGCTCAAGGTAGCAAAATACTTCCCATCACCACGCCAAGATATGGGGCTCTGGCAAGAACCACCAACAGAATACGCCAGTTCACCTACATGCAAGTAACACAGTTGAGAGTTCGGATGTGGCACTAAAATTTACATAGACAAAAAATACAAGGTTCTGCATTCACAAATTGTAAAGAGAAGTCCCTGAAGGTAGTGATAAGAGCATCCAAGATTCTGCACATAATGTTCATTATATCAAAAAGATATAGCTAGACTCACTCATAACTGCTTTAACACAGATGAAACTAAGAAAGTAACATTTTCGACTCAGAATCATGAAATTTAAACAATCCTATTGACCTTCCACTGGACAACCGAATCCATTCTTACATGGCCGCAGCCCACAGTTGCGCCATTGAGAATTTGAAGTTTAGCCTCCCAAAATAATTGAATCAGACACGGCCCATGCAAGGTGCTCAAGTAGGAAATAAAGCTCCAACCCCAGAAGACAACAATGCACAGTTGCAAAGCTCCAGTTTACATACTATAATCCCAGAAAGCAACAACATAGATGAACTGATTTTATCTTGTTCAGTAATATACAATGAGTGGATCGTCACTAACCAGTTGACTTCTCTGATCAACAGCTTGTTTAGATTAGAGAGAAGTTGAGGGGATTGAAGGTGAGCGGTTCATTATGGGCGAAAGCGGTGGAGGCTTTATCTTCATTCATTTGATCTTTTATTCCATTTTGTAAGTTTTTGTTCAACAATACAAAGAAGCGATGGGAGGGGTCCAAGATCAAGTTTTGATATGAAGGGAAAGAGAAAGGAAATGGAGAAAATTTGTTTAGAAATTATTCGTATCAAGTGGATCTTCTAAATGGGATGTGGTGATAGGTAAGGTCATTACTAATGACATGCTGTAGCGAACAACACCTATGAGGTCTGTTTCTCCTGATATATGCGTGATATGCTTGGCGCAACGGTGAGGAGATCTCACACCTATTTTGTACTATGATGTTGATCGATCTTTATGGTTACAACTCTTACAGGTAGGAGGTGAGGGTTAGCTCTGTCCTTATGAAATAATGGATTCCCTACAAACATATTATGTTCGGTTAGGAGCCTAGGACCAAATAAAGAAAATGAAAGCTCTTCAGCATTGTTCTTTCATGGCTACTGGGTTCATGATTGGAGATAAACTCACGTGACTACTCCAGATTGTCTCATGATATATTATGGGGGTCCATCATTTACTTAGGTCCCTTCAATAAGGCATTATCATCTTCCAGGTATTTTCTTCATCGATGAATTAATTGCTCATATTCGCCATCCATTTCCATGGCGTAACGACAAATTCTAACACTTTCATTCCCAAGGTAGTTTTGAACTACAAAGAAAACTTTTTAGCAGAGTCTCTTCCTTTTTGCGTATAGCATTGCCCTCTAATAGAAGAAAAAAAATTAAAACCTTTTCATTCTCCTTCCCTACCCTTTCTCTATTGTAGGAGTAATTTCACTCCCTTTCCCTACCCCTCTAGTTCCCTCCCTAACTTACACTCCATATATTTTCTGATATGTCACGGGTGTTTGAAGAAAACATTATTTGGCTGATAGCCAAGACATGACATTGTACACTGCCGTGATTTGGAAATTTTACCAAGATTACAACCCATGTAACTATTTAACATCATGTTCCTGTGTGCTGTATGCTTCCCATTTTTACTATCCAGACAAAATGTAATATGGAGTACGCAAAGCAAGATGTTAAAGAGGTTTTGTATCAAGGTAAAGTTACTAACACAAGGAAAAATGTACGTGCATCTTCAACTTAACTAATAACTTATAGACACAAGAATATAACTTTACGAAAGAAATACAAACCCAGAGGAAAACCAAAATCATATTTTGTTACCTTTTCATTTTGCATGGTTTTTAAGGTATCTAACAAGATGTGAAGAAAAATGAAAGTGGACAAAATATGAGGTCACGAACAAGAGTGTCCAAAACCAGTAACATGAGAAAGGGGAACATCAATGAGAATTGACCCAATAAGAGAAGAGGAAGGACATAGAGAATGGGAGGGAGTAAGATTATAGAGAGGTCCTTACTTACGTCAATATCTTCAGCTTGGTCCTCATATGCTGTCTCATACAATACGTCCCAATCATGAGTCATAACCAATAATTGACCAAGACCAGTGGTCACCGCAAGGAGATCCCCGTCCGGACTTGGGCTGATGCATTTTACTCCACCATCAACTCTACCAACGACTTCGGTAGTATTACAATCCACCATGTGCGACAATAGGAGTCCACTAGAAGTCCCGACGATCAAGGACTCTTTTTCCATGAGATAATCAAATGAGGTGATAACATCTTCAACTTCCAAGTCAAGTGATTGAACTTCTGCGGGCAATACAACTCCACTCTGTACTTTGGCATTCTGACAAAATATTAAAAAAAGGAGGAAAAGACAACAAGTCAGGAAGAATTCTATGCTATAAGCAACACACACCATTATCATAAAGGTGTATTTCGCTCCATCAGTAACACCGATTCGGATGACATCAAGAGTGGTCCGGAGGGGGCACTCCCTTCCTTTTTTTCGGAGCACCTTAACATAGATTGAGTAAAAAGAAAAAGGAGCAACGCCCTAACCCTAATAACTCCCATATATAGCGAGATTTGAAGATTCAAGCACACCTCCCAATCTCCTCATCTAACCATGATTTTCAGTAAAATAACAATTATAAGAACAAATTTTTAACCAACTCACTCCAAAGTCCAAACCAACAAAAAACTTCTTGGTAGTTTCCCAACATTACTAGATTCTTAAAGCCTAAAACCACTCAAAACCGATTTCATACAAACACTCCTCCATTTCAAGATTATGTGACCATGAGTAATGTTTAAGGAAAACGTGTAAAAAACTGTAAATATACCCTATAACTAATGACTAGTATAGATCAGAAATTGTAATGTAAGAGCAATAAACCCTTAAAAGTCGGATGCAAACTTGGCGCGCCTACAAAACTAACAGAGCATCTTATGGGATGAGGTTAATAACTTAAAAAATGGAAGCACCATTGACATGACCCACTACAAAAAATTTGGATACTTAGAACTATAGAAGCTTATAAGAGAATCAATCACAAATTTTTTATGAAAACTACTCAACAACAACCCCTTTAAATCTTGGGAAGCCAATTTCTAAAACCTTGAAAGCTAACCCAACATTCCAAAAACTTTGACAACTCGCCTCCATCTCATTGTTAGCGCGCCTAAAGGGCCAACAAGCAGTCTTATACAAGACCAACTGATCACATTTCCAACATCACATCATGTCAATTCTTCATACAAAAGGGTAACTTGCTCGTAATGTTAAAAAATTCATTCTTTGCGACAAAGGGGTCACTGTTTACCCCTAAACTACTTCCACAACAAGTAATATAGTTCGTATGTTAGACGGTCTTATTCGAGAATAGATGCAGCACCCCATTAGTACAAAAAGGTTTCTACTTTCTAACCGCTAACTCAAACACAACCCTCCGGAATTTATCAACTAAACTTACTAAAATCGACACGTACAGCTCAAAACATCAAGATAAACTCTTTTTACCATCAGTAAAACAATCAGTATGATTATAAGCAATTGAACACAAACATTCCGAAATCGAAACACGAACAAATAAAACATTCAAGAGAAGAGAGAGAGTTACTGACTTGTGGAGAAGGGAACTGAGCAGCGTAAATGAGATTGGAGGAAGATGCAAAGAAGAAGCGATTGCGCTCGATATCAATGGCGGAAAATAACAAACGTTCGTCATCAGATTCAAGCTCTAATTTCACTGAAATTTCTGTTGATAACTTGAGATTCTTCATCTTGTTTTCCCCAAATCAAAATTTGGGTTTTAGTAAAACCCTAGAAATTGCACAGAATCAGACACAAAAGTTGGGGTTTTATCAAGGGTTTTAGACCCTTAACAGAAAAACAAAAAACAAAGAGAAAGAAAGGAGAAGAGTGAAGAGAAAGATACTTACAAAAATCGTAACGGAGAAGCTTAAGTTTCAGAGGTTTATCAATGGCGGGCGGATGAGCAGGAGCGAGCGGGCGTAGAGTGTTTCTGCATTCGGCGAGTTTTCACTTGAGTGCTTTACCAGCCCAAAGCCCATCAACCAAGCCTATCAGCTTATTCCCTTTTTTCTCGTCTTGTCTACCGAAGTTATGCTCCGACTACATTTCTATTCACACGTCAACGCGTTTGACTTACCACGTTGCGTAATTCGTAGTGGATGCTGGATGGTGATTGGTGAGTCTCTCAACTGTGAGGTTTTCGTAGTGTATGGCTCGAATGGGTTCAAACCCTTCTATAGTGAAGTAAAATCGGTTATTAAGAAAGATAGGCTTGAGTTACGGTAAGTTGGAAATGTGCAAATTTTGAACCATAAATATCAATTAATCGTGAAAAGATTCTGGATTTCATAAAAAGATTATCTTTCGCCAATAATGCACCAAGATAGACAACCATTTTATCTTAATTGTTACAACTTGGAGTCTACTCAACTACCACATGAATGTCGATGATCGCCCGTTTCTGGTGGGGGCGGGAAATGGGGAAAGGAAAGTACATTGGCAGTGCTGGGAGAGACTATGTAAACCGAAGAAGTTCGGGGGGATGGGTTTTCGGGATTTGCGAGTCTTTAATCAAGCATTACTCGCCAAGCAGAGTTGGCGCCTCCTCAGAAATCCAAACTCTCTACTTTTTCGGGTGTTGAGTGCTAGATATTTCAAGAATGGTGATGTGCTCGCGACTCAGAGGGGATACGATCCGAGCTACACGTGGAGGAGCATTTGGGGGGCTAAATCGCTATTAAAGGAGGGGCTCAAATGGAGAGTGGGTAATGGTGCTAGTATTAATATGTGGGATGATAAGTGGTTGTCGGATAGTATGGCGTCTCGGACACTTACCCGACCTGATTGGGCACCGACTGACCTCAAGCTGGCGGAACTTATCGACTTTGAATCTGGAGAGTGGCGCTCCGATATTCTAGAGCTGCTGACCTGCTGTTATGCCCGGGCGATCATCAAGCTGTCCTTAATGTTCCGCTTAGTATGCGATTCCCCGAGGGCGAGCTGATTTGGTGGGCTACAAAAGATGGCATTTTCTCGACTCGGACATGTTACTGGCTGGGAGTTTTGGGGGCTGTTGGTCTGAGTGAGCTAAGAGAGGCTGAGGAGCCGGGGTTATGGCGGAAAATCTGGTCTATTGGGGCCCTGCCAAAGTTAAAACACTTTACTTGGCGTGCGTGCACGGGGAGCTTAGCAGTGAATGAACGGCTTGCTTATAGACACATAGTGGCTGACCCCTCTTGCGATTTCTTGTGGCGAACCCGAAACCATCCAGCATGCTCTAATCCGTTGCCAGGAAGCAGCTGCTTCAAGTCCTGTTGCAAATTTCATATCGGTCAATTCGAATTTACGCTTTGATGAGCTTGTAGACCCACTGTTGGACGAGTTTGATGATGTAGCTGCTTGTGACGCCCTTGCTACGGCGTGGGCAATTTGGAAGTGTCGAAATGATAGAGTGTTCAGTTAAGCGTCTCCCAATTACAGCTCTTTGGTTCAAGGTTTTACCAAGTTAGTCCATCAACAGCGTGAGTATGCGGAGTTTGTGTTCCCGAATGCTGTTGCTAGGATGCTCGTGTCGCACTCGAGTTGGTTACCTCCTCCGGTGGTGTAGACACCCTACTTTTGCACCCATTTTAGCGCCCGATGATGAGATGGACAGTGGACACGCGTTGAAAGATATCGTTTGCCAGTGAGTTCGATTTATCAGTTATGACACGAATTACCACGTTTAGCCAAAAATAGCCTTTTTACTGATAGTTGTGGGTTGAGTAATTAGTTTGGGCCAATGTGAGATTAATGTTGATTGGACTTAGAATCTTAGAAGAGTATATATTTAGCTTGGGCCAACCCCCACGTTGTTCAGGCATTACTTATGTACTTGGTCCATTGATGCCAATCACCTAATGGCATATTGACATTATTATTGGTGTTTGCCTCGAAATAGAATCATTTGCTCTCCGTAAGGATTATTACCAAAGATATCTAGAACCTTCCGTAAAGCTTTTCTAATGTCATCCCATCACTAGCATTCATATACCCATCGTTCTAAAACTCTCACAAACTCCTTCTGATTGGTACGAACACATCATCCAAAGCTTCCTAATGCCACTTGAATGCCATCTCTACCTTGTATAAATAGGTCCTCTTCGTACCCTTTATTCGGGAATGCACAAAAGGCACAACTCACACAATTCCTACGATTAGTGCGTCAAGAAAATAGACGAGACCATGAACAAGCACATGAGTCTCGAATAATAATTATCTCACATCTCGTGCATCCTAGCTACAAACTCTTACCTACATCTTCAATATGACGATTAGGAAAAGAACCTCATACCTTTCATACACATAAACACATGCACCCTAACCTACGACGTCCAAACAACCGTAGACTATCCAATCCAATCAAGACAATTAGGCTACGTGGAATACAAGGGTCAAGACTATACCTTGGGCTCATTGGCAAACGACACTGAGATCTGCGAATTACGACACAAGAACGTCCACCTGAGGGCCCCAACATCTTGTTCAAAACGGTTTATAAATCTATTTGTCTTTTATTGCCGGGACTATTTGATGCGAATAATCTGGTTAGTATCTCTATTTGTGCAAGTCAAACATCTGTAGCTTATAACGTAATTTTTTTTTTTTTTTTTTTGGTACAAAGGAGCAGCTAATGCTGCGGGGGTGGGGGTATGAGGATTTGAACCCGCGACAGCCCCCGGGCAGGTTGAACTCTTATCCACTAGGCCAACCTTGATCCTCAACTTATAACGTAATATGCATGAACACATAAAGAAATTAACTTTTGCTAATCCAATGCATGAACATGAATTATGTAGTTTACGTGGCTACTGTATGTTTATCATGATTCAAGTATGTTTTTCTTATCAATTAAACATGCATGACAGTAGAACACTTACTATTTAATAAATTAATATGCACGCATGCTAGCACTTTAACGTGTACTGGAATTGGTTCTCCATATCTTGATATGCTTACGTGATTAATCAAATTTATCTCTCGTCGCATGATTTACCTTATCGCTCGCATGCTATGTGTACGTGCTTTCGTCGTTAATTACTACTTTTATATTGAATTCGGATCAATTAGTAGAGACCATCAACACGATGGGCGAGTTGGGTGCCTAACACCTTCCTGACTCGTAACCTTGCATCGAACCCCCAGTCTAGGTTTGTGGGGAACCTATAAAAAATCCCGCTGGCGACTCCGTGTAATTCACACCTCTTTTCGGGAGAGCGGATCGGCAACCCGCCGGTACGGCATCTCACAGTGGCGACTCCGCTGGGGACTAATTGCAAAGCTTGAAAATTGATCCGAATTAAATATTTAATGCGTAATTAACATTGCATATTTCATATAGTTTGCATGCCGCGTTAGAACGCCGAGCCCTAGGACAAAGCCAATTGACCTCGAAAGAATGACTATTGACCATCGGACCAACTCGGTTTATGCGATGGAAATATGGTTTACTTTCACCCCGTGACGCTTGTACTTGTCAAAGTAAAAAAATGGATGAACTCATTAGCACGGTCTGACGTACCGAAACCTATTAGAGTTTGTCCTAGTCGTGGGCGTATGATTTACCCTATTGACTACCCCATTGAGCATATGACAAATTACGTGTGTTATTGCAATTTTATATGTGCATTATTGCTTGCTTTGTTACTTAAAGCTGATTCTTTGCTACGTGCCTTTGTTTTGAGTGGAAAATTGATCCGCGTAAGTACGTACGTGTCCTTAGAAAATTAGGTTAAGTTTTGGATTCCTAGACTTTGGTTAGTGATTGTCGAAATACTAGCAAACCCACGAAGTCTAGAAGTGTCTTAGGCTAAATCCTTCTTGTTTTAGGGAGTCCAACGTGTCCCATGTGCTCATTGACATCTAGTTGTGTCATTCTCTCAAATTCTACAAATTTTAGGGAATTTAGGAGTCTTTAGATTAGAGTCCTTATTAATCAACTTCCCTAATTGTAGCGTTTTAAGGAGTTTAGTTTCCAAGATACTACATGTTTTCTACGATTAAACCGGCCGAGTTAGGATTCTTTCGCACTAATATATATCCTGATCTAAGTGTTTTTAGAAGTCTCAACTTTCCATGTATCCTACAAACTCCATACCTCCGTGTACAGTTGGTCAAGTTTCCGACTTATTTCTTATCCTAACATCGGCCTACTTTTAGCATTATAGGATTCCCTTAATTGTGTGTACTCTTTTGTGTCAAAATTTTGCCATATCGTTCTAAGCTCATAGTAGAGGAAACCATAGACGGGTAAGAGACCACTTTGGACACCTCTCTTAGATCAATGAATAAAAAAAATATGATAAAAAAATCCAAAAATATCAAAAAGAAGTTGGAAAACGGGTACCAAGAAGTCGACATTTACAGCGTATACATGGGCTTAAACCAATAAGTGTCATGAATTACGTCAAAAAAATTATCTCCGAGCAAGAGACGATTGCAATTAACGCCAATGGAGTAAGACTACACCAACGAAAGCCCAAAAATTTGTGTGGGCCAGAATGCAGTAGCAAATGCTATTCAAGTGTGGAGAGTATAGCGGAGAAGTTCATACTAATTCAAGCCCACATGGGTCAAGGTTCACTAAATTACTAGTTGATGCCAGCCAAGTGCTAATAGAAGAAGCAGGAAATTCTTACGTGAGGTCACCGTTCGCACGAGCCTGAAGTCCAAAACTAAGTAGCTAATGCCGACAAAATGCCAATACTGGAAAAAATTCATTACTACGTAACCTCAGTAGCCCATATCAAAGAAAGGTCAATCCTAATGCTATTGAGATGCCAGTGGATGAAAAGACTAAAACATACCATTTACGTAGGTCAGAGTCCACATCCAACTTCAAGCGTATGACGATCACATTGCAAGCATTTGGTACGGTGAATATACACCACGGTATTTGGAATACCCTAAAAATGATAACAAGGGAACACCAAATATCGAACCTTCAAAGATAGGCTAAATACCTTTATACAATGAGTTGTACACTTGTACCCAAATGTAGCAATTACTCCATGTGTGTCTAGCAATAACGGTGTTCTTACTCCTAAGAGTCAAGGGACAGTTATTCCCTTTTTGATGTACTACTCAATAGGACCATGATTCTGTGTACCCTCTATCTTCTTGATTTGCCTATTTCGCACACTTCGATTGATAATTGCAATGAACAAAATTTACTAATAGAATAATTATAAAGCAATGAAAAAACAAGGAAATTTGGACTTTGCAAAAAAGTCACACTGGACCTTAAAAAGGAATAAAAGGACTAACCATTGGCCTTTCATATCCTCAGATTTGTTCTAAGAGGTCATCTTTCATTTATATGATTAGCAAAGAACTCACAATGCAAATTCAATGGAATCAATAACATGTCAACAAGTAGAGTGTGGTTTAAAATTTGTGATGAGAATCCTGTAAACTCATTTTCTCTACCTATTCCAAGTCTAACGTAGGATACCTTCTCCCTACCACTCACTTGACCATTTTCAATCAATTAATAAGTTTTCATGCATACCTTGAGATACTTATTTGGCAAAATCCATTTGTTATAATCATCCCACTATCTTAAGGCTCTCAAATTCACGATTTCGGTAACATGAAAGTAGGACGCCTGTTTTTTAAACTTTTTTTCAGGCAAATTAGTCATGGCGCCTGAAAGAGGCACACATTTGTGAACACCTAAAGAGACGCATTTGTGAAATTCTTCTACGTCATTAAACATAAATGTTGCCAACCTAGAAATCAATCGTGGTTCACATATTCTTTAGCTTGTCATTTTATTAGCTATTTCGAATCAAGCCATGAGAATTTGAGAGACATTTTTCGGCTACACTATGGTTGCACCATTACAATCAAGCGAATGCCATAATTTCTACTGGCCATATCCACATTTCTTAGAGTTAGACTTTAAAGTTTAAACCTGAACCATTTTCAATTCACCTACTACCCTTCATCTTGACCCACCATTTACCCACATTCAATCAAAGCCCTACGATCGATCATACCTTTTCATATCCCATAGCTTTCATTTTTCGATCATAAGCCATCCAACTAGTATCTTTTGCCTTGCACCTCCGGCCCATTTTAACCTCACAAATGTTCATGAGTCAAATGACACGACCCTTTCCAAATCCCTATGCCTCTTTACCAACCTTGCCTACCCTTATCTAGGATTTTCATCACAAGAATTGGGTCACAAGCTACTTTGTTGTACATTGTTCATAGTTCCACAGTTGTGAGTACGAATCTGAGCCATTAGGTACATTCTATCCAAAGCAAATAAGAGTCAAATTCAAGAGATATAAACCAAATGTGCCTCTAAATGATGTCGAAAAGGTCCAATTTTCAAGAACACTGATTACAAGCTCGGGGGCTTCCATGTCAAAATCATCACCTGTGTAACTCTACGTACAAGGCAAATCTTGGACCTACTTGAGTTCTTTGAGCGCCAAGTATGCATGAGAAAATCATTAGCCCATCAATTAGTAAAAGTGAACACTAATGTCGAACATTCATTAACATTTGCATCCATTCTACACACAAGTATAGTCATCCACTTAAATGTTATGTAGGCATTATCACGCCTTTGCTAATTCCCACGAATCAAGATCAAATGCCAGACATTCTCTAGCATTTTCATCCCTTGCGTTTAAAGTCTTTACACGAATAGCGAGATCATGCACACGGACGCCGAACAAACTTTGGCTCTGCAAGTTTTACTCGTTTTTCGAAACTATTGACTTCTTTTGGTCCAATTCACAATGAAGTCCTACATTGCTACAAAAGAAAGAATTGAAATTCAAATTTCTTAATTCAAAGGGTAAATGAGTTCATTGCAGATAAATTGGAGGGTGAATTAGTCTTAATCATTAGGTATTTCTTAATCTAAAGACATTGGGTTGAAATTACATCTTCAGCTAGACTCTCAAATATTATGTTGTATCAACTGCAATCATCCTAGTGGGGTTAATCTCGTCATCGTCCGTCGTACGATCGTTGCATATCAACTAGTCAAAGGCCAAAAGGAAAATTTGCTACGTACAATGCGTAAACTATTGAAATTATGGCAAGCAATCTTAATGCTACTATCACTCTACCATCACCTTTGTTCAAGAAACAGTAGTCGCTAAAAAAAAAAAAACAGAATTCAAAGGTCTTGCGATTGTTAGAGTGATAGCATGTGCATTTGTTAATGGTGGGTAATACGAACATTCGGCTAAACTTATACGAATTCGAATTTACCTACAAAAGCAAGGGAATACCACCCATGGTTTAATACAAATTCAAGGCTTTTTTTGGTATCATCAAGTGAAGAAATGTAATTTGAAGCGACTTCGCTAGGCCTTTCACCTTCGACGTTAGCAATTTCGAGGCACCACTTCACTTGAAACTTGAGTTACTTCTAGAGTATATGTGGTGGAACAAATTAAGCCATATACGGGAACTAAGACCCGTCACCGCATAGTCGAAATTCGGTACACTACAACTTCTCTCGATAGTCAGAGACATTGTAACCCCTGAGTTTCCTCCTTTAATTTAGAGTCGTCAAGTCTCTAGCTTTCTTAGGGGTCAGTAGGCATAATCTTAGTGCACCACATTTTGTCTACCCTACCTTGAGCGGTCTTTTCCATCCTTGCTAGGGCACGTACGTACTGACTTGTTTGTCCTTGTGTGTTTTGCTTGCATGATTTGCTAAGTGTGAAATGTGCTTTAAGTTTGCATTATCTTGGTCATCTTTGCATGTGGTTATCTATGCATTTACACTGCCTTCTGTATGAGCTATAACTTGATACAATTGAGAAGCGATCAAGCAAAAAAAAAACATCGTTCGTTCAATATATATGCAACCACCATGGAGAGCAATCCTTGAGATGAAATTTTGCATCCCAACGAGTAACATACTCTCGTCAAGATCAAAAGAAATAGCAAACTACAACCCGAAATCCGATCCTTACTCTCGGGGGCTAGAAATTCTTTGACTTCATATGAATTTACCACTATGAATTCGATAACTGGAACTGCAACATGAAGCTCAGCAACCATCAAGTTATAAATTCAGCCGTCGCAAGACTAAAAATTCAGCAGTCGCCAGACTATAAAATTCAGCAGTCGTTAGACTATAAAATCAACCTCAGCAGTCCACGGACTAAAAACGGCAGCAACTTCTTCCGGATGACAACTGCGCCCATCCAGAACATACAAGTTATCCAAATGCACGATGAATGTCTTGAATGACTACTTCGCCCATTCGAGATATCACTTTACAACACTTACATTTTGATTGCTTACTGCGCCCGATCGAAATGGCTACGGTTAAATCTTTTGTGATGTTATATGTGACTTAGAGGAATGTTCTTTGTCATGATTTTGTCGCAAATGATTTTTCAAACCTTTGACTTTCGTCTCTTCAAAGACTCAGTCAAAGCGGGGGCTCCTGTAGACACCCTACTTTTGCACCCATTTTAGCGCCCGATGATGAGATGGACAGTGGACACGCGTTGAAAGGTATCGTTTGCCAGTGAGTTCGATTTATCAGTTATGACACGAATTACCACGTTTAGCCAAAAATAGCCTTTTTACTGATAGTTGTGGGTTGAGTAATTAGTTTGGGCCAATGTGAGATTAATGTTGATTGGATTTAGAATCTTAGAAGAGTATATATTTAGCTTGGGCCAACCCCCACGTTGTTCAGGCATTACTTATGTACTTGGTCCATTGATGCCAGTCACCTAATGGCATATTGACATTATTATTGGTGTTTGCCTCGAAATAGAATCTTTTGCTCTACGTAAGGATTATTACCAAAGATATCTAGAACCTTCCGTAAAGCTTTTCTAATGTCATCCCATCACTAGCATTCATATACCCATCGTTCTAAAACTCTCACAAACTCCTTCTGATTGGTACGAACACATCATCCAAAGCTTCTTAATGCCACTTGAATGTCATCTCTACCTTGTATAAATAGGTCCTCTTCGTACCCTTTATTCGGGAATGCACAAAAGGCACAACTCACACAATTCCTACGATTAGTGCGTCAAGAAAATAGACGAGACCATGAACAAGCACATGAGTCTCGAATAATAATTATCTCACATCTCGTGCATCCTAGCTACAAACTCTTACCTACATCTTCAATATGACGATTAGGAAAAGAACCTCATACCTTTCATACACATAAACACATGCACCCTAACCTACGACGTCCAAACAACCGTAGACTATCCAATCCAATCAAGACAATTAGGCTACGTGGAATACAAGGGTCAAGACTATACCTTGGGCTCATTGGCAAACGACACTGAGATCTGCGAATTACGACACAAGAACGTCCACCTGAGGGCCCCAACATCTTGTTCAAAACGGTTTATAAATCTATTTGTCTTTTATTGCCGGGACTATTTGATGCGAATAATCTGGTTAGTATCTCTATTTGTGCAAGTCAAACATCTGTAGCTTATAACGTAATATTTTTTTTTTTTTTGGTACAAAGGAGCAGCTAATGCTGCGGGGGTGGGGGTATGAGGATTTGAACCCGCGACAGCCCCCGGGCAGGTTGAACTCTTATCCACTAGGCCAACCTTGATCCTCAACTTATAACGTAATATGCATGAACACATAAAGAAATTAACTTTTGCTAATCCAATGCATGAACATGAATTATGTAGTTTACGTGGCTACTGTATGTTTATCATGATTCAAGTATGTTTTTCTTATCAATTAAACATGCATGACAGTAGAACACTTACTATTTAATAAATTAATATGCACGCATGCTAGCACTTTAACGTGTACTGGAATTGGTTCTCCATATCTTGATATGCTTACGTGATTAATCAAATTTATATCTCGTCGCATGATTTACCTTATCGCTCGCATGCTATGTGTACGTGCTTTCGTCGTTAATTACTACTTTTATATTGAATTCGGATCAATTAGTAGAGACCATCAACACGATGGGCGAGTTGGGTGCCTAACACCTTCCTGACTCGTAACCTTGCATCGAACCCCCAGTCTAGGTTTGTGGGGAACCTATAAAAAATCCCGCTGGCGACTCCGTGTAATTCACACCTCTTTTCGGGAGAGCGGATCGGCAACCCGCCGGTACGGCATCTCACAGGTGGGGATGTACAAAGTCAATTCCGATGCGGCTGTATTCTCAGATAGGTCGATTGGATTGGGTGCTGTTGTGCGCGATGATCTTGGCGGAGTCGTGGCTTTAGCGGCTGCTAGACTACAACGAACTTGGCAGCCGGCACTTGCGGAAATTATGGCGGCTAGGATGGGAGTGGAGGCTGCTATTCGAGCTGGGTATAGAGAGTTGGTGCTGGAAAGTGATGCCTTAATGTTGGTTCAAGCTCTCACAAAAGCAAGGCAAGGCAGGGGCTTAGAAGACTTAATTTTAGATGATATTGTCGATCTCAGTGCTAGTTTACTCTCTTTTTCTGTTTCTCATGTCAAGCGGGCAGGAAATACTGTGGCCCATTATGTTGCTAGACTGGCCCCTATCGGGGAGTTGGACCTTTTTCTTGTAAACAATTTCCCGGAGGGTGTTTCATCCCTTGCGGAGCTAGATTTAAATGAATAAACAACCTACCCCGATTGACCTCAAAAAAAAAAACTACCACATGAATGTCGGAAAAAAGACAATCAGAATTCGAACAAAAATGCAAGCAGAATTTGATCAACCTATACACATATATCTTCCACATACTTTAATTGATTCTGAAATATTGCATGCAAGATGCAACCTAAGTAAAAACGCAAATAAACTCCCGAAATAAAAATTACACGAGATGAATTAATTTTGGCAATTGTTCAGGATTAAGGTTGACTTAACGGTTAACAAGTCAACCTAATCGGAATTATCGCGGGGGTTCGAATCTTAACGAGCCCTCCTTTTTCCCTGGCTTTGCTGCGGTGCACCTAAACCCCCCCTTGGTGCTCCTAAAACCCTGCCCGCCTCTCTTCTCCTTCTCTGTATCTTCTTCTTCACTCTTCCCACTCTATTGTTTTTCCTCTCCGTAGCTTCTTCTTCACTCTATGCAGTCATATGATTCCATCTCCTCGGATTATTATCTCCGACGTCGTATTTGGCCGCCACTCTCTCCTCAAACGCGTACTTTCTCTCTCCTCCATTTTCGTAACTTATTCCTCAAGTTTGTTCATTTTCTGCTTGCATTTCTTCATAACCTATGCCTAACTAATTGCAACAATTTTTTTTTTTTAATTTCAGGTTAATAGTCTTTTCGGTGTTTTCGGCACCGCGTATTCCCCGCAAAATTACCGCAAAATTACTCCCCAAGGTTTGATATTAATCAATTTATCAATTTATCAATTTTTTTTTGATTGAGTATTGTGCTGTGATTGATAATGATATCGGTGCAATTAGCATTGTTTTGTGCATTGGCGTTTTTGAATTTGTATCTTGCGTGATAAGGAAGCTGGAATTGTTTGATCGTATGAATACGGTAGCTTAATGTTTGTGTAAATGAACTTGTGCTTGTGTAAAACTGTGAGGAATGTTTTTGCCGATAGTGTCTAGTACCGCGGAGCATGATAGATGTATGTCAAGTGTCGTGTCGTGTCGAGCACACGAGCTAGTTTTAGGTCGGCTTTTGCTCTAATAGGAGTGTTCGAGTCTTGGATCAAAGAGGTGTAGTTGTATGAGAGCATTGCCGTTTATAATGGGAAAGACCGCATATCTACGAAATTTGAGTGGTAAACAAAACAAAATCTAAAGAAGCGGAAGAATATACCAGCTTGAAAAGACTAATCGTTGTATGCTCTCTTTGGTAGATTGATACACCATTTAAGTCGTATATGCTTGAGAAAACAAGTGAAGATACCACCTGTGACTACACGGGTAAGTCCAGCCATTATCCAGACACACAATCAGCTCATGTAATCATATATCATATATATGAATTTCTTGGACAATAGAACAAATTGAACAAATTAATCATACCTGTCAGACTGATCATGTTCGAAAGGTGAACAAACTCATGTATACATGCCTAGTAGCAGCCCATCCAAGAAGTAGGTTCACCTTTAGAGGTGAAGTTCACTATTGTGTGGAGCGTTAGACAATCAGTAGGTCAATTGAGGTCAGTGCACTTTCATTATTCATATACCGTGTTTCATTTTTAAAGTAGTAATGAGTGAAATTAATTTCAAAGGTTAAACTCCATATAGCCAACCCGCTATTTGTAGTCTAAGAAAATTGAAATTGACTCAAATTACCTTCAGTTACCGCTCATGCTTTTATATTTACTTGAACACCCAAACTCCACCTGAACAGATTAGTAGCATAAGGTCAATATCGAGAACTAAATTAAGTTCTAGAGTGCAAACTGACGAACAATACAAGAAAATCAAACAGAAGTGGAACATGATTTTTTTGTCTACGCAAAAGGGTTGTAATCTCACCATTTGATGAACATGGGTCGTCCCCTAACTTCAATTCACAAGGAATGGCAGGAGTTTGACAATAAGTAGCAAAATTAACGGTATAAGACCAAAAATTAGTTTAAAACCCCAAACTGTATCATTTTAACTTATCCAATGTCTGACTTAAAATGCTTAAAATGAATTCAAATACCACCAGAAATTCGCCGGAGAAGTACCGGGAGCTTTCTAAAATATTCAAAATTCATTTGAAATTTCACATTAGCTATTAGGGAAAAATCGAGTCAGAAATATGTATGTAAATTGTTTTAGCAAGATAATAACCCCAATTCAAATATGTAGAATCATTGAGGTTTAGCGAAATTAGGGAAAATAGGAGTGAAGATAAAGAATTTCCAACCTGACATGTAGAGAAAAATGCAAACTTTAAATTGCTTTTGAATACCATGATAAACTTACTTTCAAGTAGAGCTAATGTTGTTAAGGGGAAAACCCTAGATTTGGTAAAATGGTGCAATGGTGCGTTTATGCTGGGGCATGACTTAAGGAAGAAGAGCTTAGGTTTTTTCTTTGGAGGGATGATATAATTCTAAATTGTTTTGGCCAAACGAAATTGACAATGATTGATCAGTCTTACAGAGATAATAAACGTAGATTTCTGGATGTGATGACCAAAACACATTTTCAGTTTTTCTATTGTTCACTTTTAGTTTCTTATGGACGTTGTATAGTTGGAGTCAAGTGTAAATTCACATCGACACTTGACTTTCATTCTTTTTGTGGATAAAATTTCTCATGATAGTCCTAGAGCTTGATTAGCTCTCTTTTGTCTATGGACGTCGCCCTTTAGGGGTTGTTTTGTACATGGGAGTCACCCCCTTGGCGTCTTTTTGAATATATTGATATCCTATCTTACTTATCAAAAAAAAAAAAAAAATTGTTTCTCATCTTCTTAAACAGAAGATTTTACCTCACTCCCCAATGGTAGCTACATTCTTTTGTGTCTGTAGCTTCCTGCCAATTCAATATGTTGTGCTGCATATGTTATCTTCCAACATGTGGCATATGCCATATGCGAGCTCTGAGTTGTATTGAATTTTCTCGTTTTGCAGTTGTCCACTTCAGTTCTGTTGCCCAGCTGAGCTTTATTTCGAGTGATTCAAGTTCTGATGAACAAAAGTTCACTGCTGATGATATTGACAAGGTTGAGGATCGTTTCCATGAACTAGACACTAATAGGGTAACTGATGTCCTTACAAGCTTGAGAAAAGTGCCGAAACAGGCTTTTTTCTTCTTTTATCGGGTCAAGGACTGTGGATTTCGACACGATGTTGATACTTATATATCAATTATTGAAATCTTGTGCAGCTCGGGTTCTGTCAGGATGTTGGAAGCTCTGTTATTGGAGGTAATAAACTCGAGGAATGAACAACTGGGGTTTGTCTTCTCTGAATTTCTGGAGGCTCTTTGGGAGAGACTTATGCATGGGGGTACCAGTTTCCTTGTCAAAGCGTTTGATGCCTTGGTGAAGGTGTATGCTAAATTGGGCATGTTTGATGAGTGTAAGGAGATTTTGTATCAAATAGGAAGTCGGGGTTTTGTTCCTTGTGTATTCTCTTGTAACTTTTTAATCAATTGCTTGATTAAGCGAGGTATGCCAAACATGGCTGTGGACATATACAAACAACGAAAGAAGTGGGGTTTGAACCCAAATGTATGTACTTATAACCTGATGATTAAGGCGTTCTGTAAAAAGGGTGATTTAGAGGAAGCAGTTGATATTTTCAAGGAGATGGGGGATGTTGGTGTAGATCCCGATGTATATACTTATACCACATATATTGAAGGGCTTTGTTATAATCAAAAGTCAGATGTGGCTTATCAGGTGCTCAAATCTTGGAGGTCCTCTAGGGCCCAATTTGATAATTATGCTTATGATGCCGTTGTTCGTGGCTTCTGCAACGAGAAGAGACTAATTGAAGCCGGGGGTGTTTTGTTTGATATTGTGACCGAAGGATCGATTCCTAGTGTGTACTGCTTTGGTGCTTTGATCCAGGCCTATTGCAGGAGCGGAGATATACGGAAAGCATTGTTAATCGAAAGTGATATGATGTCGAAAGGTGTGAACACAAACTATGTAATTGTTCTTTCCATTCTTCAATGCCTGTGTTCCATGGGATTGTTACATGAGGTAATCACTATGTTCAGAACATATGATGAATCAGGGGTGTTCCTTAACAAAGCTTGTTTTAATGTCGTGGTAGATGCTATGTGTAAGTTGGGAAAACTAGAAGAAGCCTGTGAGCTGTTTGAAGAAATGAAGAATCGGAACTTGGTCCCAGATCGAATCAACTACTCAACCTTGATTAATGGGTACTTCCTTCAGGGAAAAGTTCTCGATGCCTGGAATGTATTCAAGGAAATGAAAAGCAAGGGTTGTGAGCCTTGTATCATCACTTACAATATACTTGCTGGTGGTTTTGCTAGAAATGGCTTTGCTAGAGAGGCGCTAGGCCTTCTTGATTACATGAAGTCTCAAGGTGTCATACCTGGAGTTGTTACAATTAATCATATAATTGAAGGCCTCTGTATTGGAGGAAAGGTCAATGAGGCTGAACTATTTTTAAGTAGTTTGGAAGTGAAGCACCCTGATAACTACTCGTCTATGATTAGTGGGTACTGTGAAGCTAGACATACAGTGGCAGCCTTTAAACTTTTTATCAAGCTGTATAAGCGAGGAATAAACATAAATAAAAAGATACGCTTGAAGTTGCTCAATAGCTTGTGCGTGGAAGGTGAAACTGAGAGTGCATTTGTGTTATTCAAGACATTGGTGGGTTCAGAAGATGATCCTTGCATTATTACATATTCCAAAATCATGACAGCGTTGTGCAACGCTGGAGATATTAAAAAGGCACGGTTGGTTTTTGACATTTGGGTCGATAAAGGTTTGATTCCTGATGCCATTATGTATACAATAATGATGAAAGGATACTGCAAGTTCAATTGTCTGATAGAGGCCTTTGATCTTTGTAAAAATATGAAGAGTAGAGGAATAGCCCCAGATGTAATCACTTACACAGTCTTGCTCGATGGTCGTTTAAAATCAAAATTAAAGCATTCCTCTTCTCAGTCAAATGGTGGTTCTCGAGAGGAAGCTAATATGGTTGAAGCTGCTATCAGGAGTGAGATGCTGGATATGCAGCTGAAGCCTGATGTTGTCTATTACACTGTGTTGATCGATAAACAATGCAAGTTAAGTGATGTCCAAGGTGCCTTAAAGCTCTTCCGTGAAGTTAAGGACTGTGGTCTGCAGCCGGATACTGTGACATACACAGCTCTCCTTTCTGGCTGTTTTAGAACCCAAGACGTGGACACAGCTGCGACCCTTTTTGATGCCATGGCAGCACAAGGTGTTTCACCAGATAACATAACCATGTCCGTGTGGGACCATGGTATTTTAAAAGCCAAGAAGGTTCAGTTAAGGTGTTGATAATCTGATGAACTTTTGTGGCTCCTGGAATGTAAAGTGATCTGCTTTCTGGGCTTCTAGAGGTAGAAAAGCTTTCTTTCACAATTCCATATTATAAAAATGATTCTTTTGGCATTGAGGAAACTAGTTGAACTCAGGGATATTTTCTTATGCTCTTTCCATTGTTTCTAAGCAAATGCTCAGCTTAATTATTATAGATATATTATATGTTTTTAATTGCTTTTGGAGCCTGGATATTATGTATTTACCTTTGGTTCTGTGTCTGCCCTGTACATATCTTTTCTCTCTCATTTTCCCTTTCTACCTGTACAGAACCGACTTCTGTCTATGTGAGGAGCTTGCCCTCATATGTTACAAATGCTGATCTCGAGAAGGAATTCAAAAATTTTGGTAAAATCAAACCTAATGGAGTTATTATCCGGAATAAAAAGGTAAGTTTCAAGTTTTTGGTTGTCTGAAGTTGGTTGATAAATATTGTTGGACTAGCTACTTAGCATACTCTGGCTTTAACTTGCAGGAAATTGGTGTTTGCTTTGCATTTGTTGAATATGAAGATACATGTCTCGTGTTCATAATGCAAATAAGGTATGCAACTATCTTTATCCTTGTTACATTCCTTCCACAATTTTTGCTTTTGGTTTTGATCTCCATGTCTTCTGACGCTAAGTATCTGTTTCATTAACTATTCGAGTATGTGCGGATTTCTGTCTTAGTCTACTTAAGGATAGATTATGTCATATGACTACATTTGTTTAGCGTTATGCCTGTGTGAGTTACATTACTGAAGTTTAGATAATAATGTTGTTAATTTATGTCGATGACTTCAAATTACTTGTAAGTGTGAGGTGCAAAAAGTCAAAGTTGCTTTTCCAATGTTTTTTTACTTTTGTTACCTTGCTTATCATTCTGATTGAGTAATCTTGAAATATAAAAAAAAATGTAGAACACCTTGTAGCTAGAGCCTTGGGATTATTGTGTGCACTCTGAAGAGTGGTAGCGTTTTTCTTCTTTTTTTTTTTTTTTTTTTTTTTTAAATGTTTGGAGAGTCATCTTTTGTTGATATCACCATACTTCATCTGTAACATGGGGTGGCTTTTTGGTGCAAATATGGCTACAAATTTGCTGTGCTATTGGTTATCCATTATTTGATATGCATTATAAATATAGGACTGTCAGAATGTTTTAAACTGTGGCTGAAGAATCGAAGGGCTCTCGTTTTTTATACAGCTTGTCATTACTATTTCGAATTTCTAACCTTAACTATCTTGGCATCCATCTATCGTAAGCTTCCTCCTAGGGAACGATTGGGCAAGCAAGTCTACATTGAAGAGAGGAGAGCAAGCAGCACAAACAGTGCCCAAGATGGAGGTTTGTGTATTTGTTGTTTGAGTCTTCTATATGTGTGGGGTATACATTCAAAATGATTGTAAATACTAATCTAATTAATGAATAGCTAACGTTCTGTTACTTGGAAAGACTGTTTGCAGTTTTTTGCATCTGGGTGAGGCGGATGATTATTTAGGCTAGATACTCTCAACCGTCATAGGTGGTCTGATCGTGAAATTTATTGGATGATTGCCTTTAATTTTTTAAGATGGAAACAGACAGCCTTCTGCTGTTGTTTTATGCAAAGCAATGGCACTTGACCTGTCAGTTGCTTGTTATGTTCTTTTAGTGCATCAACCTATTACTAACAGTTGCAAATTCTCCGTTGATAGAACTAGGATGTCAGGACTTTTTTTTGGCTTGGGGAAGAGAATGATATTCCTGTTTGTGTTGATTTGCATAATAGCAATAAGGGTGTGGGGAAGGGGGGGGGGGTTGCCACTGCTCCTATCAAGTTTCTAGGATGTGCATGTGATAGCCGTGAAGGAGTGCTAGGGAAAAGTTGTCTTGGAGTTAATTGTTGGTTAAGTTCGTGTTTTGGTCGAGGCTGATGTTTGAGGATTCTAGCTTTTGCATATTGATTGTATTTCTATAATTTGGTTGATTACTTATTAGGTTGTTACTTCCGTCTTCCCAGTGGATATTTTGACAATAGATCTTAATCTTTTAGCAATTGAATTACAGCGTTAGATTAGACATTCCTTGCTCTCTCAGTTTATGTGACTTGATGGCTGTAGCTGTGCAAGAATGAAATGTAGGTATATAAAGCTATATGTTTTTATCTTCTTGAAACCTTCAATGGTTATTGTCTTTACAAATCTTTTGGCCATAACATTGATCAAAACTAGGACGTGCGCCTCAAAGTTTAGCCTACATTGGGCGTTCCCAGACCTTGTAAGAGCGAATGCGTCAACTTGCTTCCATTAATAAAATTCTTATGAGTCTTGTATATAACTGTGTTACCATTTGCTTATGTTATCATAATTCATAAATATTATGAGTGGCAAGATGATTGCCATGGAGCATAAAGTTCAGGGCTGTGATGTTAAGTAAGTGGAGCAAGTGGCAGGACAAATGGTGGCTTGAATTTGTATAGATGGCGGAGGGAATGTTTAAAAGTTGTGAAAGATTGAACAAGAAATGCATTCATAAGCCACGTTTTTATTATCTATTAATTGTATTATGGATGCGTGACATTTAAACTATAGATCAATCTTCAACTAAGTGCTTTTTTTCCATCTGGTCCATTTCCATGCAAATTTTGTTTCTAAAAAAAACCTGGGAAAAGGTTCTCTTGTAGATGGGTTTGGAAAACCATTGATTCTTGGAAAAGATACTGGTTTAATTCGTTTATCTCAGTGAAGTGAATCAATTATTTCTGATATATGTTGACTTATCTGCTGACTGTGCTTCTTGTAGGCTGACTGTAGGTGGTGGGCGGTTTTTTTTGGCGAGCCGCTTGTATTTCTTATGACTACCAAAGGTGAGTCTCAGTTTTAGGCTTACTTAACATCCGCCTCTCGGTAGTTATAGATGCAATGAATATTAGAGTGCTTGTTTGTTTACTTCTCCAAGTGTTATTTAGATATTCCCATTCTTTGTCTTTCACTTGATTTAGATATTGAATAGTCATACGTTTACGCTTTCTCCAGGGAGCTCCAGTTGTAAAGTGAGTACACACTTCTCATGCCTTCTGATTTACTGAGCCCAGACTCTGGAAGGTGTTTTTCCAGTTCCATTGGAGCCAAAGACTAACTATTTTTGGATAAAATGGAATAAAGCAAAATGGCTCATAAAAGTGTATGTGCCTCTTATTTTATGAAGTAGCAGTCAGTCGGCGCGATTCTTGAAGCAAATTTCATTTTGGGTCATCCGTGCGCAGCCTCTCTATGTTTCAATAGGGGTATGGCTTGCGTGCATCCGACCGGGGAGCCTTTAAGGCACTGGGATAAAGATGTTGTTGTAGATTCTGTAACGTGTATATTTTGTTGTCTTTTACTCAATTCAGTTCTTAACTGGATCTTTGTGCATTGGAAGTCTGAGCATTCCATGGGCTGATGGGCTACCCTGTTTCTTCTTGTTACCAGACCTACCATGAAAAGCATTTTAGTTGGAATCTCACGGCAACCACGGCTTCGATACTGATCAATTCGAGCCCGAAGGACAGAGGGCTGAGAAGGTGAGGAGATGGTAAATTTTTTACTCCGAAATTCAATTCCTTCCAAACATTCATAACCACTACCTGTATACTTAGGAAATGATAGTTGACTGTGTAGCCTGACTTGGTGGCTTCATCCCTGATTCATGTGCTTTGGTCCAAATTAGACCAGGCTAACAAAATTGTTGCTTGTCTAATAACATAGACACACTATATATGTTATTCGGGCTTGCGTGCAACTAGATGTTAGATTGTTAGGTACATCAAATACTTTTCTTGATATCAGGCTTAAGTGCTTTTTACGGCAACCCATGTCATATAGCACAGATATTGCAGAAAGTAATTAGCAGTCCATACAACAAATAGGCAGGAGGTAAACTATACCTGGTAAATTATCAGATTTTTGTGGTGATCTGCTCATAGTGTGTGTTTTAAAGTGCAAGTCAATCATGGTGGTTTGCCTTTTCTGTTATTAGTTTTAACTGTTTGGTATCTGACCAATGTTATCATTGATTATGAGCCTTGATAATCAGTGGTGGGTGTTTGTTCTTAAATGTGTTATGCCTCTTCCAGTTTGTGAACGTATGTCCTATTACGGATCTCGACAAATTTAATGTGTAGAATATCGTGACAGTGTCATTTGTTGATAAAAACACATGGTTTTCAAAGAGGTATATTTTTCTGCCATGCTCTTTACACAAATTGATTTAGTTAGTCCGGATTGAAAAGCAACAACTTTTAAACTATGGATCAAGAATGGTCTATGAAATCAAAATCCTTTTGAAGCCTGGTGTATTTAGTCGTATGCTTAATGTTATGAATTGCTGTCACTCACAGTAGGAGTCATGAACCATAAATGGTGTATTTTGATGCGTGTTTTCTTTCATATCAAAATTTGAAACCTGGTGGAGATTTCGATTCTACCAGCCCTGTGGCTGTCACTTAGTATAGATTATGATGTGGAGCTGACAAAGGAAAATGGATGTACTTCTGTAAAGAAGTTAGTAGGCGCAGGATAGGATGAATGTATTGGTAATAGCAACCCTTTAGCCGGTGGAACTCGTATACCCGTAAAGAGGCATTGGGTTGTGACTCTTGTGAGTCTCAGTCACAGGGCTCGTTGACAGTAAACCAGCTTTTGTATTGGCTGTGTCTTATGCTATGCTTTATGTATGTGTATCAACTTATCTCTGTGGCTCAAGTACATGTCACTCTGAACTGCCCCAGCTATTTGTTTATCATTTCTCTATTTCAAGTCGTTATAGGGTATTATTGCGTACATTTTAGACTTTTTATATACAAGTTAACTGTTTGTTAAAGTATTACTCTCCAATGTATATTATGTAATGTTCTTAAGCTTTATTTATGTTTTTTGTAGTGCCATCAGCACCAAAACTAGAGTCGCTGTTACTATGAGCAACCACTCGAGCAAGAAACTCACACACGTGCAGCAACAGCGGTTTGGGTCACGAGAACCAGCAAGAAGGGAGGGTTTGAGAAAGGGCTGGGTCCTAAGCAGACTGTTCTCGTTGTAGAGGTGTTACCATTCAAGCTTTGTCTCGTATTTTCTCTGATGAGCAGTTTGCCAAGTCTCAGTGTTTTCAAGTTTCATCGACAATAATTGGCGGGTGCATTGATAGGCACCTCTCGTACGAGTGTGTATATTAAGTTGTTAAGACATCCATGGCTCACATTCTACTGATAGCGTCTCAAAATCGAGCCACATACAACTCGGCGAGGCAAAATGTTGAGGAACCGCGTGCAGGTCCAACAACTAATTTAGGTAAATGTACAAGAAAATTAGTCAATCTACTTCAGCGTGGATATCGACATGAGTAACGTTGATGTTTTGATATAGACATAGTACCGTCACTCTTGGTATCCTTTACTTTCGACTAATAAAAGCATCTCGAATTTTTCGTTCATTACTGATGCACAAAGTCTCATATTAAATGATCCAATGATAAATAGTATGAGATCATTTCATTCTATTATTTCTTGGTTCCTTAATAAAATCTACATTTTCGACAAAAAAATTGCATTTAACTATAGCATCATCATTTTGTAATGTTCGTAACCATGATAAATCCCGTATCCTGTTGATATAATCTTATTAGTCAGGACTCAAGATATTGTTTTATATTTTTTTTTATTTGTACAAAGGAGTAGCTAATGCTGCGGGGTGAGAGTATGAGGATTTGAACCCAAGACAACCCCATGACTCAAAATATCGTTAGTTCGTTACATTATCTTTGCCTACATATACGAGAGCATTTATATTTATCCTGATGATACGATTTCGCAAAAAATCCCGAAAAACGGATTAACCTCACTACTACTCCTAGTTGAAAATCAATAAAGTAGAAATGCCAAGTCAGCAAAAACCCGTCATAAAAACAAACAAACAACGTGGCACAACCACCTCACTTTTACCACGTCGACAAACAAAATCTTCCATTTCTTTCTCTCTCTCTCCCTCTCTCTCTCTTCACTCCAACTTCTCCAACACACTTCTCTCACTCTCATTTAAATACCCTCCCCCTCCCCACTCCACACACTCCTGACTCCCCTCCCTCATCTTTCCTTCTTCAACACACTTCCTTCCTCATTTTCTCTCTCCTCAACCACCCCACTCACTCACCATGGACATCGACGACGACACCAAAAAACGCCCCCCAAACGACACCGTTTCCGATAACTTCTCCAACAAGAAGCCCAAACCTCAAACTAACACCCCCAACCAAGACGGTCAAAACCTATTTGATGACGCCCTAAACGACGACGTCTTCGCTGAGCTGTCAATGGACGAAGACGAACTCTCCAAGCTACTCGACACGCCACCGACGTGTCCGTTCCCGTACTCCACCACCACCGCGTGTCCGGCCCCGCCGTGTCCTGTCAAGTTCGCCGCGTACCCGTACGTGTCGCCGCCGGTGGAGTACTCCTCTACTTCCTACGTCACTATCAACGGAAACGAGGAGACGTGCGGCTCGTCGTTCTCCGACACGGATTCTTCTGTCATGGCGAGTTTCGATACCGCGGTCGTTAACATTGCTGAC
This sequence comes from Spergularia bocconei, assembly GCA_963457585.1. Classification (NCBI taxonomy): domain Eukaryota; kingdom Viridiplantae; phylum Streptophyta; class Magnoliopsida; order Caryophyllales; family Caryophyllaceae; genus Spergularia; species Spergularia bocconei. The sequence continues at coordinate 6,448,969 of OY734944.1, read as the reverse complement.
CCGCTTGCTCTTTGGGGAATCGCGTGTGCTGGCGCGTGGGGTGGACTGGATGATTCTGCGGTGGCGCGTGGTGGTGGTGAGGGTGGTTGTGCGGCGGGTGGTGGTGGTGATGATTGGGATTGGAATGACTTGTTGTTTGGTGATGACGTGGATAATCAGGTTGATTTTAAGGGCTTGTTTGGTCTTGCTCAATCTAACTAATTATTTGATTAACCGCAGTAAAAAAAATTATTTACAGTGGTAAAAGTAGGACTGACGGTAATTTATTTAATTTAGACGGTAAAAAAGTTTAGAGTTGGTGGGGTAAATGGGATTCTGGCAGTGGCAAGTCACATGATGGTGTGAAATTTTGGGGGGTAATTTCGGAACATTGTTAATAGTAGAAATTATTGGATAGTGAGGTGAAAAAATGGAAATATTTTGGAAAAATGTACTCCGTAGTAGTGATATTATGAATGAAAAGTTTGGAAATGGTAAAAGTGGACAGTACTTTATTTTACTATTTTTGGGTATGCTTTTAAATGTGTCATTTATTTTGGTTAGTTGTATAATGTATTGTATGTGCTTTGATGTATCTGCATTTGCATTATCTTGAATTAATGGGATTGTGATTCGTATTTCGTAAATTACTCCTTTCGTTCTTTTGGATTGTTTAGTGTTTATGTGTGACACGAGGGATCAATTTGTTATTTAGTGAATGTAGTATATGGTTTGATTTGCATGTTTTACGTGATGAGTATGATCTTTTTTAGGTTGCGGAATAAGGATTGAATGAGTCGTAAACATTAATGTAGGATGCGGACTAATGTACTATATGAGGCATGGTTTATGTGATGGTATGAGTACGAGTCTTGCTTGTGATGATGAATCTTTGATTGTGTACGTGATCTAGGCTGGCCAACAAATCAACAATATTGTGCTTTGTTTAAATCGAGTACGAGTAATTCTTTAGTGAAACCAATGCTAATCTTCATTTGTTTCACGGCATCGGAAATGCTATAAATTTTGGAATTGTGTCTTCTCACATTGAAAATGTACCATTTATTCATTATATTCATGTCCCATCTTGTCGTGTCCTATACTCCTACATACTTCATTTAGCCAACCTCTCTATATTCCTCGCATTTGTGAATCGTTTCGTGAAGTTATATTCGATTACCAACCAAAAGACCGGTGTTTTTAATTGGATCGTCAATAATAATGTGCAAAGGTTGATACAAATACGTCGAATTGGATCGGACAAGACACAATGTGCATAAGATGTCCCCTACTGATAGATACTAGTAGTAGAGTAGCAGGGCGTTTTAATGGTAGAAGCAAAAATGTATCTTCTTCTTTACACTTATTGAAAGAGCCTTTTCCCAGAAAATTAGCTATTTCTGGCGCATAATCTGAAAAGCAAAGGAGTTTTAAACATTTGTGTTTGTGGTGGATGTGGGCTTCTGCCAAATTTTACCCCTTTTCTGTGATATTTTGGGGAAGATGTACATACCATTTTGTCTACATTATGGGGACCTGCATCTTCTTTTCGCAACTTTATTTTTCAAAACTTTTACAGTTTACCTTATAAAAACTCACCACAATTCATGACACTACGGATTGGTAAACCTAGGGAAATAGGATTTAGGAAGAGTATGGTGCAATGTCAATGTTGGTACAATGTCAATCTGTGTACCTTGTATCAGTAATTTAGTACTCGTATTACTCAATGTAGGGATTTCTTTCTTAAACTTCGTGGGTTCTGTCGTCTAGTAATTTTGAAGTTGACGGGTATTCAACTTAGGTGAAGATTATTAGTCTCAAAATGAGTTTACCAAAGTAGCAAGTCGACAATTACACTATCGGCCATACATATGTATTGCAGTAAAATTAGCAATTCTCTCTTTCTTTGAACAGTACAAACAATGCATTTATGCATGGATAGAGAAGTACTCCGTATAAGTAGCAAGCTCGTGATAGACTAGTACTTTGGTAGCGTATCATGTTCTATCCTAGTACCAATAGGATAATTATCAAACGATGAAATATCAAGTAGATTCAAGTGTGACCATTATCAAAGTAAATCAAATGAGGATGATCCAAACTCGTCCACAGTAACTTTTGTTTTTGATAGCCAAAGGACTAAAGGAGTGGCTCACACGGCACAACTTATATGGAATTTTGTTAATGGTGCTTGTAAGCGACACGTTCAAGATGAGGCGCCACTACATACTAGAGTACTAATCAGAGAAGATCATGCCAAAACATTACTCGTAGTATAAAAACTTTGCCATAAATGAATAATGATCCAAAGTTCCATATATTCCCAGGAAGCTTCCAAACTTGTACTGCACTAGTCAAATTAATAAATTCTAGTGAAACCCTAGACCCCAGGTCTGCTCTTGGCTTTTCTCCACGTTTTTGGCACTATCTACTTCTATGCCTAGAGGCTAGAGCTCTCTAGGTGCTTTGTTGGGTAGGGCAGTAAGAGAGGTGGCCGGAGATATGCTAGGTACTGTATGGTGTAATTGTTTTGAAAATGTACGGATAATCGAAAATAGTTTTGTCGGTGTTGATTTCCACTCTTGTCCAGTCATCTACAAAACCAATGTGCAATTGTTCGCAAGTTCCTAACTCGTTGATCTACTTTTTTCGGGTCAATTCGTTATATTTGATTTGAATCTTTAACCTCTTTTCAATGATGATCATAACGAATGCAATATAACAGAGAGTATTAAATGAAATGTGGGCAGGCAGCTAGCTTTAGTACTAAGAACAATGTTATGATGCGGACGTGTTGTTGTTTTCGCAGCATTCAATTGTGGACTGTGTATTGGGCTTTTATGATTTTGTACGATATAGTCCAATGGACTACAGAAAGTGGAGCAACCTCGAGTCCTCGACACAATATTACGAAGGAGCATTGCATAAACTTCCTGCTCATGGGGTAAACGGGGTTTGGATGTACGCAACCTCTCCTTTTGTGGTAGCGAAAGGTAGTTTCAATCAAAACCCTCACCGATCAGTGAGCAAAGTAAGGTTAAATCACAACAAACAAAACCAGCAAATAAGTGCCTAATTTCCCCATACCAATCAATTGTAACGAAGATCCAAAGCGCTTCCAATGACAAGATCGCAAATGCCTGTTCTTTCAGTGATATTACAAGCAAGAGAAAGAACCAAACTAGAAGGAATGTGTGCTACATTACAAAATTTAAAGAGAGCTCTGGACAGGAATTGCTCTACGGAGTACTCGATTATTTTCACCTGATCAGCTTTGCGTAATTCCCAAACGTTCAAAAGACAGCTCCACCAACTGTCTTTGCCTGAGCTTGACCTCGCACTTGGCAGTGACACTTGAGATGATGTTAGTTCGGCGGGGATTAGCATAGATCCAGTCAGTCCAGGTTACAACTTTTAACAGAAAGAAAATCACTCGGCTCGTTTTCTAGGAGGTGCACGTATTGCGGTCCTTACACTAGAACCCACTGCTTTCAAATCTTCCACCTACACAAACAAGAGACCTGTTAGACATTAAGAACTCCAAAGGAACCTTGAAAGAACAGCAAGTTCTGCAACATAGCTTGACCTCTGCTATGCTAATACACTACTGTTGGACTTCCAGTTCTACTTCAAGCACCTACAACATCTTTAACCCCAGTCCCTTAAAGGCTCCCGCCAGGCGGGGAAGGGGGGGTCGGATGCACGCAAGCCTTACCCCTATTGAAACATAGAGAGGCTGCGCACGGATAACTCAAAATGAAAATTGCTTCGAGAGTCGCACCGACTGACTGCTACTTCACAAAATAAGAAGCACATACAGTTTTATGAGCGATTTTGCTTTATTCCATTATATCTTAAAAACCAAAGAATAATTAGTCGTCTACTTCAAGCACCCAAAAAAAAAAAAAAGGAACTCGGTGAACTAGCATAGTTAGGTCAGAAAATCACAACTATGTCCTGACAAATAGTATTGATGCAAACGATGAGATAATACACCATCACTTAGAGCTCTGATATCACAACTTACAAGCTTCAACCTAACTACACGTAACCGCTATCCCTTTGGACACTTGAGTTTATTCGCAATTACACAGGGTTGCGAACAAAACAGCAATGATTCCTTGTAATATCCGGAGAGCACAATGTTTGTTCGTTGTACCATCATGTTCTCTCCTGCTAAAGGCTACAGATCCAGACATGGATTGTGCAAAGTATGACTTGACAAGCTTAAGAATTCATCTGATGGAGAATATTGTCCTGAATTTAGAATACTGACCAAACCTATACAAGATTATATCGATGTTGATTTGGTAGTGTAGACTACCATCTCAAATATGTCCCAAGGACCATAATCATACAATCATTATAGATTCTCCTTTTACAATTTACAACCTCATAACTCAATGTCTTATCCCTCACTAATGTGACATAAACCCTTCGTCCCAATGAATTGTTTACCTTTCCCAAAATATTGTGGGGGATTTTGGAAAAAGTAAACAATTTATTGAGAAGGAGGAAATATTGTCTTAAACATTAATTCCGGATGCTGCTCTTAAAACATTTCTGACATCAGTAGGTTTTATGGGGTATTTTTGGCAACAATTGCGCTATCTCCACCATAGGAACACAAGTTCACCTGAGAGTTTCTACAAGTTTCATTAACAATGTCATGTATATTACTATCATTCACTTGTAAGCCACAACAACATACTCATTCCTAAGCTCGGAACAGGCATGTTTCATTTGAGGCCATAATCAGCCATACAATGGCCTTGATTACCTAATTTGCTGTCAGTTCATGACGCAACTAATGGTCCATTGGGCTAAGATTCCAGATTGCTGTTCTAAAATTAACTTGAATGCCCTCTAACTTTTACGCAAATCTCTCTCTGTTTTGTTCAAGTTTCTATGTTTGGTTTGAATTCCTCTCACGCATTCAAACCAAACGTCAAAAACTCAATGAAACGAAAGGAGTATGTAAATTTATCAGCATAATAGTAGAAGTAGTTTACTTTTCTTTATATTTATTTGGAATGCCTATTTCCTGCCCAATCACAAAACACCTGCCTCAATCAAAGACTTGGGAAAACAAGACAGACATACAATTCACTTTTCTAAGACATACATGTTCTTCTGAGTACCAATATGTTTGGTTTCTTTTACAGTAGTTACAAAAAAAAAAAGAAAAAAAAAAAGAAGAAGATGAAGAAGATGTATGTTGGTATTTGTAATCAAGTTCTCTCAAGTGACATGAAATCATTCAGGCAATTTCAAAAGCATTATTGAAAGTACTTTCATGGGGGTACAGCAACCCCATCAAGTAATGTACACCCCGGCCCTCAATTTTGTAATTTTATATACTAAAATAGTACTCCCTCCTTCTCAAAATATATGTCTTTCTCACATTTCGAGACACTTATGTGACCTTCGATATCTCTCAAAATAAAAGGGTAAAATTTATGAAAATTAATCTTGTAAAAGTAGATTTCACAACGAATCCAACGGTATAATTTTTATAATTTTTGACAAAATATTTTTTTATGAAATTGAAAGTCAAAACTTGCATCGTAACTTGTAAACGTCATATATATTGAAATGGTGGGAGTACATTGCATTCGTAAAAAAAAGCTACTTAAATATTCACAAAGAAGCTAGCAGCATCAGTATATGCATACGAGCATTCCAAAAACCAGATGAGATCACCTAATCAAAGCAACGAGCACAAAAAGAATGTGACTTCACTACTGCGCCAAGGGTTCTTGCCAAACTCAAAGGATGAACAAGATGATCGGCCCTACAATTCCTTATAAAAATAGTGCTACCATATGACTCAAGTTGAATAAATGGAGTCCTATCAATAGAAAACTAGCTTCCAAGACTCAAAAACTCTGTCATTCTTCGACAAAAGGACTAGCAGATGCAAAGTGATAAGGAAATCCAATCCATCGACCTAATCTTCACTCAACTATAATGCAAACTTATGATTAATGCCTTACAACAACAAAAGGTTCGAAATTCGTTGTCTAACTAGGCGACTAAGGACTATCGCATATTCTCATGTCATCCTTCATGGGTAAGGTTCCTCATTGAAGTCAAAAATGGGGAAGCTGCGCAATCGCTCTACTAGGTAAAACCACTAAACAACAGTCACATAGGACTGAAGATCATCACACTACAACTACTCTAACACCCACATTCTCAAGCTCACACACCAAATGCCATTCTTCACTGCAAGAGAAACTCTTCCAAGCCACGAAATTCACAGCAACACAATCCGTCTACTTCGCAAAACTCGTTAATCAACAACCCAAGAGCAGAAGACAATTACATTGCATAACATCACAACAACTCTTAAAACACCCCCAATATTGCCCCAAATCAGACAGCTGATCATAACATAAAAAGGAAACTTCATCAACAAAACAATCAAAAACCCACCAAAATCATGAAACAAAACCTAAAAAATACAAACCCCATTTCCCAAAATAGTCAATTCCAACACAAACACCATTTCCCAACATAGTCAATTACAAACAATAGTATATTAACAACAACGACGACAACCAAGTCTTATTCGCAAAATGATTTGGGGTCGGCTAACATGAAACGTCATCTAGTAACCGTCTTGCGCATGCCATAAAAGTAAAAAGATCAAAAATTACAAGAGAGAGAAAAAGAAACAACCTTGTAGATGCCGGAGGCCCTGAGGGTGCCGACGGTGGCGGTGGCGAGACCTCCGACGAAAAGTGAGGCGACGCCAAAGGCTTTCAAAGGCATGAAGTTGCAGTCTCCGGTTAAACCTTTCCGGAAAGCTTTAATCCCCCACCCCAATTGGGCGGCGCTTGCGGTGCCCCACCACCAGATTGGGCTGATCCCACCACCCTCCGCCACCCCTTCTACGGTGGTGCAGGTGCTGATGTGGCTGTTGTCCTCCATTTTTAGTGGTATTTCATGCTCCAGATTTTCTGGGTTTTTTTTTTTTTTTTTTTTTTTATTGAGTCACTTCTACTAATCTAGTTGTTGGTAAAATGGTTGCTTCTTGAGTAAGTTCACAAGTGACCCGGACCCAAACATATGGGCAAATCCTCGAGTTTATATATTTCACGTCTTTTGGCCCAGAATTGTAGCATCGGAATAAAAACGCTCCAAGTTTCTTGGGAGACTCTACGCTCTAAAATAGGACTTTTATATAAATACGTACCAAAAAAGAACATCTCGAAGAATGAACACGGGGTGTTTAAAGAAAGAGGGGAGGGAGTATCTATCAAGGCACTCCGGAATGTCGTCTATGGTACAATTTTAAGAACATCTAACCACTTTAGAAAATGGTCAAGATTGGTCAAAACTATAATCCATAGTTTTTGTCTTGTAAAACAGGAGCACAAGATTGGTTGCTGGGAAGACAATGTACAAGTCAAAGCAACAACAAAAGCAACAGCAGGACTTGTCACTCTCAAGGAACAAAAGACAATGAACAACATGTGAAGCATGTGGAGTCAAGGCTGAGCAAACTCGAGGCATGCCATATTGGTGATAGAAGAAGGTCTTAGAACCTTGCTAAAATTAGGCATTGTCTTAATTAAGGAAAAATCAACATCATCATGTCATGATCATGGAAGAATGCTTGTAATATATATTGTAACATTGTGTCACATTATCATCATCAGAAATACAATAAAAATTTGAATCTCATTTCAATTCTTTAGCTTGCATTACAATAATTTAGTGTGTTGAGTTCCTTCTTGATCTTCATGGATTCACCTTCAGAAATCTTCATGGTATCAGAGCCATGAAGATATGAGGAGGAATTCATTTAGCATACAAGTAATTCAAATCTGAAAGCCCTAAATTTTCTGTTTTTCTTTCAATCTCAAAAACAACAAACAACAATAACATTGCCACAAATATGACAGAACAAAATCAAAACCAAAACCAGAAGATGGACATGAAAGATCCACTCTTCACTCACCCTGCAGAAATCAACAACCCTCTTTCTTTTGAACCCAAATTGGAAGGGATGCACCACTACTATGAGTGGAAAAGAGAGATGGAGTTAAACCTGGATACTAGGAGAAAGCGAGGGTTTGTCACAGGAAGTGTGAAAAGATCCACAACAGACACAAAAAAAAAAAGCTGAAATGTGGGACATATGCAATGATCTGGTTGTTAGCTGGCTGCTGAACAACCTGAAATCAGAAGTGAAGGCGCCTGTCAGGTTTGTAACTACATCAAAGGGCATCTGGGACTACCTGAACAAGACCTATGGTGTAGCTAAGGGTGCCAGAAAGTTTCAGGTAGAGCAGGAGATTAACAACCATTCTCAAGGCAGCAAAATTATTGCTGAGTACTACAATCAAATGAGCACCCTTTGGCAAACTCTGGATAATATGCAAGATTTACCACCACTCACTGATCTCACAGATTAAGTCTTGGCATTCTCCAATGCTGTCAGCAAAGAAAAAGAAGAAAGGAGGTTGTTTCAGTTTCTGAATGGCCTAGATCCACATTACACAACCATGAGAAGTAATTTACTAATGATGAAGGTACTCCCTACAAATCAGGAGGTTGTCTCCACTCTCCAACAGGAGGAAATTCAGGTGCTGAATCCGGCTACCAAAATGCAAATAGACAGTGGGAACACTGCTTTTTATGGTCAGCAGCAGGAAAAACCAAAGGTTTGCCCAAAGTGCATGAAACCAGGGCACAAGTATGAAGAATGCTGGTTTGTGATTGGATTTCCTGAGGAGATAAAGAATCATGGAAAGGGAAAAGATTTCCACCAAAATCAGGGAAACAAATGGCAAAACAACGTAAACAAGAACAAACAGAGCTCCTGGAGCAAAGGGAAGTCAGCAAGCAATGCTGTGATGAGAGAGGAGACTGAAAATCAGTCTAATTCAGCTACTCTCAACCAGATCATGCAGCTCCTGAGTAAGATGAAAGGCACTGGGAGCTACTCCAACCAGACGCAGTCTACTGAAAGTGAGATGGCTGCTCACTTTGCAGGTAATCTAATTTGTACTTCTGTTTTCTCTAATTGCATGAAAAATGGTTGGATCATTGATTCTGGTGCTAGTGACCATATGACATCAGACCTAAGTTGCCTAAATCATGTTGAACAACTTGTTTGGAAACCTAGGATCACCTTGCCTACTCGGGAAGTGTCTTGTATCCTCCTTTAAGTACAATCTGCTGTCTGTCCAAAAACTCATCAACAATGAGAAATGTTGTGTGTTATTTTTTAAGGATGTTTGGCTGATATAGGACTCATTGACGAAGAAAATTAGAGGAGTAGGGCAGGAGCACAAGGGTGTATATTATCTGTTGAATAAGGATGTGCAGCTGTCTGGAAAAGCTGCTGATAAGCTGTTTAGTTTAAATAAGTCTCAGATGACAAAGAGTAGTAGCTTGTTGTCAGGACATAGCATGCTTAGTGATGATCCTAGTAGTGTAACACCTGATAACTGTGTAACAGCAGGAGATACATGTACTGGTAAATTTCTCTTGAATAATAAGCATGATACTTTTGGTCATTGGCATTACAGGCTTGGTCATTGCTCTAAAGACAAATTAAAGCACATTCCTTGTTTATCTGATGTGGTTAACTTAGATAAAGGGCTAGTTTGTCTCACCTGCCCTATGGCTAAGCTAACCAAACAACCCTTCCCCTTAAGTGTGCATAAATCAAGCATGCCTTTAGAACTTGTTCATCTGGATGTATGGGGACCATATAAGAAAGAAACCAGGCTCAAACAGAGATTTTTCCTCACAATTGTAGATGATTATAGTAGAGCTACCTGGATCTACTTGATGAGGAACAAGAGTGAAATTGGACACGTGTTTCCTCAGTTTTATAACCTGACACAAACTCAGTTTGACTGTTCAATCAAGATGGTTAGAACAGATCATGCTTTGGAAATTGTTGAAGGAGAGTGTGGAAAAATTGTTGTTAATAAGGGTATTGTCCATCAGACTAGTTGTGTTGATACTCCACAACAAAATGGTACAGTTGAAAGGAAGCACAAGCATTTACTTGAACTTAGTAGGGCTCTAATGTTTCAATCAGGGCTACCTAAGAGGTTTTGTGGAGACTGTGTGCTCTCAGCTGCTTTCATAATCAACATGCTTCCTTCTAGTGTAATGCAGCATAAAACACCATACTTTCAACTATTTAGGAAGGACCCAGACTACTCCAGGCTTAGAGTTTTTGGATGCCTAGCCATGGCATACAATCCAAGCATAATCAAAGACAAATTTGAGCCTAAAGGTGTGCCATGTGTCTTTATTGGATACCCAGCACACCAGAAAGGCTACAAGTTGTACAATCCAGCCACTCAGCAGTGTTTTGTGTCTAGGGATGTTGTTTTCCATGAGCATATCTTCCCATACAAAGACTGGCCTTCCAAGAAAACACCTGAAACCACTCAGACACATCAGAGTTTTGATAACTCACTCATTGATGATGAGTTTCCTCAAAGAGAAATCACTGAGGATTCTGATATTTACTTAGAACACTTGACACCACCAGAAACTGCTCCCCCAGCTGTCACTCACTCACCCAGGCCACAGAATCAGAAGAGCACCTATGTGGACTCAAGATTTTGAAGTATCAAATCCAGTTATGGCTCAACAGGTAGCCAATCTCACTCTCTTTGACTCTTCAGTGAAATTTGCTAACCTGGTTCAAACTATCACTTAGCAACCTGATCCCACAACATACTTTGAGGCTGCAAAAGATCCTAAGTGGATTGCAGCCATGAACTTGGAACTCCAAGCTCTGAAGGATAATGACACCTGGGACATCGCCACTGAGCTCCCAAGCAACAGGAAAGCCATAGGCTGCAAATGGGTGTATAAAACCAAGTACAAATCTGATGGTACCATTGATCAGCACAAAGCAAGATTGGTAATTCAAGGGTTTCGACAAAGACATGGCATTGATTATGCAGAAACTTTTGCTCCTGTGGCTAAAATGGCCACTGTCAGAACTGTTTTAGCTGTGGCTGCAATGAAGAACTGGCATGCTACTCAGATGGATGTATCTAATGCCTTTCTTCATGGAGACCTAGATGAGGATGTTTACATGGAAATTCCTCAAGGCTATCCTGCACCTGCTGAGATTCAAGCTTGGAGAAAGGGGGAGAAGAAGAAATGGACATCAAACAAAGCGTGTAAATTGAAAAAATCTCTGTATGGCTTGAAACAAGCACTTAGGCAGTGGTTCTCCAAGCTCTCAGGTGCATTGACTGAGTGCGGATACAAGCAGTCATCATCTGATCACTCTCTTTTCAAAAGGCAAAAAAATGGCTCAACCACGGTGGTGTTAGTGTATGTGGATGATATGATCATCACAGGAGATGATTCCACAGAGATTCAGGCCCTGAAAAATAAACTGAGCTCAATTTTCCACATGAAAGATTTGGGTGAACTCAGATACTTTCTTGGTTTACAAGTAGATAGATCAGATGCAGGCATCTTCATCTCACAGAAGAAATATGTGTTAGACCATACCGAGGGAGTTCAAGATGGAGAATGCTAAGCCTTTAAGACTGCCACTAATCTCCCACATCAAACTTGAACCTGACAAGGGCACACCCTTGCCAAACCATGATCTCTACAGGAGATTAATTGGAAAGCTGATATACCTTACTATTTCCAGGCCAGATATTGCTTTTGCAGTCCAGTTGCTGAGTCAGTTTGTTCAAAAACCCACTTCTGACCACATGCAGGCAGCAAGAAGGGTGTTAAGGTATTTAGAAGCTTCACCAGGTCAGGGCATATTGTTGGCTAGTGATTCAGCTGCAACACTCACAGCTTACTGTGTTTCAGACTTGGGATCATGCTCATTTAGTAGGAGATCAACCACAGGATACTGTGTGATGCTTGGAAGCTCATTCATATCATGGAAAGCAAAGAAACAGTCAGTGGTGGCCAGATCATCAGCTGAAGCAGAATACAGGGCCATGGCCCTGACAGCTTGTGAAATAATTTGGCTGTCATCCCTATTGAAAGAATTGGGTCTAAAAAGTCTTGGATCTACTGAACTTAGATGTGATAACCAGGATGCTATAGCCATAGCTGCAAACCCAGTATACCATGAGCGAACCAAACATATAGAGTTGGACTGTCACTTTGTTAGAGAGAAAATTCAGCAGGGTCTCCTACACACTACTTATGTCAAATCAGGTGGTCAGATTGCTGATATTTTAACCAAGTCTTTGCCTACATCCCAGCACCAGAAACTTCTCTCCAAGATGGGAGTTTCAGATGGCTTACACTCTCATCTTGAGGGGGAGTGTATAACAGGAGCACAAGATTGGTTGCTGGGAAGACAGTGTACAAGTAAAAGCAACAACAAAAGCAACAACAGGACTTGTCACTCTCAAGGAACAAAAGACAATGAACAACATGTGAAGCATGAGGAGTCGAGGCTGAGCAAACTCGAGGCATGCCATATTGGTGATAGAAGAAGGTCTTAGAACCTTGCTAAAATTAGGTATTGTCTTAATTAAGGAAACATCAACATCATCATGTCATGATCATGGAAGAATGCTTGTAATATATATTGTAACATTGTATCACATTATGAAATACAACAAAAATTTCAATCTCATTACAATTCTTTAGCTTGCATTACAATAATTTAGTGTGTTGAGTTCCTTCTTCATCTTCATGGATTCACCTTCAGAAATCTTCATGTCTAAAATTGTTTTATGACGAAAATGACTCAAATTTTTGTAGACTCGTTAAAGGTAATTTTATAGGTTTAAGCAAAATAATACTCCTATTCCAGTGTCAAGAACTTCAACTGAAAACTACGGTAATTAATAATAAATGAAGATAGACCATTGAGGTTCTAACCTTTGGCAAAAAAACAAAAATTATGGGTCACTAATTTGCCAAAACATATGTGAACTGTAATACTTTGTAGGTGATTTATCCTCGAAGAAAGTTTTAAACATACATAAGTAGCCCGGACACAAGGTTAACACCTATGAGTAAACTAAATATGTTATAAAGAGTGTGTTTCACGGAACATACATATTAATTAGAGGATGGGCCTTTAGGAATTAGGAGTGGGATAATGATGAAATAAAGGTTAAAAAGTGCATTTAGATTCTGGTCCACATTGGGATATAGTGCTCGAAAAACAATCTTAGGCATCTTGCTTTACTTAGAGGAAGAGGCTAAAAAGACCAGTGGCATACAGTTAAAAGTAGCTTAACAACTAAGACAAGTTTAAAAACTCCTAAAGAACCTTCTTTAATCTCCAATTAATTCACTTCACTAAAAGCTATCCTAATCTCCGTTCTTTACCACTAATATCTTCAATTGGAGTACGAATCATTTGACCTTGTCTTATTCGGTGTTTCATTGCATATTGTATTTACTACGTCAAAGTTTGAAATAAGGTAGTAGCATAATGTTACGGCAAATTCTCGTGGTGCCCCCGAACTATGTCAGAATGCTCGTGGTGCCCCTATGTTTGAAACTTGTACACCGTGGTGCCCCCGAACTTTACCCCAGCCAGCACATGGTGCCCTTCCTTCCCTTGACCGTTAACTCCGTTAGTCTTTTGACCGTTAAGTGATGACATGGCAGTGATTAGCGGTTGGCGGGAAAGTTAATTAAGGATTAACTATTATTTAATTTTAAAAAAATTTTAAAAAAATTAAATTATTTTTTCTCTCAGAAACTCGAAAAATTTTCACAAAAAAAATCAAATTTACAAAAATTAGTGCCCATGGTGGCCCTGAACTTTACCCCCAAGTGCACATGGTGCCCCCTAACTTTACCTCCCAGTGCACGTGGTAAAACAATATATCGACTGTCAAGTCACAAAAGGAGACATAAAACGAGATGGATGTCATTCACCTCATTTCTCCCTACACTAAAGAGTGTCGTAACATAAACAATGAAAATAAAACAAAGTGCTCATGACAAGGGAGACAAATCCCCAACAAAATTTTCTTAAAAAGCTTAGCAAAATGAGTTCTTATCTAAATTATAGTACAAACAACAATGAACAATCTAGTACAAAGTAGGATTTGTTCTATTTGTAGAAACATTGCAAACTTAAATTATGAGGACAAATTTCTACCGGATGTTGGTAATGTCTATAGCAGACCCAACACATAATTTGTACTGCTGAAGAAGCCTATTGGCTTCCCTTAAACCACTGTAATAAGCACCATGAGTTGTAGAATAATGAGTTCTATGTGTTGCTTCTCCTGCAAACAGAATTTGCAGAGGAGGTGATCCACATTCCTTAGGCATTGGCAATGGCTGAGCCAACGAGTCGAAATCGTCACCACTCGATCCCACTGCAACATAGCTGTATGACCCTAAGAACAAAGGATCAGTTCCCCATTTGCTCTTCAAAACCTTACTGAACTCGAATTCTGACTTGTTCAACATCACATTCTCATGGGAATTGTCTGAGTTCGAGATAAAACTCGAGACAGTAGTCGAAACCCCATCGATTATTGCCTCATCATCGAGAGATTCAAGCTCTAGAGCCTCTTTGCCAGCAAACCAGGATAGCAAGACAGTTGAGTTGTTGTGAATTGGGTAAATTGAAGCTGTTCTTCTCATCCACCATGGGATTTTTCGATACCTAAACTCGGAATCCGACCTATGAAACGCCATTTGCATAAAAGGGAACTTGCAGGCATGATCCTCCTCCTGTTGGTTCTTCTGTGGGCTTAGTTCTAGGAACAATTTGTTAACAACACCATACCCAAGTCTCGAAATCGCCTCCTTTTTCAACACAGGCAGTGACGGGCTAAACAACCCTCCTGATTCATCACTAACCGCAGCCTTTAGAACACCAAGCGAAACTGTAACAATGACATGATCAGCTAACATAACAGACCCATCACTGAACTGCAGTTTCACAGGCATGTTACTGTCGACATTCTCAGACTCATTCCACCCAATTTTTACCACCTTCTTCCCTAATTGGATCAAACCCGGGGGTAAAACCGAAGCTAGAGCCTCAATTACGCTTATATAACCTCGAGGAATCGTGATTTCGTCCCCAGGAAACATCCTGTACTCACTCTCAGCAGCGTAATCAAGACGAAAGAGATCACCAGCACCAGTATAAGTCCTCTGGGTATTCTCATAAACAGCAAAAATTGCCTCTTCCAGCAATTTTCTGCTCCAATTCCCACAAACTGGTAAACCCTCACAACTTTGCTTATAACCAAGGTGTTTCTCAAGCCCATCCCTGAGAAATGAGCCAATGCTGCTCGTTTCGGCCTCGGCCTCGGCCGCCTCACCATTCTCCCTCTTCCCCTGAGCAAAGTTCATCAACCCATCAAAAAGTGATGAAATGGGCTCAACAATGGCTTGACTCACAAGATACCCACCTTCACTTCTGGTCTCAGCCAATGATAATCTCTCCTCATGCAGCCCATCCATACACTCCCATGGCTTCTCAGACTCCAAAGACTTGATCTTTTGAACAATCTCATACACTGGGCTCCCACCAATCCCATGTATCCACGTGGCACCCATCTCAATTCTATCTCCCCCAAACTCTGTAGTGTTGATTCTTCCCCCAATTCTCTCCCCTCCTTCAACTACACACAAGTCAAATGACTCTTTTGCCCCTGCTGCTGTGTATAGCTTGTGTGCAGCTGTGATTCCTGCCATTCCTGCTCCTATAATCACTATCTTTGGCCTTTTTGCCACCATTTTCACCAACCCTTTTTACTGTAAATCTTCTCTCAAAGAAAAATTAGTAACTTATTCTCAGAGGCAAAACATCAAACAGTTGGTGTGCACTTTTCAAAGAATGATGGAAGACAGAGTTTGATAGAAGGGAAAATGAAAGGAGAGCGCAAATTATTGGAAGGGTGTGTGGGTGTGGGTGTGGGTGTGGGTGTGGTGAGAAAGACGGTACTGATAAGAAATTTATAAGGGTGGGTCTCTGGTCATCTCTAGTGGGGATCCAGATTTTGCTCCGCAGATTTTCTCCCTGATTTCGCATTTTCGAGTTTCATTTTGTGTCTAACTCCGTTCTAGACCTTTTTATTACGGGTATATCCGTTATAATCTTAACAATTTATCGACATTATAATTAATACTCGTATACAAGAAAGATATAAGGGCGTGACTCTGGTCAGATTTTGCTTCGGAGATTTTCTTTCCGATTCGTGTTTCATTTTGTGTCCAGTTCCGTTATAATCCTATTCATACGGGCAATTGCGTCATAATCTTAGCAACTCACCGACATTATCAATGTAATGACAAAAGTTTCGCCTACAATTTGATTGGACGAGTTAATATATAGCCATATAGGATATCAAACCGACGAATATGAAGCGGGGTATAAGATCTGCTCGGTAAGTTTGAGCTACTTGGGGGGGACAACAAAGAGGTACGAAATTGTAAATCGTGATCTATAAATAAAGACAGTGGTCTACTTTTGTTGGTCTCAATTGGAAACATAGGTAGTCTAGGATCTAGGAAAGTGCCTCCTACGGTTAATATAAGTTCTACGTAAAATGTCGTACCAAATTGGTAATGTGTAAAATGGTCCTATGAAAGTTGAGACTAGTACGAAAATTTGGTGTTTATTAGGGGTCAATGACCTAGAGTAGACAAAGCAAGTAAAGTTGGTTGATTTTGCTTTATGGCCCTAGCTATTTGATGCAAATCCGGAAAAGAAAAGGCTAAATCAAATTATTGACAAGATTAGAATAGTGATAATAGTTGAAGCGACTCTTTCCCTTGTTTGGAGTCTGAGAATTAATTATCAGTCGTAATTTGTATGGCTCAACATAAATTATTAGGAGAAAATTGTGTCTTTGGTCATACAAAAAATTTGAGTCTGATTGAGTAGCAAACTGATCTTTGTGCGATTTTGTGTTAGCTTCATGCCTTCATATCATAGAAGAAGAGTTGACATAAATGAGCATTTTTTTATGAGATTAAAGGATGTTCGACTTTCTTTCTACCTATTTGAGGATCGCAAATAACTTAGTATTTAATCTGACAACAAAATAAATTCCATTTACTGGCCTTTGTTGTTTATGTTTGAAAATGTAAGAAATTTTTAAATTGCGATCCTAAAGTCTTCTGATGACACAAGATTTTGTCCTTACCCTTCAATCATATGACCGAATAACCTTTGTATTTCACTATTTCAGTAAGTTTCACTTCCATTAGCCAACTTCTAAACTCTATTGACGAAGACATTGGTTGGTTAGGGATGGTAATCAGAACTACAACGACTAATTGATCGATCGTGTATTCGTGTATGATTATTCTAGCTAGCTTGCACATGATGTAATTTATCAACTAATAATCCTATGTGTTTGTACTTACATACTCGTCTATTACTGACTTACCGAGTACTACGAGTACTTGTTTTTTTTTGTTACAAGACGAGAAATACTACGAGTACTTTGGTATTCGAAAGTATTGAGGAGTAGGGACTTTGTTTAATTATTTGAGTTGAATAGTTGGTACAAATTTTGTAAGCTAAGTCAAGAGTCTTAATTATTTGGTTTTTGGTGACTAGAGTAGATTCTTATTCGTTAGAATCGAGTTCCAATAAATTGAAGCGTCAGATAAAAGATTTGATATCATACGGACATCGAATCTTGGAGCATTCAAAGGGAATGCGAAATTGATCATTTGAGTTTGTCTAGTAGTACATACCGTAAGACTGAATTTAGAGTTTTGATTCGGTCAAAATGTTAATTTACAAGTATCATGTCTTTTGTGGAAAGTTTTTTTTTTTAAAATATTGCTTTTAATTAAAGTATTTCAAGTTTTGGGTACGGAATGAAAATATTTGCACGAAATGGGTCCATATAGGATCGGGAATTTCCCGAACCAAATTTTTTTCGTTTTCAGACAAAGGAACCAAAACCGCTACGGCGCTGAGCGATTATGCCCATAACCGCCCGGATTTCTAACGGTTTTGGCGGGTTCTATGATTAGCGAAAATATTATTCCAGAGTCACCAAAACCGTCCAAGAATCCAAAACCGTCGAGATTTGGAGCGGTTATGCCAAAACTGTCGGGATTGGGGGCGGTTATGCCAAAACTGTCACGCGCCCTGACGGTTTTGGGTTGTTTTGCGGAAAAAAAAATGCGAAGGTATTCCCAATCCTACGTGGACCCAAAACTTAAAATAATTCAATTAAAATTAAGCATTATTTAAAAAAATCGTTCTCTTCTGTGCTTCTATACATAGCTTTGATATGCTTGGTGTATGACATAGAAGGGAAGTAAAACGGAATCATTGGAATTGATTTAAAATTAGAAATATTGGTACCCCCCTCTGGCCCTCTCTACACAAGTAGATTGTCAACACGAACATATGAGTGAGTCATTATTTGCTGGACGTTCGAGTGATAAAATGCATTGATACATAAAATCATTTCATGAGTCTCAAGTATAAACTTAGACTATTAATTCTTTCATAGAATTACATGCTCCTTATTCTTATATATTTCACGCTTTTAACTTGTACGGAGTAATTCTACACACATTTTATATATTGAACTAGGAAATATACTAAACTATATCAAGAATGTACAAAAATGAGCTAATCCTCTCCCATGTTTTTTTATTGCTTGTGAATCAAATTTGTGTGGCTGTTGCTTTCTTGGAAAATGTTGTAGAAACAAGTAAATTGAGTGCTGACAATTGACATGCATCTTAATTACTCCGTAGATTGTGATCGCATGTAAACTTTTACGTTTCAACTTTCAAGTTACTTAATATCTATGTCCGATCCAAAATGTATCTATGTGTTACTACTGTTGACTATAATGTTACGTCGAGACAAATCATAAGTCCCAATCAACACTCACAAGTGATAATCTATAAGGTCGAAATCAAAGTTGAATACTCGCATACTCAATTCATCCCGAGCATACATAATTGGATGATCCTAGGAGTCTATATGTAGAAAATTGTCTATAACATAATCACGTGTGGTAAATTAAAGATAGCATGCAGTAAAAAACCGCCTAAACGCAGCATAAAATAATAACTTAAATAAATATACTTTTTTAACTTCCCGAAAATACCCTTTTTATTTTAATTAGATAACCCAAAACTATATATCAAACCCAAATAAAGACTAGTTTGCATGCCCGTGCCACGCCCGAGCTATATATTTATATTGTGTATATGCCTTATCTTTGTTCTAATAAAACCATAATGATTAATTTCCATAAATTAGCTAATAATGTACCATATTCTAACCGATAATTGTATTTAATGCTATTTTTATGTTCTATCCAATTAATGTATGATTATTTATTACCATATATTAACCGATAATTGTATTTTAATACTATTTTTATGTTCTATCCAATTAATGTATGCCAAGTGTCGTCGTAGGAAAGACTTGGTTTCAGGTTTTAATATATAGTATTAGATTACTCACCCAAATTATTATCAATTGTTTTCACAGTTCTATAGTAATTTATCTTAATTATGATGGACAATATTCCTATTGAATTTTTTAGGTAAGAATTCAGAATCGTAAAAAAGTGTCAACCGTCATGTAACACCCCGTATTTTTGGGACTTTATTTAATTAGGGTGTTACGTTTATTTATAATTTTGAGAAAAAATTAATAAAAGTTATTTTGGGGAATTTGTTGAATTATAGATTGTTACTAATTGGGTAATTCTATTTTGGGAAGTTGTATAATTGGGTTATTGGACTTGGATCGGATTTATGGATCACTCATCTCACCCGACTAATTAAGCCCGAACCCGAGTCTTCCCTCAACCCATTCACACAAATCAAAGGAGATAAACCCTAGCTTATACTATATATAGTCAGCCCTCGCTCCCTCTCACAATCTTCTCGTAGCCTCCACCCGCAGAAGATTCCCAGCATCACTGTGTCAACTTCAAACACACATAATTCTCTCGTACGATCTCTAATTAGGGCGTGGTTGGTGGCGTTAGAACCGTGCTTTCGATACAAATCCCGGAACATATAGATCGTGCCAAGATTCCATCGGATGATACTTGTGGAGACGTTTTAGTGAAGCTGTATCTATCTACCCGAGAATCTGTTCCGCCCCTCGGTAGTTTGAGGATTCCCGTCGACTCCTAAGGTATTTATGAACAAGATTTTGTGGAGTTGTTCCTTACTCTATCATTGACAACATATCAAAAATTCGTAAGACCTAGATCTGTAGATAAAAAGTTATATTAGATTTCGTGGGTAAACCCTAATTCATGTTTATGGTTCAGTGCGAGATCGATTCCCGTAGATCCACTTGGAGTCTGTGAACGAAAGTTGAAGACAATGTTCCTAACATGATCCTTTATGTCATACTCAGTTTTGGTGATCATACGATGTCAGAGGTAGAAGTTATCCATGTTTGAATGCCACTGACTTCTTTTAGATTCATGATATATTAGTTAATTTGTGGGATTATGCCTTATAGTTATACCTTGTGAATTAGGGGATCATCGATTGAGTTTGTGATTGGTTGGACGTCTAGATTGTGGATTCGATGAGGTGTTGTTCATTGACTTGATTTGATGAGTTTGATTTAAGGATTAGTGTTGAAAGGTAAGAACGTTGGCTACAATCCCAACCACGTTGACCAATCCTCTAAACTATCTTTTCTTGAACTAACCTTGACTTTGATGACCATTGTTCATAATTATCTTACCATTGCTTTTGTACCTATACCTATCTTTTGAAATTAACCATGCAGCAATAGCCTTTCGGCTTTTCTTCCACCCGGCCCTTCGGCCTCTTTGTTCGACCGGTTCGGCCACTCGGCCGGTTCGGTCTTCTCGGCCACTCGGCGGCTTTTGGCCGAGTGTGCCTCTCTTTGTTTGTTCCTTGTTTCGATATTGTTGTTTCTTGAGCTTATGATTATGATATTGATAATATAACATGATAATGAATGATATCGTAAAAGTGTACACTAATGTTGATGATTGTGATGGATAATAATGTTTGACGATTACCACCTAGAGTAGATGATTCGGCGCTGACCGGTCATCCTGTACCTTCTTTATGAGGGGAGTCTGTGGTCGGTTCGCTACCGGCTTCCTATTTGGCTTCCTCCTAGAGGCTTCGCATCCTACTGGCCCTCTAGAGAGGGGTGTGCACACTCTGAGTCATTAGGGGTTGTTTTGAGTGCTCTAGCTCGCATTGGTTCGAGATTGTGGTGGCTGTGGGGTAGGAACCCGGCCTTAATGAATGATAACATGATATGACTTCTGAATTCTATGTCACTGTAATGATTAAAGTTAATGATGTAACGGTAGCTTGTTATTTGTTAGCTACGCGCCTTCAGGCGCGTATCTTCTGTCTTTCTATTCTTTTGTTGTTCTTACTCAGCCTGTATGCTGACGTTCTTATTCTGGTTCGTTCCCTACCTTATTTCTGGGGCCTACGTCATTCTCGATGGCGTAGTTGACAGGTTCTGTTGATGATGTGGATGCTTGTTGAAGAGTCGTCTGCATGATGGGGATTTTATAAACTCTATTTAATTTATATTTCAGTTTGATTTTGTAACTTAAGACTAGTTTTGAGAATAGTAGTTCGACATTTGTTTAAGACTTCCGCTGATTCATTTTAGTTAATATTGTAATCGAATAAATAGCCTTGCAATTGACATGGTAGTCAATTGCGGCGTGACAATTCTAAATTTAATGCAATTATACTTGAGTCAAAATTTAGGGTTGTTACAGTTGGTATCAGAGCTATAGGTTCTGATTAGTCGAGTCTACAAAAATTTCAAAACTTGTTTCAAAGAGATTTTTCAAAACTGGGAATGGGATGGGTGCATTCATACGCATGCTGTTTGCTAAGTGTTATGTGTGTTTAGTGCCTAACCATTCAATATAGTGATTGTTTTGGGATCTCTAACCTTGATGATTTGACAGATGTATACTGATCCACTTGGTTTTAGCTGGAATTTTGGAGTTGATGGATTGATTGGGGACCCAGCAATTAAAGCAAAGACAGACACAATAGCCATGAATCCAGGACTGTTTTTCATACCTATTGGATGGGGAGAGACAGTTACACACTTTGTTGAAAGGGTGATAGCTAAATTCCAAATAGCCAGAGGGACGTATGAATGGGCTTTGAGTGAAGAAGTAATAATGTCTGTGGTAATGGTTAACCGGAAGATTGAGACACGATGGGATCACGTGCACAAGAAACTCGAGACAATGACCTTTTATGCTTGCCATTTCGGAGACCTAAAATACCTACACACTGATTCAGGAGAAACTTTGACTGTGGAAGAACTGAAAGCTGTACTGAAGTACGAGGACTTGATCTACAGGAATACTAAGAATGATTTGGAAGGATTACTTGAATACCTGGTAGAAGCCACAGTTCACCCCAACTACCCTCATCCAGATCCCTATAAAACCTATAAGGACAAGGCTGAGGAAAATAGGAGAAGTGCTTTAGCTGTCCACCTTGCTAGTAAGAACATTAAGCCTGGAAAACGCTATTACATTCCTTCCCCACCTGACTCACCTGTGTCCATTAGAGGAGGAGGTTTACTCAAGCGTACTGCTCGAAAGAGTGTACGTCCAATCAACTTGCGTAGAACTAACCCTGAACCTAATAGGAGAAAGGTAGAGGAGGAAGATGATAACCCCTATGAGCCTTTAACCTCTAGTGAATATGCCGCTCAGGAGGAAGGTGAAGGATCAAATGAAGTAGGAAGCCACGAAAGGAATGCTTGAAGCCATAACCCAAAGTATTGGGAGACTATGTGTTAGAATTTTATTATTATTGCATTTATTTTCGTCAATTAATGTGAAATGTGAGAGTTAAAGACAAGTTAGTTGTTGCATGGTGTCATGAGAGGGGACCATACCCCAATACTACTATGATATATGCTTGATTAATAAAGGTCGATGTGATTTAATTGCTATTTGAAGGTCTATTACATGCAATTTGATGTTGTGAATAATTTCGCGTTTCGGCCGTTTCGATTCTGATGTGCGCACGACTCGTGATACTGTGAACACGGGTCGTGTTCCGAAAAAAAAAAAAAAAAAAATCGAAAAGTTCTGAAAAGTTATACTCGCGCGAGACGAGTAGCTGGATGCTGATTATCATGTATATATAATTTTGGAATGAATTCTTTACATGATTTACTGATTTTGCGAATATGCGATTGATTATTGATTGATATATCTTGATTATGATTTTGAATATATGAAATGATTTGAGATTGATTGAAGTGGTTACAACTGATTCGAATGTTGATACCTTATAAACAATGGGGCGAAACAACGTTCCTGACTTGACAGCTATCCTGGCTCAGCTGGCACAAAACCAGGATACGATGACTCAGACAATGGCTCAGATGGCCAACAATGGGGGAAACAGGCATATGAATAATAATAATAATGCAGGGAACGATGATGAAATGTTGTTGGCAAAGATGTCAGATGCTGTACAGAAGAAAAGGCCTAACAATTTCACTGGAAAAGGAGAACCCAGTGTACTATTGGATTGGTTGGAAGATATGGAGAGGTTCTTCTTAACAGTCGGCTGTCCCGACAACTGTAAGTTTAAGGTTGCTGTGTTTTACCTTTAGGAAGTAGCTGGACGCTGGTGGATGAAGATTCAGGATACATTCTTCAAACCAGTGCAGGAGAAACTAGCTGATGGAACTATGGTTGAGCATTATAGGGATTGGACAGTTATATTTGATAGTGGTGCGTCCCACTCATTTATTGCAGATAAGGTTGTGGATAAATGTGGACTTAGTTATAGTTCAGCGGTGGATTTTGAGTTTTCAATGCCTAACGGATCTAATGTTATATGCAAGAGTCAGTTTAAAGATGTGCCTGTAGTGATTTGTGGTCATGAGTTTAAATCGGACTTGATAGCTTTTCCCCTAACAAATTTTGATGTAATTTTGGGAATGGATTGGATGGGTCGATACAAGGCAAGAATAGATTGTTGGATAGGGAAAATTTCTCTTCGAGGACAGAAGAATGCTCATGTTACTTGTCGCGTACTCCCTAAGCGACCAAGGATAAAACTGGTGTCCGCCATGAATTTGAAAAAAACAAATATCAAAGGGTGAGCCCCTATTCTTATGTCATGTACGAGATACCAGCGTGGAATATCCAGAGCTAGCAGATGTTGAGGTAGTAAGCGAGTATCCCGATGTCTTTCCTGAGGAGATTACAGGGATGCCTCCGAAGAGGGAGGTGGAATTTAAGATTGAGTTGGTACCAGGAACATGCCCTATTGCTAAGTCGCCTTACCGAATGGCACCAGTAGAAATGCAGGAACTAAAGAAACAACTTGACGAACTGGTGGAAAAAGGCTACGTGCGACCAAGTGTTTCACCTTGGGGAGCACCTGTCTTGTTTGTAAGAAAGAAGGATGGATCGATGAGGCTGTGTATCGACTACAGAAAACTGAACAATGTAACCATCAAGAACAGATACCCCTTACCCAGAATTGACGACGTATTTGATCAACTTAAGGGTGCAAGTGTGTTTTCAAAGATTGACTTGAGGTCAGGATACTATCAATTGAAAGTGGCTGACGAGGGTGTACCAAAGACTGCATTCTCGACTAGATATGGGCACTATGAGTTTACAGTGATGCCCTTTGGGTTAACCAATGCACCAGCAGTATTCATGGACCTCATGAATCGTACTTTCCGACAATATTTGGATAAATTTGTGGTCGTGTTTATTGATGATATTCTGATTTACTCCAAGGACAAGGAGGAACATAAGGAACATTTGAGAACAGTCTTGGAGATTTTAAGAGAAAAGCAACTCTACGGTAAATTTTCGAAGTGTGAATTTTGGCTGGACAAGGTAGCATTTTTAGGACATGTGATATCTAAGGACGGAGTTTCTGTGGATCCAGCTAAGATCAAGGCGGTCAAGGACTGGCCATCCCCTAAGAATGTATCTGAGATTAGGAGCTTTTTGGGACTTGCAGGTTATTACAGGAGATTTGTGAAGGATTTCTCAAAAATTGCTAAACCAATGACAACCTTGATGAAGAAAACCACAAGGTATAAATGGGATGAAAACTGTGAGAAAGCCTTTCAGATTCTAAAGGAACGGTTAACCACGGCTCCAGTGTTAGCATTACCTGACGAGAACATACCGTACGAGGTGTACACTGACGCTTCAAAGAATGGTTTGGGATGTGTCCTAATGCAGAACAGGAGAGTAATCGCCTATGCGTCTAGGCAACTCAAGAGTTATGAGAAAAACTATCCGACCCATGATTTGGAGCTAGCAGCTGTGATTTTTGCATTGAAGTTGTGGAGACACTACTTGTTTGGAGTGACCTTTAAGATCTTTTCTGACCATAAGAGTTTGAAGTACATATTTACTCATAAGGAGTTGAATATGCGACAGAGGAGATGGTTGGAGTTGATCAAGGACTATGACATGGAGATACAGTATCATGAAGGAAAAGCCAATGTTGTAGCTGACGCACTGAGCAAGAAGTCACTACATATAGTGTAAATGGTTGTTCAAAGAGAGAAACTAAGGAATGAATTTGTCAGCTTTGGAGTTCAGTTGACAGAACCAGGATTAAACCCAGGAACAACCACGATTGAGAATGATTTATTTGGAGAGATCAAAGGATTACAAGTAACTGACAAGGTGATAATGGACAAGATGACAAAGGAGCCTGAATTGTTCAAAAGAGGTGTAGATAGAGTGATTCGATTTCAGGAAAGGATTTGTTTACCTAGTAATGAGGCATTGAGGAGTAAGATTTTGACAGAAGCTCATGCCAGCAAATACTCAGTACACCCAGGAGGAGATAAGATGTACCAGGACTTGAGAAAGGTGTTTTGGTGGTCAGGAATGAAAAAGGATGTGGCTGACTTTGTTTCTAGGTGTTTAGTTGGCCAAAAGGTTAAAAGTTAACACAAGAGATCTCAAGGTAAATTACAACCCTTACTAGTGTCGGAGTGGAAATGGAGTTCCATATCCATGGATTTCATTGCCGGATTACCTAGGATGCCTAAGGGCAACAACATGATTTGGGTGATAGTAGATAGATTGACGAAATGCGCACACTTTATACCCATGAAGGACACATGGAAGAAGAAACAGTTGGCTGATGCCTACATACATAACGTGTTGAGACTCCATGGTACTCCAAAGGAGATTGTGTCAGATCGTGATGCGCGTTTTGTTTCTCGATTTTGGAAGAAGTTGCAAGAAGCTTTAGGTATAAAACTTCTTATGAGTACTGCGTTCCACCCAACGACAGATGGTCAGACGGAGCGTACAAACCAAGTCTTGGAGGATATGTTGAGAGTTTGTGCCTTGCAGTACCAAGGAGGTTGGGAAGACAAGCTAGATTTAGTCGAGTTTTCCTACAACAACAGTTACCAAGCCTCGATAAAGATGGCACCTTATGAGGCCCTGTATGGAAGAAAATGCAAGTCCAATTTGTTGGAATGACGTAAGTGAGACAGTCGTCTTGGGTCTAGACTACATTGAGGAGATGACAGAACAAGTGAAAGTGATTCAGGAGAGACTCAAGGCTGCACGGGATCGACAAAAGAGTTATGCTGACAAGACTCGCAGCCATATAGAGTTTGCTGAAGGTGACATGGTGTTGTTAAGAGTTTCACCTACCAAAGGTGTTATGAGGTTTGGAAGGAAAGGAAAATTGAGTCCTAAATTTATTGCACCATACAAAGTAACTAAGCGCATTGGGGAAGTCGCTTATGAGTTGGAATTGCTTGCGAATCTCGATAAGGTTCACAATGTCTTTCATGTTTCCCAACTACGACGTTATGTCAGCGATCCGTCGCATGTTTTGAACCCAGAAATTATCGAGTTGGATGAAACTATGACCTATGAAGAGGCACCATTGAAAATTTTGGACACTAAAGTACGGAAAACTAGACGGTCTGAGACGAGTATGGTGAAAGTTTTGTGGTGTAACAATAATATTGAGGAAGCTACATGGGAAGTGGAATCGATTATGCGTGAGAGGTACCCTCGTTTGATTGCTTAAGGTGCTTTGGTTCGGGACGAACCTTTGTTTTAAGGGGGATGAGAGCCTCGTGCGCTCTGTTTTAATTGCTTGCATGATGTGATTTATATTTTGATACATGTGATTTATGTGATTCCCATTTCCTCTTTCTGTGGTTGACTGTTTCAAACCACAGTTGCAGTGCTTTGACACAATTCTATCCTCATTCATACTCTTATTGTTATTTCGACTTGAGCATATTCTTATGTTCTTGTTCTATCATTTCGAATACCTTTCTTACCTTGTGATCGACGTTTTTAGAGAGGAGCTTGACTTTTTCAGAATGAGTTTAAAGATTCGGGACGAATCTTTGTTTTAAGGAGGGAAGACTGTAACACCCCGTATTTTTGGGACTTTATTTAATTAGGGTGTTACGTTTATTTATCATTTTGAGAAAAAATTAATAAAAGTTATTTTGGGGAATTTGTTGAATTATAGATTGTTACTAATTGGGTAATTCTATTTTGGGAAGTTGTATAATTGGGTTATTGGACTTGGATCGGATTTATGGATCACTCATCTCACCCGACTAATTAAGCCCGAACCCGAGTCTTCCCTCAACCCATTCACACAAATCAAAGGAGATAAACCCTAGCTTATACTATATATAGTCAGCCCTCGCTCCCTCTCACAATCGTCTCGTAGCCTCCACCCGCAGAAGATTCCCAGCATCACTGTGTCAACTTCAAACACACATAATTCTCTCGTACAACCTCTGATTAGGGCGTGGTTGGTGGCGTTAGAACCGTGCTTTCGATACGAATCCAGGAACATGTAGATCGTGCCAAGATTCCATCGGATGATACTTGTGGAGACGTTTTAGTGAAGCTGTATCTATCTACCCGAGAATCTGTTCCGCCCCTCGGTAGTTTGAGGATTCCCGTCGACTCCTAAGGTATTTATGAACAAGATTTTGTGGAGTTGTTCCTTACTCTATCATTGACAACATATCAAAAGTTCGTAAGACCTAGATCTGTAGATAAAAAGTTATATTAGATTTCGTGGGTAAACCCTAATTCATGTTTATGGTTCAGTGCGAGATCGATTCCCGTAGATCCACTTGGAGTCTGTGAACGAAAGTTGAAGACAATGTTCCTAACATGATCCTTTATGTCATACTCAGTTTTGGTGATCATACGATGTCAGAGGTAGAAGTTATCCATGTTTGAATGCCACTGACTTCTTTTAGATTCATGATATATTAGTTAATTTGTGGGATTATGCCTTATAGTTATACCTTGTGAATTAGGGGATCATCGATTGAGTTTGTGATTGGTTGGACGTCTAGATTGTGGATTCGATGAGGTGTTGTTCATTGACTTGATTTGATGAGTTTGATTTAAGGATTAGCGTTGAAAGGTAAGAACGTTGGTTACAATCCCAACCACGTTGACCAATCCTCTAAACTATCTTTTCTTGAACTAACCTTGACTTTGATGACCATTGTTCATAATTATCTTACCATTGCTTTTGTACCTATACCTATCTTTTGAAATTAACCATGCAGCAATAGCCTTTCGGCTTTTCTTCCACCCGGCCCTTCGGCCTCTTTGTTCGACCGGTTCGGCCACTCGGCCGGTTCGGTCTACTCGGCCACTCGGCGGCTTTTGGCCGAGTGTGCCTCTCTTTGTTTGTTCCTTGTTTCGATATTGTTGTTTCTTGAGCTTATGATTATGATATTGATAATATAACATGATAATGAATGATATCGTAAAAGTGTACACTAATGTTGATGATTGTGATGGATAATAATGTTTGACGATTACCACCTAGAGTAGATGACTCGGCGCTGACCGGTCATCCTGTACCTTCTTTATGAGGGGAGTCTGTGGTCGGTTCGCTACCGGCTTCCTATTTGGCTTCCTCCTAGAGGCTTCGCATCCTACTGGCCCTCTAGAGAGGGGTGTGCACACTCTGAGTCATTAGGGGTTGTTTTGAGTGCTCTAGCTCGCATTGGTTCGAGATTGTGGTGGCTGTGGGGTAGGAACCCGGCCTTAATGAATGATAACATGATATGACTTCTGAATTCTATGTCACTGTAATGATTAAAGTTAATGATGTAACGGTAGCTTGTTATTTGTTAGCTACGCGCTGAAGGCGCGTATCTTCTGTCTTTCTATTCTTTTGTTGTTCTTACTCAGCCTGTATGCTGACGTTCTTATTTTGGTTCGTTCCCTACCTTATTTCTGGGGCCTACGTCATTCTCGATGGCGTAGTTGACAGGTTCTGTTGATGATGTGGATGCTTGTTGAAGAGTCGTCTGCATGATGGGGATTTTATAAACTCTATTTAATTTATATTTCAGTTTGATTTTGTAACTTAAGACTAGTTTTGAGAATAGTAGTTCGACATTTGTTTAAGACTTCCGCTGATTCATTTTAGTTAATATTGTAATCGAATAAATAGCCTTGCAATTGACATGGTAGTCAATTGCGGCGTGACAATTCTAAATTTAATGCAATTATACTTGAGTCAAAATTTAGGGTTGTTACAGTTTGAGTAGCATGTAACTGTTTTAATAGCAGGTAGCAGGTAGTAGGCAGCCGGTAGTTGTTAGCTCTAAAAGTAGCAGTTGATATCAGACGTATTTTTGAAAAAGTAGCTGTTGATTTATTAAACCTATATAAAACATAGAAAAATAAAGGGTTTTTTGCGAAACCCTACCTTTAAAAGATCAAATTTTGCGAAACCCTACCTTTTATAATGATTTTTGCGAAAGACTACTTTAAAATAAAAATTGTTTGCGAAAGACTACCTAATCACAATTTCCGTCCAAGTTAACACCGTTGACCGTTAGTTGACTTATTTGCACTCTAAAACATCATCCCCAAAAATCGATTTTGAGAAATTTCCCCCAATTCCAACCTCACTTTCCCACATTTCCCCCCAATTTACCATCTCAAAATCGATTTTTGGGGATGATGTTTTAGAGTGCAAATAAGTCAACTAACGGTCAATGGTGTTAACTTGGACGGAAACTGTGATTAGGTAGTCTTTCGCAAACTTTTTTTGTTTTAAGGTAGTCTTTCGCAAAAATCATTATAAAAGGTAGGAGTTCGCAAAATTTGGTCTTTTAAAGGTAGGGTTTCGCAAAAAACCCAAAAATAAATTATAAATGCTAGATTTTTACATGAAATGTTACTCATAGTAACATTTCCCAAATGCTACATAAAATCCTCAGTAATACCCAAACCGCTACTTAAATATGGCAGCCTAACATGTGCACCACTAGTTTTTTTTGTTTTTTTTTTTTTTTTTTTTTTTTTTTGCTAAAATGTAATTGTATTAACTTCAAAAAGTGTTACAAGAACACCGGGGCATTCCCCTGCAAAAATACAAGCCAATTCTCTTACACAACCAGAGAATCATACACACACAACATCTATCATGCTTACAACTAAACTAGCTATTAAGCCAGCTACATTCTTTTGCATCAAGATTCTTAATTGTACTTCTAAGACGAATTCTAACATTCTCAAAGACCATATCACACACCGACTTAGGAGCTATAACAACATTTTCCATCCTACAGTTATTCCTAGCTTGCCAAATCTGATAAGTCAAGCAATACAACAAAGCAGCTGCCACCTGCTTTCTGATTCTTGAGCTAAATCTTTTTTTGGCACACCAAATCAAAGTATTACTTGCTGGATAGTTAATACCACTTCTCAGACTTACCTCCATTAGGCATCTTTTGCTGAACTCACACTTAAAAAACAAATGATCAGGAGTTTCAGATTCCTGATGACACAGAAAGCAGGTGTCTTCACTGCAAATACCAATTTTTTTGAGCTTGTCCTTAACTTGTAAGCTCTGCCTATAAGCAAGCCAAGTGATAAACACTGTCTTGGGAATGTTATGCATGCACCAAAGGATCTTTCCCCATCAAGTCTTGGGATAATCTCCTCTTAACCACTCATATCCAGCAGCAACTGAATAACTACCATTCTTCCATGTATTGCTTATAAACTGCTGTTTCATTTTCTCCTTAACTTTACAAATTTTCCTCCAATGCCAGCTGGTGTCTATTGCAGGTTGATATTCCTCCCATCTTTCATCTTTTATATAAATGGAATGAACCCATCTGATCCAGAGGGTATCAGCTTTCTCAAAAATCCAAGCCACATATTTTCCTATGCAAGCTGAATTCCAGTCAAACACATCTTTAATCCCAAGTCCTCCTGCTGCCTTTGGGGTGCAAATCTCATTCCAAGACACTAGAGGGCTTCTCTTCATATGCTCCATTCCATCCCACAGGAAATTTCTGCAGATTAAACTGATTTTTCTAAGCACAGTTTTGGGAAGGATGAAGACTCTGGCCCAGTATGGGTGTAGATTGCTCAGCACAGCCTACACCAGGGTGAGCCTCCCTGCATAAGAAAGCTTTCTAGTACCAAGGGCTCTGATTCTCTTTACTATCTTTTAAGTCAGCAAATTACATTCTAAAATTGAGATCCTGCCTGCTGTGATAGGTACTCCTAAATATCTGAACGGGAGAGTTCCTTCTCTAAACCTTGATACTTGGAGTATTTCATTCCTACTATTGGTGCTCACCCCTGCAAAGTAGATTTCCGACTTCATTACATTCGAGCATAAGCCTGTAGCTTGAGAAAATGTGGCAAATCCTCTTAGCAGCAACATGACTGACTTAATCTCACCTTTACTGAACATCAATAGGTCATCAGCAAAGCATAGGTGAGTAAATTTTGTTTTCTTACACATAGGATGAAACCTATACTCCAGCTTGTTAGAGACCACACTTAACACTCTTGACAAATACTCCATACAGAGAGTAAATAGCAAGGGTGAAAGAGGGTCACCCTGTCTCAGCCCTCTTTTACCCTGAAAGTAGCCAAACTGAATGCCATTCAATGATAAAGTGCACTAGTAGTTTGACACGATAAAAATGTTACTTTCTCCTTCTTAAAGGACAGGCGAATAGGGCCTAAATACAACAATTAAAAACCAAACAAAGACTAAATTATATGTCCTTTTACTCCATTTGGCTTCTCTCTTGCCATCTTCATCGTCCGATAACCTACATTCCTACCTTACTCATCTGATCTCCTACTTCACAAGTCACAGATTCAATGACAAGAACAACAAGGTAATTAAGGATAAAAGAAAGATAAAGTTCAAAGTTCTCGTTGCAACCCTTTCATGGCGGTTCGTTGGGATTGCTCGACGGAGGATCATTTGGCTTGGTTGGCGAGGTGGGGGTCGAATATCTGGGTCGACGGGATTACTGGGGTGTCAAATTTATGGGTCGATAGGGTGGGGTGGGTGTCGGATTTCATGGTCGACATGGTGGGTGGGGTGCCGAATTTTTGAGTCGACAGGGTGGGTGGGGTGTCGGATCTCGGGTTGACGCGGTGGGTTTGGTGTCAAATTTCAGCCTATCAAACGCCGAACATATCAAATTCATGGTGGACACTATGATGAAATGCATCATTGTCATTGTTGTTGGTTGAACAGAGGAAAATAATAAAGGAGTATTAATCAATAGAGATTTTAATTGATGTTTTCTAGAATTGAATTTGATTTCTGTTTAATCACTATAAGGGCAAAATGGGAAGATTTTTTTTATTAAATTGTTGTATTTAACCAATTTGTTGTTGTTTTTACTATTTAGACCGTCCCAAAAAAAACATCTTTATTCCAGCCTAAAGAGGTGCTGACGAGCGTAGGGAGCCGACGTAGGCTAGGCGTCTCAGGGCGAGTTGTCTGTTGTAATTGTTGTTGGTGTTGGATATCGTCAGTGTAAGGTAGCGGGGGTAGTGTAGCCGGACGGGGGAGGGGAATGAGAGAGATGAGAGAAAATAAAACAAATATATTAGGAGTCTATATGTAGACAAGGTAAAATGTGTCTACATTTAGTGTGCAGTAAATTTGATTAGGGTTACAGTAAATTTTATTGTATAAATTAGGAATTAATTTGAGATTAGGAAAATGAGATAATTAAGGATGATTGATTTGGAAAGAAATCAATTTCGAAATTCTTTCTACTGATAGATTCGTTGTATACTCGATTTTACTACCGATTCTATAAATTTACTGTAAATCATGAAAATTTACTGTAAATGCATATTATTTACTATGTACCATCTTGATTTTACTACACTTGATATATATTGAGTAAGGTGTAGACAATTTTCCATGTGTCTATACGTAGACTCCTAGGATCACCGAAAATAAAAAGATCTAATTTGGAGATGGAGTTTGCTTTTATCTATTGTCATGTTTTTTTTTTTAGTTTCTTTCTAATTATAATGGAACTTTTCTTTCCATTTCTTTCCATGTGGATATGGTGTGGTTATCGGGTGGTCGGTGGTGTTGGGACAGATGGCGTGTTGGTCGAGTGGTGAGCGCATGTTAGCGGGCCGGTAAATGATGATGCGAGAGGAGATAGAACGAGGAATGGGTAAAATGAAGAGAGGGATTGAGATTGACATCTTTGGGTCAATCATAGTGATTAGACTCTTGTTATTAGTTCCAAGTGTGATGAAGTCTCACAATATTAACACCGGTCATGCAGTCATAAAAAAAACATACAGAGTATGTCCTGAAACTAAACTAAAACTATCGAAACATTAGGTCATGAAATGGGACTTAGCTTGATTTTCAAAACACAAAAATGGGACTTAACCTTGCTTCGTGGAGTTAAGCTCCTGAAGTAGGTTAATCCACCCATGAGGTTTGAGTAAACAATTTATCTCCATTTTATGGAGAATCCATGCGCTCGACAATATATGACTTCTCAATGTTGTCATAAGGTAGAAACTCAGTAACTCACATCGTATAAGTTATGTGCCGTGAATGATATTGCAGTCACAAACTCACAATCACACCAAGCTAATTAAGCCAATAAGCCATGTCGACTTTTGCCATTTTAATTTGCACAAAAAATGAATTTATGCATTCAAAGTCGACATGTTACAAACTAATAATAAAGCAAATACAAGGACCATTAAAGATATACAGAGTATATACAATATGTACGCTAGATTGCTAGCTAGGAATTTAAGATTAAGAATTCGATCAAGAAAAAGGCCGCAATGACAAGGAATCGAATAAAAACCAATGTATGAGTACGTGTTCTAGTTGTTAAAACAATTATATTGGTGAGAGTTGCCACAATTATTGTGAATTTTTGGAATTAAGATAGCTTGATTGAGTGAATTACACATTGAAATCAAGATATCTTCACTTCAATCACACCATGAAATTCCTAACTTTCTCGTCAATGATTCAACAAAGAAATCGAATTCCTGGTGTATGGTACCCTTATCACGTACTATAGGATCACATAAACAGTTGCAAAGATGGAATCTACTAGTATACCATATGCGACTTGATAATTCGTAAATCAAAATGCATCTATCGATTTTATTAATTTGTTGTGTTTCAGGAAATAAACACCAACCAATGTTTATTTTTATTGAATTTGCTTAATTAGTTTTCAATGGTTCTTTTTCCAACCACTCTCTCGCAATTCTTGTAGATGATATTGCTCCTATCTGAGATAAAGGCTGCATCATACTTAAACTTCTCAAACTGAGCAAGAGTGTACTGCAACGAGCGATTGCAAAGGTAAGTTGCATTTACGATCTTCTCGCAGCAATGCTTATTATTAGAATTATAACGTGCACAATATTGGAATCTCATAAACTCACTGTAACTCGTAATAATAACTTGCTTACAATGACCTTGGGGGTAAACCCCCTATTTATACTATTACAATGACTTGACCCTTACGAAACCTTACCATAATTCTAATATTATGTAACATCAAACACTCCATAATATTCCCATTATTCCTAATACACAATATTTCTTAATATCCTCTATTACCCCCCTTCAAACTCATGGTAATTTGACTAAAATTACAATGAGTTTGCCAAAACGATAAGGAAACAAAATAACTCCGTCGAGAACTTCAAATCTTCTAATCCGGCAAGTTGATTGTCGTCGTCGCAAAAAACACCCTTCTTTCCGAACTCACTCGAAATCCACATTGAAGAACACTCAAACATCGCAAATCACCACGGTCAACACCACGAATCGCCCATAATTAACTTCACCACTAAAACGCCAGATACAAGGGAACCATGAATCACCATGGTCTCACAAATCATGAAGCGACCATTATCAGCTTCATCTAAAAAGAACCCAAAATAAATACCATGAATAAACATGGTCTCAAAACGTGAAGTTGTCATTATCAACTTCCCCTGAAAATACCAGACATACTGGTAGGGGCACTCCCCCATTCCTTGATCGGCCTTAAAATTATAACACAATACTCAAAATCTCACAAGTGTTCTCATCCAACATCAAACAATAACAGACGGCGATACAACACTACCAACAAATCATAATAAAACCCATGCAACCGTCTTCTCGCAATAAACTAACGAAATAAAGCTTGCCGATCGAACTCACCAATACTTACCTAAACGTACAACCCAAATCCATGAACCAATAATTGACGAACGGCAAAACTTCTTCAACAACACAAAATTATCGATCAATCACAATCACAAACTATCTCGATCTCGACTTCGCAAATCCCAAATAACAAACGAGAAGGGGGATTTATTCAAACACAAATTAAAATTAAACAACATAATAATAATAATAATAATACTCCTAAAATAAACTCGAATAATAAAACCCGAAAACATTAGATCACGCACAACACGTCTCCGGCGAGAATTATAACGTGCACAATATTGGAATCTCATAAACTCACTGTAACTCGTAATAATAACTTGCTTACAATGACCTTGGGGGTAAACCCCCTATTTATACTATTACAATGACTTGACCCTTACGAAACCTTACCATAATTCTAATATTATGTAACATCAAACACTCCATAATATTCCCATTATTCCTAATACACAATATTTCTTAATATCCTCTATTACTTATCATTAATGGTTCCGTAGTTGAAGATTGCATCAAATATTCTTACTCCACACTCTCGAGTTGTCTTATCCATGCAATCACCCAGAAACTTATAAAAACCAGGCCTTGGTTGAGGTGGGAGTGGTAAGCCAAACCACGCATCTTTAGGTGTTGGCTTCTCGAACGACTCGCTAGCATGAGAACCCATAATCGCATACGAGAAGAAAACTATAGCCAATGCTCCTACAAGTTTCAACATGGATCCCTCCATCTTTTTACTTTCGTATTTTTTTGGGTTGTAAATAACTTTTCCCCCTTAATATTTATTGAATAAAGTGTTGATCGTTTTGTGTAGAGTCTTGTGGTTCTCATCATTTTATAGTATACAAAAATGTGTGTTACATATGCACAATTAACCACATTTAATTAGCCAGAGATGGTTTATTAAAACTACGTTATAGCATTTAAAAGAGCTGATGGTAACAAAATAATATTTATGAGACCTTTTGGTTTATGTATTTTAGTGTATTGACTACTTTATCACTATCAAAGCAGAGTAAATGAGTTGTAAATCGCAACTCCACAGTGACTGGAATAAGTTGGATTGGTAAGACATTTATTAGCTTAATTTGACAAGCTACTAAGATCTTTGACTAGAATTATTTGAACATATAAGTTGGTTTGTTAATACAACTAGATTATTAAACTCATTAAATAAGCTCAAAGGTATCATGTGCAAGAACACAAACCTTAGGGGCACCAAATGGGCATGTGCACAAACTTAAATAGCAATGGTTACGCCGTACACTAAATCAGAACTCAAAAGGTGCCACGTGAAATAACTTTGGTAGATTGATTTCCCACTCCTAGTTAATATAGATAATGGCAATAATATGTAATTTTTGCAAGAATTCCGAAGAAGATAAAATGTTTGTGCAAAGACTAGTATGTGACATATCTATATCAACTAGTGTTCTTGTTTTGATCATAACTTTGACATACGATACCAAAATGGCTTCAACAAGCGTCTACGCAAAGGTAGAAACACGATCTACAAGAATTATTTCATGGCTATTTCACAAATAATACATTTGAGTAGTCCAAATTTATGGTCCAATTAAGTAAGTTGACAAAGTTTATATGAGTGAAAACAAATTTTATGCAACATTGGTCATGGAAAGAATAGTGGACAAACCTTTGACTTATAAATACACTTTCCTGCTAGGCTAGCTTCTCTATTACTTGGGCCTTAGAGTTGGTCTAAGCTTAGTAAACCATAGCATTTGCATCATTAGCTTTAAGTTAAAATTTTATTAGATGATGTGCTATCCCTGATGGGTTGCTTAAAATTAGACGGTACCCGTCTAGGTCAGGTTTTCTAATTTTTAGGACCTGTTGTCAATGGGTCTGGGTACGGGTCCTAGTTTTTAGGACCCGTTAGAAACGGTCAAAGTCCGGGTCCATGATTTTGGAGCGGGTACCCGTTCATGCTCACCCCTACTACTAGTTCCACAATCAAGTGGTACGCTATTAGAGAAGGAAAAGTAAGATTATGTCGGGTCGGTTTCGGGTCGGGTTATGCCGCATCGGTTTTGGGTTGAGTCGGGTCGGTTTTGGGTCGGTACAATCGAGGAAATTTTATACCAAATCGGGTCGGTTTCGAGTCGAGTCACAATTGGTTTTAGTTATTGATGGTCATCTATGGGCATCAGATAGTTTTTGACATTACGATTTGCGTCATTGTCGGGTAACGGGAGGTCGGGTCGGGTTGCGTCAGTTCGGGTCTAGTTGGGTTTGGTTGATCAGAATTTTTGGTCATGTCATGTCACATTTTCGGGTCAACGAATCAGGTCGGGTCGGGTTTGCCAGCCTAACTCCAACTGCTCGATTCCCAAGTAGTACTTCGGTCGATTGGTGTTACACGGGTTGCAATCGAGCCCTTTTTACCTTATAGAGTAGCTTCTTAACCAATGGTTACAATAACTAAATTTACTATGTTTTTATTACTTTCTTTGTTCCTCCAAGTCGATTTTTATTATGATAATTTTGTCATGACAATAATTACCACTTCTAAGGCAAATTCAGTGAATCTAGTCCATCTAATGGACGTATTTGTTTTAAAAGATGCTAATTTACCTTGACAAAATCATTGCCCTTAGGAAAAGCCCTCTGTATTAAACGTCCACTTTTGGGACCAAAAGACAATTTTTTTTTAGAAAGTTCGATCTTGATATTAATATTTGTTAATAGCGAAGTATGTGAAAACATAAACGGGCCTGGCCGACACCCAAGTAGGAGAGAGAAAGCCCACTTCATAAACCAAGGAGGTTCCATCCTAAAACCAATTGGCTATAGGAGGAGTAACTCCTTGATTTATAAAGTAGACAATTTCTCTCCTCATTTCCAATGTGGGACACTCACATGTGGGTAAATGGGCACTTCCAACAAAGTATCTATCAACTAATCACTTTTAACGGTTTCGATATTAATGTTTTTGCCAGATTTTTGGAGTATGTACTCTTAGAGAAGCACATAATTAGTTGCAAAAGTGGACGAAGATTAGATGCAGAACTACTACTACCATATGCAGCTTGATAATTCGTAAAACAAAATGCATCAATCGATTTCATTAATTTGTCGTGTTTTACAAAACACCATGCATCTAATGTTTATTTTTATTAAATTTGCTTAGTTTTCAATGGTTCTTTTTCCAACCACTCTCTCACAATTCTTGTAGATGATATTGCTCCTATCTGAAATAAAAGCTGCATCATACTTAAACTTATCAAACTGAGCTAGAGTAAACTGCAACGAACGATTGCAAAGGTAAGTTGCATTTACGATCTTCTCGCAGCAATGCTTATCATCAATGGTTCTATAGTTGAAAATTGCGTCAAATATTCTTACTCCACACTCTCGAGTTGTCTTATCCATACAATCACCCAGAAACTTGTAAAAACCAGGCCGTGGTTGAGGTGGGAGTGGTAAGCCGAACCACGCATCTTTAGGTGTTGGCTTCTCGAACGACTCGCTAGCATGAGAACCCATAATTGCATACGAGAAGAAAACTATCGCCAATGCTCCTACAAGTTTCAACATGGATCCCTCCATCTTCTTCTTCTTTTTCTTTTGTTTTTTTTTTTGGGTTGTAAATAATGTTCTCCTCCTTAATATTAATTGAATTAAAGTAGTGATCGTGTTGTGTAGAGTCTTGTTGCTCTCAGCATTTTATAGTATACAAGAATGTGTGTTACATATGCACAATTAATCACATTTAATTAGCAAGAATTGGTTTATAGAAACTAAAGTTATAGCATTTAAAAGAGTTGATAGTAACAAAATAATATTTATGAGACCTTTCAGTTTGTTTATTGTGAAGAGTAAATATGTGACTTCTAAGTTGTAAACCACAACTCTACAATGACAACGGTTGTTTAATTAGTATCTTTAGCTTACTCTGTAATGGTGAAGTGTAGGGTATAGAATTACTAATGCTATGAATATTGCGGAATAATTCGTGTGTATATTATTGATATAAATCATGTGTATTTATAGTACACATGTCTTGGAGAATACTCCATAAACCCTAGATCCGGAATATTCTATACCTAAAATATTCCTATTATCTTCCTTAATACAATATTCCTATTATATCCTCTATTACTCCCCCGCAGTCGAAACGGTAGGGTGGACCACTGTAGACGAACCCTTGTGCGAGGCAATAGACTACCCCCGAATCGACGACACGCAGCAGCGATGAAGGCAGCAGCACCAGTGGCTACTGAGAGGCGTGAGTGTCATCTTGGACTACTCGACATGCGTCTGGAGCGGCGAAACTGGCAAGGCGGCATGCCCTGGGCTGTGCAAGGCGGTCAGTGGTGATCGGTGGGCGCAAGACTCGATATGGGTTGACAGGGCTGGAGTTGTGGTGGTTGCCGGTAAGACAACTGACCTTTTGCGAGGGTGACGTTGAGACCGGACAAAAAGTCAGTGACGAATCTGGTACCGTAGAGCGTGGAGGAAATTGGAATTTGGTGTAGAAAATAAATCAAGGAGTTGTGAAGACTAGACCTACGTAGGCTTATACGTGGGACAAATCTATATTATTTTGATATGCTTTAACTAATACTAGAACGTATAGGAAAAAGACATACCTGGCCGGAGATGTTTAGGAGTGGAACATCATCTCCGGCCGGGAGCGCGGAAGCACAGCACTAGGAACTTTAGTTTAGGGTTTGATTTTTGAAAACCTAAACCTCTGATACCATGTGAAATTACGTTGGATTAAAGGAGAGTATCTTCTGCATGCAAGCTGCTTGCAGTAATCGGATTCAGCCACTTTTCGCGGCTAGAGCTACTGATCTTAGGTTGCTTCCCAAAGGTTGAAGAATGTTTGGGATGTTACCTCTTGTACAAGGACATTTTGTACAGGTTAAGCAGCAATTTTCAAGTGGTTGGCTTAGTGAAATAAAACTCTAGAAGTACTGTGAATATTTGCAGTTTAGCAATTAGCACATCAGTTCTAGGTGTTTCACTTGTAGTTTACAGTCCTGTCCTGAATTTTTTCGATGTTTTGGATGCTTCATTCACATCAATGTTTATTGGATACCGTATAATATTGGGTTTTGGTTGAGATGGTTCACTATTAAGATAGTAGAGCCTCAGGAGAGATCTCGGGTTCAAATCCTGGTTTGTCACTTTGTGTATGAGTTAAGGTGTGACAAAACAGAACACAGCTATCAGTAGGCATACAGTGAAAAATGCACAAATTTTTCATCATTTATTTATATGTAGTGTCTGTACAGATGACAAAGGCTGACACTAAAGTCCTGCCTGTAAAAATAAACAGAACTTATGCCAATATGCCTGCCTTCAAATCTTACAGGAGCTTTTATACTATTATTCAAGCTCCTGGCGATTTTTACAGTAGAGAAGCTATATCACTTGTAACTTCTCATACACGTATGTATCTATACACTATAATTCACATCTAGCTTTGATCAAATGACCTTATATTAGGTTTAATTGGCGCATAATTCCACCCCTTGGTTGCTTTGCGGCCAAGGGTGCTGATAGTGTAAGGAAAAGCGAAATACCCCAAAGCTGTAAGCTTTCAACATAATGCTGGCTTTCAACATAGGAGATGCAGCTGTAGGATTTGAAGTTAAAGGACCGTTCTTTTCACCAAGGAAACTCCCTTTGGATCTCCGCCCCATTCCTCAAAAACGACTAGTAGATTGTCTCTCGGTTTCAACCATGATCGTGGAACATGGTACCTGAGATACAGTCATGCAGATACATTTGTCACCAAAAATTTGCATATGTGACTGACAAACAGATGACATTGATATCGATATACAGGAGGTTTTCTTACCATTTTTGAGAGGGCTGCCCACAATCGCTCATGCATTTAAACTCTGTGTAAGTTCCAGCGTAATTACACTGACCGCACTTGCCTCTGGCTTTGTTTGCAGGCCAATGACGACCGATGCTTTGACCATTTATCCACATTTGCCCTTTTCCCATGCTGCTCATATCTAAAGCCAATGGGTCATTTCCTGCTGGTGCATTAAAACTAGTCTGGAGATGTGAAGTGAATGTCAGAATCCCTTCTTAA
Source organism: Spergularia bocconei (assembly GCA_963457585.1). Lineage (NCBI taxonomy): Eukaryota > Viridiplantae > Streptophyta > Magnoliopsida > Caryophyllales > Caryophyllaceae > Spergularia > Spergularia bocconei. The sequence goes on along the minus strand of OY734944.1, from coordinate 6,407,436 downwards.
ACAAGTTTGGCTTGTCTTTTACAGTATTTCAACGACAGATGAAAAATGATATGTCTGTCGTACTTAAGTATAACAAAATCCCTACCTTGTACCATGTCAATGCCCGCTTCCAAGCTGATGCTCCCCATTCTACAGAAGAACTGCCACTGACAGTATGCAGTTTCATATTTTCCCCCTTCATTCCGACCTGCATACCAAATACAGATTGAATTGATTGTTAGTGAGCATTTCTTTCTTAGTCTTCATATGGGTTTATTTTTGATATATGATATATCGTCTGCATCTTTTGATGATCGTAAATTCAAATATCAAAGTTGGAGACAACGAACCTTGTAAGACCATTTCTGCCATGTCAAGTCTCTTGTCCCTTCATTAAGGCCCTTTAGGTTTACTGGACCTAGAACTCCTTGATTGTATTTTTCAAAGTGTGCGCCAACATTCTGCATAATATTCAACCACCAGACGTGAGCAAGAAGTCAAGACTGCGCCACTGTGACTGAGTTTCACAGAGCAAAAGACCACATATATCTAGGTATCAGAACTCACCGCGAGTCCAACTGCAACACTTAGCAGAGATATCTTGTTTGAACCAGCTCTCAGCTTCACCTTTTGGCTGAAGGTCAACTGTGGTTTGGCTAATGAGCCATAAGCAGTGCCTACGTACAAACGAAGCTCTTAGTCGAATAAGATGCAAAAAGAGATATGCAAAGGTTGTGGAATAATTCCATAATAAAGATCCTAATCTACCTTGAAATTCGCCATTGACAAAAACACTTAGAGCATGTCCAGCAGACATAACTGTAAGAACTGGTTCATCTCCATGCCTCAAAAATCCTTCATGGGGTCCAATGTTGACACTGTAAAACAGGACCAAGATCCGTTAACCTAAAACGTAAGAGAACTGGAATCGCGAATTGCAATGATGACAGGTTGGAAGATGACATACTCTGTCATGTACCACAAGTAGTCAGAAGTATCTCTTGTTACATTTACTTGTTCATACAGTCGTGTCGCTGAGAAACTACTGTCATCATCTGCTGTTGGAGTTTCGTCAATGTATGATTGCCAAGAGAAACTACTAATTGGTGTCATCTTTGCATGGAATTTTGGAGCTGTAACCTAAAATTTGGATAAACAAGTTATGAATTTGATGAGGTTGCAGAACTTATTGAGGGCAAAGTAAATGAAAAGGTCTATAGGAGCAAGAGCAGTCAATATGAGTTGTTGTTCTTCTTTTCCTTCATTTTTATGTGCTCGTTACTGTTAGAAGATGCATTGCATGAAATTATTTCGAAGAGTAGATTCATGGACTTTTCGCTAACCTTTGCAGTGTTGTAAACTTCTTTTTTGCAGTCAGGAAGGATACTAATGGACCAAGCAGGTAGATCATACTCCATGCCACTGAATGTGACTTTCACACTCCATTTAGGGTCATAATTCGCCAAGAAGGCTGCGCAGTGTCCTGAATTTGAGCTATAAACATGTGCCTGAAACATATTATCAGTTAACTTAGCCGTCATTTCCAAAATTAGCAAGTTTGCCTCGGGAAAAAGCTACTGAAACCGTGAAACAATGTTGTGGAACCACAGCCAACTTAGTTGGTGTCCTGGTGGTAAAGGGTTCCCCCTCTTAACCTCCAGGTCAAGGGTTCGATTCGGCACAGCAGCATTTTCCTGCTTATGGCCTGCCATTTCCCTATGGGCCCTAATGGGCCTATGTGGGGATGTGGGCTGACATGGATCTTCCTGGGTCTGGAGATAAGTATTGCCGTATTGGCGTCCCCCCCTGAGCCATCAGGTCGAGCCTGTCGCACGCAAGTGTGGCTAACCTGGCGTGGCGTGGTTTGCAGGCTACTACGCTCGCCCGTGAGTTTACCTAGTGCGCACCCAAAGGGCAGCGGCTGGGGTTCTTACGTACTCCAAAAAAAAAAAAAAAAAAAAATGTTGTGGAACCACATAGTTACCTCTTGATTGCTTCCAAGGTCAATCACCTTTGCATCAGAAGACACCAAAGCCGGTTCACACATCTTGATCGCTTTGTGAAGGTACTTAAGGTGAGTATATTTCGGTTCTCTAGGCATACCTGTACAAAATTTAAGTCATATTAAGATTTATGTCACATAAGTTTTCTTTGCAACAAGGAATTCATGTTTTATTTGTTTACCATATTCATCTAGGGGAGCATCATAGTCATAGCTTGTGGCCACAAAACGGCCTGATGTTGTTCCGAAGTTTGTTCCTCCATGAAACTGACATAAGAAAGCAAGGGCATGAGCAAGATTATTCGACTTCCCTAGGTGTTTGCTACAAGGATCGAGTTTATGTTGATAGTCACTGAGTGATCATTTACCATGTAATAGTTCATAAAAGAACCGCCATTTTGTATAAATCTTGCAACTGAAAAGGCGACATCTTCAGCAGGTCTGTAAGGAACAGCTCCACCAAATTCTGTGTACCTTTAAAATTTCCGAAAAAATGGTTTCAGAATTTAAATCACGTATTCAATTGGTAACATTTGCAGAAGACGATACAATAGTGGTGTCGCGTACCAGCCAGTCCAGTTTTCGGTCCACATCTTGGGTTTGGACTTGGAGTTAGGAACAAAGTTTTCACAGTAGAAACCATTGCAGGTGTTGATCTGTCAGAGTCAGATGCCCATACTTTAGTTAGTAAAATGATGTTGTTTTCACTTTGTAGTTTACTTAGTCTAGGAAATATGCTTCAACACTACCAAATGCAAAAGCATTGCCAACACCAGAAAGTTGGTACACAATCATGTCGAAATTACCGTGACCCAGTAAAAAAAATTCATGATGTGCTAACTGAAAAGGGACTATAATAATAACAATCGATGGAAATTAATTATAATGTATCGTCTAAACAAGGTGCATGGAAAATGACATTAGTGGAGAGACGAGAAACACACAAAGTTGAATAGACGTCTTATAGTATAAAAAATAACGTAAAGAGTTCAATAGAAAATGGGGAGCAATAGATGAATAGAAATACTAGACTCACAATAGCATCAGGGGCATCTTCTTGTTTACAGATGATCCAGGGTACACCAGCATTTAAGCTCTGAGCCATTTGAGCAAACCATTTGGTGTAAGCTTTTCCTGGTGCACCTATTTCCCACTCAACTGGTCCATACTCATTCTCAATCTGTTACAACAATCATATGGTCAATTATTTATATGTTAGTTGAAATATTACCTAAACTTTGACTTGATAGCACTGAACAAGTGAAGACCCATAACAATAAACAATCAACTTTCGCACCAAATTATAAAATTCTAACAACTTTCCTTAGATTGATGAGTCAATCTCTAAGGAAAAAAAATTCGATCATAGTTAGATTAAAATAACAATTTTCAACTTTTTTTTCATTCTTTTTTCAAATTCAATAAAAAATAAAAATTTGTATTTGTTGATATTTGGTTTGAATGTCACACACAGATTCAAACTGAATGTTAATAAATGAAAAAAAAAAAACCCGAGAGAGTATAATGTACGAGTACTGATAACTAATATGTTTGAAATTGGCTTTGAATTGATAATATAGACTCCACTCTCTATTTGTTACCAACCTGAGACAAAATTATTGGACCTCCTTGCCAGTGGAAGAGCTTTTCTGCCTTCATCATGTCAACAATCTTGGTAGTGAATGTTTGCATTTTTTCCTTTATTACAAAATAAATATAGAAAAACATCAGAATAATAATCTTGAATTTGCAGATGATTTAAATCAATAAATTAGTGATAATAAAGACTTGAAAATGAAGAAAGTTGCTAGAACATTGGTTAGATTTTCTCATTTTTAAGGGGAGGAAAATAGTAATTAAGGAAAACTTAATACTAACTCACTTTGAAAGGTTCATTGTCTGTTCTAAATTCAATGCCAGGAACATACTTGAGCCACACAGGAAATCCCCTGTATATGAAAACAGAGTAAAGAGGTCAAAAAACACTCATTAAATAGTAAAAATAAGCATAAAGCTAACAATTTACATGATTTTATTCTAGGGTAAAACTTTCGTATACAACTATTGTGCGTAACCTAACACGTGAATGACTACGGAATAGTCAAAATCTATTATCAATGGGTCAAAAATTTGTCATCAATTTGACCTTATTTTGACTCATCACCCAAATTTCATGAGCAACGGTTGCGCGTAAAACTTCCACGCCCAAAATCATGGGTTCATACTATGAATGTTGTGATCAACAAATTCAAACTTACCCAAAGTTCCACTCAGCGCAAACAAAGGGCCCAATCCTGAGATGAACGTAAAGTCCAGCTTCATGTACAAGCTTAATGAACTTTACCAAATCATATCTATCCTCAAAATAATACTGCACCAAGAAAAAAAAAATCCAATTAAGTAAAATGTTTGAGAATAAATAGAACAACTTTATTTAATTTTTTAAAAACAAAAAAAAAAAACAAGAAATTTTAAAAGCTAGAAATTATAGTACCTTTCCAGGAGAAGGTTCATGTCCATTCCAAAAGACATAAGTTTGAATAACATCCAAACCTGAATCTTTCGCTTTCTCTATAAGATCAGGCCACATCTACAACCACCCACAAAAATATTATTTCAACAAAATTTAATTAAAACTTTCTAATAATAGAATTTCTATAAACAATGCTAAAACTTTTTTTTTTTTTGAAATGGAACAATGCTAAAACTTTATCCTCCTTTTTTGTATCAATTCCACTTTTTAATGCTTGAATGTGATAAATTAACCAACCTTTACGTATTTGTATTGCACAAATGTTTTGTAAGCATCAAGTTACAATAACCCGAAAAATGTAATCATTTATACATACAACCAATATAATATCAATGCAGTCGAGTTTTATAATATCAATGCAGACGAGCTTTGAACGCTGGTTATATAATATAAGCGCATATTGAGGGGAATTGATGGATTTAATTACCTCAGGGGTGCTCCTTGGGTAGTGAATGGAGCCAGAAAGAAGAATTCTCCTTTGATTATTGATTTTGATGGCCTTGTTATCATACCAAACATTTGCATGAACAGAGGAAATCATCATTAAAACAAATATTAATAACATGATCAAGATCATGCAATTATTTTTCTTAGCTTCCCTCATTTTTTTATTTACGAAGACGCTAAACGCAGCAAAATTGCGACTTTTCTTGTTTATCTTTTACAAAGATATTAACATGGGTTTTTTTCCCTTCTTTTTAAGGAGAGAAAGATGAACAGAAAATGGAGGAGAGAGGAGAGTTCTATTGGTAGCTGTTGGAGCGAATTCGGAGGGGTGATGAGCAGCTCAATTTAAACATTGGTTATGTGGGTCCCATTTTAAACCTCTCTGTCACGGAAAGTTTTTATCTTTAGATTTTGTTTTCTTTATCTTTATCTAAAATTATCCAATTTTTAAAAGGCAAGTTTTAACTGAAAATTTTCGGAGTTGGGTACCCAATTTGGTACTCGATCAAGTGATCAACAATACTCTTGAAAAAAAAAAATCGTCTAGTAGTCAAGTCACGTTTGGGAGATGCCTAGGCTAGGTTGGTTCTTGGTTTTACCACACTTAGAAAAATCGAGAGCACATGGCCAATTTGGTATGACGGTTTGATCGGCTAACTTATTGACACGTGTTGAATTGATTCACGAGAATACAACATACGGAATAAGTATAATTGGGATTAAAGATTTATGCCATGTAAATTGTTCATATTGAAACATAATATATGAATTCAACGGTTAATTGCATTTTTAATGGTAAATTTCAAAATGGTTAGTTTTTTAAGGTGCATACGTGAGATGTATGAGACAATTAAGTTTCATTAATTCCGAGGTTTACGCATATGGCAAAGATGATTACGAGTACTATTTAAGGGAATGATTGTAATTTTCTTTGGATAAACACACTTTATACAAGTAAATTGGTTGTAGCACTGAACATGGCAAGTAAAAACAACAAAACAAAGCGGAATTTATTTGGTCGGAGGGAGTATATAGTTCAACACTTCAACTTGAAAGCTTGTGTGGGAATGGAGCTCCTAGGGTTCAAGTTCGGACACTATTGGTCAGTTTATTTTAAGTGGTTGAGATTCAATTCGTAAATCCTTATTGCTCTAATATATATCGTAGTTTAGTCCTATCGAAGGATATACTAACTCAATTTAGATCTGACATAAGACCCCTTACAATTAAAAAATAAGGCATGCTAGTTGAAAGGTGCTTTACATTCAACTATTGGTCGGGTGTTCGGACTTGGTACCACCAAACAACATAGTTCAAAAATAAGTCTAGCCTAATACATTGGACAGACGGAACCTGTCATTGTAATCTAACTCGAATAGAGAAAATGAGAAGCTAAGTCCATTGTAATCTAACTCGGAACCGACCGGACGTGTCACAATTGACACATCATGACCATAATAAAACTGCACTCGAACGCGACTTGTGATCATGTGGGTTAAAAAACAACTCGAACCCCATCTTTCTCGAGAAAAATACGACAGTAAATTAAACTTAACCCGACTCATCCCAATACGAACCTGATGACATATCTAATTTTCTACCCTAAGTTATACCAGAACAATTACTCCTTATACATAGAGTATTATTCAGTACAGTTATTGGTTTTGTGGATAGAATTTGAACTAATGGTAGCTTGAATGATAAGAATTGTGAGTAGGCGAAACAAACTGAAGCTGCTGGTAGATGAGGTTGCCGAGTCAGCCAACTAAATTGGGGACCCGACCCAACTATATGCTTCATTCTGTTGCTAGTTGGAAAATGATCATTGATCGTTTAATTGATTGATGGCTTTAATTTGTTCCTCTTCAGTACTTTTACATGCATGCAGGTGCAAAAATTCACAACCCAATCAAAGACCGAGAAGGCCAACATATACTCCATGTCTACGAATGATTGATGTTTAGTTTAAGTTATTTCACACATTAAAATTAAACGTTAGCGAATAAAACCAGTTAGATAAGGTCATCAATTTGCAAATTAATTTTCTCCTTCCAAATGGATGTGACCCATATTATCTAAGTTCTTTGCTTAATTTGTGACCCATGATTAAGCTTACATTTGGATTGATCAAATTGTACAAGAATCAGCAACCTTTGGTCCTACAAAGTGGAGCGAATGTGTTTCCTTGGTCCCCTTTTATTCCTAATTATCTCTCTTGTTATTCTTTGTTTCTTCCTTTGATCCTTTCGTTGCATTTTGATTATAGTAGTACACCTTCATTTCTTCTGGTTGTCTTTATTTACTTTCGGTCTAAATTTTTAGAGAAACCAAAATAAGTCGAAAGAGTGTTGGTAATAAAATGATTGGATGAAATGTGAAATGAGATTACACCATACCTATTAAAGGGGGGGGGGTGTTGTGGAAACTTGATGGAATCCACAATAAGAAGAATTAGGTAAAAGGGATAGAGGGCTTGTATTAGACTTGTATACCGGGGAATTATAAATTTCGCCAATAATCATTAGCAATGTGACAATCTGCAAATGAGCAATAATAGGCCGAAATGACCATGTTGGATATGCATAGTTAAGCCACGGGCCCACGGTGGTCCATGTACCATGTCAAAGTTTTTAAGCAGTAGTAATACTAAAATTTAACACGAATTCACCCCGATTTAGATCGTTCGAGTCTACTAGGATAAAGCTCCATCCTTGTTTATAGCTTTGAATTTGAATAGAGGCTTCCAATCCTATACTCCATATGATTAAGATAAGTTGCACATTATTGAACCGTTTGATCATCACTTGATTTTGGCCCTACAATGTTGGGAGTATGTATAATTGTATACCCGGCCTCTAATTAAAGGTAGATGTATTCTTTTTTATCAATCAAGTAAGAAATTATAGTTATCACTTATCACTACGCAAATTAAAGAAATAATAACAACATTATCAACATAATACATCGTATGAGAAAACAAGTAGAGACGACCAAAATAGAATGGAATGAGACGAATTCAATAAGATAATGCATGATTTCACGGCTAGCATTAGACCTATTAGTGTCTTTCTTTATGTGGTATAAGGTATTAGCGTGTAAGCGTGATCTATTATTAATCAAGATGGGTCCATTTACTTTGTATTATTTGGACATTGTCACTTGCATTTCTTAGCAACCCTTCGTCTCTTAATTATTTTTCTTTGTACATCCGAGCAACTAATTTAAATACGTAATACCAAAATTCCGATATGAGAATTCTAATATAGGATACTTTTTCTTAATACTAGATAGAACTCTGATTTAACCATTTAGACAGCCATATTACCTACCTCAACGTAGCCTATTGGTACTACATATTCCCTCCGTCCAAGTTTAAACATTTCTTATGGATAACGCACCCTTATTCAAAATGGTGTGCACACTAATCGGTTGATCAAAGTTCCAAAAATATGTATGGAGTTTTTGCTCAAATTCTTATCTAACTTGTTATGTAAATGTTTTAGAACTTTGATGAACCGATTAGCGTGTACAAGGTCCCTAATACAAAGGCATTATGAGTATGTAGTGTTTAAACTTGAACGGATGGAGTACAGACTAAGAACATGAACTAGTTGAGCTAGAATGATAAACGAACATAGAATGCCATCCATGATCGACCACTAACATTATTATCATGAAATCGATCAAATTAGTGAAAACTTGGACGACTCTATAGCAATTTATTATGGATGATTGAATTGGGCAATCCACTCAATTAAAATTAGCTATATCCGCACTAAGTAAAAGAGAACACTACCCTGTTCCGGAAAACATCCAACTACTTGAGAGTTGAGACGATGAAACAAAAAGGAGTCACTTTATTCAAAGGCGGCCTTTTGCGTATGCACCACATCATTTGGATCATACGGAGCACTTCATTAACTAAATTGACAGTGACTTCTGACTGAACTTCCATGCTTTCTATTGACAAAGAGAAATCAAATATCCATCAAAATTTATTGTATATATGATGTTTGAATAGTTTATCCGGAGTTGTGAAAGATGGCCCTTTTGTGGGTCGGATGCCCGCCAAATTGTGATGCATGTTGAATGTACTTATGTACTTATGAGTTATGATGTTATATTGTATGCCTAAAATGTAATCTGAAAAGTAGCGTGTAGAGGAGGTGCACAAAATTGGAGCTTCTACTCCTAAAGAATAATTATATGATATATGCAAGTGCTACCAATAAATACTTCAATGATTTGTATGAGTTGAGTTGTCTCGGGGTAACTATGCTAAAACAATGGTTCGCGACGTAAGCACCGCACTAGCCTAGAGTCCTAGACTAGACATATCCTCATATAGTGTGTGGGTAATGTGTACCTCAGTTTCTAGATGCTTGTGACATAGGGACGTGCTTAGCGTAACTTATACGAGATGTTTATATCAACCGGAGCAAATTAAACTCCGGCAATTTGTAGACGATGACTTTAATTTTTGATTTGATGTGTGCTTAATTAGGGAGAGAGCACGATGGGTAACTAGTTAGAGAGGGCTTGAGAGGCTCAATTTTATTTGTATTGGTACCAAGTTTTTCACAATGAGCCATTGGTAAACCGTATCTTTATGTATTTAACACAGGGGGTAAGACTTGAATCAATTTAACTCCCCATTATCTCGTATTCTAGAAGGAACATTTGAGACACTAGGGTAATGTTGTTATGGTAGCGAGTTTTTTAAGCTCTATAACTAATCAATAACAGAAACCCAAGATCGATCTATTCTTCAAATATATTAAAATGTACATTCTATCACCAATGAAATATGTACCAAACGAGACATGAAACACAAGCCGATAATCGTAAGTGGACGCAAGACGAGGTAGACTCGATTAAACGCATAAAAAGAGCATTTGAGCCACTAGGCTAATATTGATGTGGTACCAAGTTTTTAAAGTTCTTTAACTAATCAATAACCAAAACACAAGATCGATCTATTCTCGTAATGTATTGATGTACATTCTATCAATAACGAAATATGTACCAAACGAGACATAAACAAAAGCCGATAGTCGTTAGTGACGCAAGACGAGGTAGACTCGATTAAACACATAAAAAAAGCACATAAACACATCGTACGAGATGGAGGTAGAAATAGGAGGGAGTTTTCAAATATCCGTCCAACATTCCAGCGAAACCCGATAAAATTAATTTCCCCACTTTCCCCCGAAAAATGGATGCTTCTCAACCACCGCCGCCGCCGTTACCACCGCCGTCGTCGATACCGGAAATTCCGACCGCCCGAATTCAACGCTACAAACTTGCTTGGAGAGTCTTCATGATCGCTAATTTAGGTCTTGGAGGTATAACTCCATTTTCTCTCTCTTCCTTCCCCAAATTAATCAACATTTTCATACATTGATGTTCTTGATTTAGTTATTTGTTCAATTCGATGAGTTTAATCTTGATGCGTAATGTTTAAGTATTATGATTGATCGTTTTCTTGTGGCTTAATTAATTGTGCTGATTTAGGAATTAGGGTTTCTTGAATTTGGTTAATTTGCTTGTACTAGGGCGAATTGTTGCTTAAAAGTTGGGTTGATTTTATAATTCGAATGTTAATACACAATGCTATTGTTTTATGTGAGTTTGTTTAGCTTTGTGATCGATCGGTTTTGTGAAGTTGACTTACCTTGAATTCGATATTGTGCATATATATTCAGTCGGTCTTGAATTCGATTAGTCTACGAGCTGAAATGCCTCATTTTCACATATAGAAGAAGCGGCTTGTTCGTTTTTGCAAATCTGATTTAACCTGAACCGAAGGGTTTGTCAATTGTCATGCCCTCTTCTGAGAGCATGCTTGTTTCGGAAGAGTTTCATTGACTTTAGTGGGTGGTGATGTAGGGTTAAGATTCAGTGGTTTGGGTGTTTTTCGTGCTCACATTCCTTTTTAATTTTGAAGGAACTGGTTTTCTGCAGTTACATAAGATGAATTTTGACCGTATAGTGCATTGTGATATTAGAGGTTTTCGGTACTATTTGATAGTTTGGGTGGGAGTAAATGGATGAAAGGAAGATATGTACGTCATTCATTTAGTCATTTAGATGACATTGGGGTGTGGGCGTGGACTGTGGTTACAGAGGAAAAGCAATAACTAGTAATTTCTGACTCTATTAGCAAACATTCCCCTCCAAAGTTGGTGATAGGAACAGATAACTTTTCATTCTCATGTTCTATTGTCATCCTACATAGTTTCCCCCCCTTCCCTTCCTTCGCTTTCGTGTTGTTTTGAACATATTATTTTTTCTCTCCTACCTTCTTATCCTTCTCATCTCATCTCTCCAACTTGTGTAACTAATAGGCTGTAAACTGTAAATCTAGCATTCTAGCCATAGGTTTATGTGCGCATAGTGTTATTTCCCTGTCTTGCTTGATCCCAGTTTTCGAGATTTTATTGGGCCTATTACGTCCTGTTGACATCCTTGGTGAGTGAGTTAGTCTCAGATGGCTGATCTTCTAGGGAGTGGTTGGTTGTAATACTAGAGTGAGGGCATAGGATACATTACCTCCTCTCTTAGAGTTGTGAGCCTGTGGCAATGATTCAGGTTGTAATGATGTGTATTATTCAAAATCTAGCATCACATCCTAATGAGATGGCACATAACACTATAACACTAGGGTAGAATCACCTTCCTATTCATTAAATCATTATTTACATATACATGCACCTTATTATCTTTATTTTCATCGAGGACCTTGCTGTACTGCGCTAAAGTCAAAAACTTAAAGGTAGTAGAGTTTGATACTGTCTTGCCCTTAAAGGGCCGCTCATTTTCGAGCATGCTTATTTTAGGATAACATGGTGAATACCTTAGTTGTCCATATAATACGAAGGTTTAGATTGTACTCTCTTTGGACCCCTTGGGATTTGTTCTTTTTATGGGAGATAAGAAGAATACTACTTTAATTTACTGGATATTTGAAGTGGCTTGTCATCATAGGAAAGCGGAGCAATCCTTATAGGGTGGAGTAGTGAACTTAATACATTCTACTCCCTTGTTCGAGATGGGATGTTAGGCGTGAATGCGTGATTGTGTTCCCTTTGGTGTAGTGGCACATCTGTCATTAGAGGCAGGGTTTCAGCCTTTCAGGCGTACAACTCCCTAAGATACTAGCTGAATACCATGTAAATAATGTAGTTCCTTATGATGTTGGACAACTGTGTCTAAGGAATACGCTCAGCAAGGACATTTTGTTCAGGAATTTTTTTTTTTTTTTTTTTTTTGACATGAGTATTAATCCCTAGGCAGGTTAATTTCTTAACCACTAGGTCAACCTTGATCCTCCTCTGTTCAGGAAAACTGTGTCTTAGTAAAAGTTAAGGCCTCTCCCTGTCTCTTGATTACATGTTCTCAAGACACTTCTATGCAGAATCTCAACATGGATATCTGACCAATTAGACTTAACATTACATTGCTCAGTCTGTTCTCATAATTTCCTTATCTTATCGTATAATCTTGTTTTCTGAAAGTCCGGTTCTCAGTTAACTTGGCTACTACTATTTTTTTCTTCTTTTTCTTAAGAGACCAACTTGGCTATAAGTTTTGGTGAAGATGCAATAGAAAATTAATTTCAATGTTTCCTGTTCTGTGGAAATTTCTCAGGATTCCAGACTAAGACTACAGGTGGTTAATTTGGTGTTTTCTTTTTAACAGTGTCTCCATGCTGTCATTAAGTAAGCATGCATAGATCTGGTTCCCCTTACCCTGTCAAGGTTGCCATAGGTTGGAGCCTTTGAGGCACAGGGTGTTTAGTTATTTACATTGATTTTGTGTCGCTCAACTCATATTCGATCTCTATGCCAATATTGCTTTGACTTGGAATTGGAAAATCTGTTAGAACATCCCTATTTACACTATTAAATTTCGAAGGATCATGGCAATGTTCTCACAATACATCTGCAACACTTGCTTTTCTGTGTGAAGGGTGAAAAGGAGCACGTCGTTGTTGATTTTTTAGTTAATAGTATACTCCGAATGGTATTATGTCCCTTCAGTTTTCCACCTTCCCATGGTTTACTTGAGGATGAACTTTCTTTTCATCAAACCTTTCTGAGCTGAATTCATGTTAGAGGGTTTTCTTTTTCTGATCATTTGTAGTATTGTACGTTAACTCGCTTTTTGTGAAAATCATTTATCTGATCATTATTGATTAGAAAAGGAGGGATTTAGATACAATTGTTGACATTAATGAAGGGGTACATTCATTTTGTATCGCATTTCCTTTGAGGAAAATGTTTGACCAAGTTATTCAGTTACTATGCCACTCTTAACTTTGGCTATCCTTCTCCTGATGCTTGCTTGTGAGCTTGTGGCCTATGGCCGGGGAATTAGACGATGGAAATTTATTCACCAACTTTATTTTGTGTTCCAGTCTGTTCTTTGAAGCTGCATATGTTGAACTCTTTAAATTTGTATTAAATCTGTCACTGACGAATGCCTACAAATACCAGCTTATATATTTGGCAAGGCTACAATGAAGGCCCAGAGTATGAAAACGGAAAAGCCACAGCTGACAGCTCCACCTCCACCTCCACCTCCACCTCCCACTAGTACAATCGCAGAAACAGTGGACATTGTAGAGGAGCCAGAAATCGCATCATTGACCCCAATAGCGGAGCTTGTGAAGGTGTGTAAGCCAGTTGCAGAAGATCAACAAAGAGAACTCTTCAAGTGGATTCTGGATGAGAAGAGAAAGTTCAAACCCACGGATAAAGAGGATAAAAGACGAATTGATGAAGAGAAGGCGATCCTTAAGAAGTTCATACACGCTGAAAGTGTCCCTACCCTTTAAGCTGCGAAACTCGGGAGTGTTTGTTTAACCTTGTGACGTGATTTGTGGATACAAGCTGTACAACTTCTGTAACTACAGTCCTGAGATGTGAGCCGTGTTTTTGAATGCTCCACTCAATGATGTCAAAAAGCCTTGTAATGACTTTCTGCTTCTAAAATGAAATCAGACAGTTTCGGAGTTCTCCACTCCTCTTATAACGATAAACCTTCTCTTTCGTTTAGAGCAGGTATGATTGCCTTTGGTTTCTCGTATGCTTCTGTGAGAGCTAGGGGTCTGCTAAGGCACCGTCTGATGTTGTGATTTCTCCTGTGCTTTTGTGAGAGCAAGAGGTCAGCAAAAGATGCCTTTGAAGCTCTAATGGTCTATTACTTTTGTGTGGCCGGGGCCATGTTGCGATGAATCAAGTTTGAATCGTCTTTTAATTATCCAACCTGGAGTTTATGTATCATTTTTTTTTACCTTGTGTGACTTTAACTAATATGGTCTCACATAGTTTTATGGTTGATTCGACTCGGGTCACACACCTGATATCGATAGTGGTGGGTTAGTCTCCTAATGGGAATTTTCAATTAGAGTACAACCAAACTCAACATCAACAACCCTTAAACGAAATCAAGCCGTGTATGGCCTTGTTTGATAGTACTGCATTTTTCTGATCTGATTTGAATGACTCTGAACTGCGTCGATCTGATTTGAATTAGTGGAAAATTGAGCGAATTTCACCAAATTAGTACCAATAATGGACCAAATTAATTGATAGTTATTTAAGCAATTATGATATTATCTGATCTGATTTGAATGACTCTGAACTGATCTGAATACTACTTATATTAAGGCCCCGTTTGATAGGACTGCATCTTTCTGAACTGATCTGATCTGATCTGAATGATTCTGATCTGAATGATTCTGATCTGAACTGATCTGATCTGAATGATTCTGAACTGATCTGATCTGATCTGAATGTGTTGAAATTTTGATTGAATTTCAACGAATTAGTATCAGTTATGGACCAAATACATTGATAAAAATTTGAACATTTCTGATCTGATCTGATCTGATTCTGAACTGATCTGATCTGATCTGAATGATTCTGAACTGATCTGAATACTACTGCGAATAAGTCCTATCAAACAGGGCCTAAGGCCCTGTGCGATTCAACTTATTCAACAGTGTTTTCAAATCAAATCAGATTTATTCAAATCAAATCAAATCAGATCAGTTTTATTCAAATCAAATCAAATCAGATCAGAATTATCCAAATAACAATCAATGAATCTAGTCTATTTCTAGTTATTAATTCGTCTAATTGCAGTTAATTTATCAATTAATTCAGTTCAGATCAAATCAAATCAAGTTTATTCAAATCAAATCAAATCAGATCAGTTCAATTCAAATCAAATCAGATCAGATCAGAAAAATGCAGTCCAATCGCACAGGGCCTAAGTCCTATCAGACAAAGCCTATGTCATTAACTTTTAGATATGTCTAATTTATGGAAAATAATGATTATGGTAATTTAAATACATAGCTCGGGCAAACTAGTAATAATCCAAACCTCGTATCCAAGCTAAACCGACAACCAACACTGTTGGTAATCTTGTTGTGCAAGAAAGAGTGGGCGCTAAACCCTCGATAAAAAAAAAAAAACCATCCCCCTTCAGTCTTCCGAGAAACAGAGGAGAGACAAAGAGAGAGAGATGGCGTGGGAATGGTCATGGAGTAAATTAACATTCGACAGTTTCAAGAATGTTCTCAACTTGAACAACAACAAAAATAATAATAGCGTAAAACTTACGGAAACGGTTCTTCATTCTCCCCCCAACCAAACCTTTGTTCGAGCTTGTAAACTCGCTTTCCCCTTCCTCGTTCTCGGCAATTTCGCCATCTCCGGTACTCTTTTCTCTCCCCTCTTTCATCTCTTCTTATTTTTCTTTTTTTGTGATTTATGATTTTTTTTTTATGTTCAATTATCTGTGACAAAATCGGCTGAATTATGGTTTTTTTTGGAGCCTTATCTAGTGTTGTTGAATTGAACAATGTTCTTGATTTATTTTCTGTTATTAATGTCGTTAATTATGAAATTATTGAATCTTATATAAGATATAAACTGTTGCTAATTTTGTTAATGTTGTTAATTTTGGCATTAGGGTTTATGATTGTTGTTGGAATTTTTTAATTTCTGCTTCGGGTTTTAGTTTTATTGATATCAATTCAAAGTGTGTTAATTTGTTTGATTTCAGATTCATGCCTGATTAGTGGATTAGGATTCTGGATTCAAGAGTAATATTTTGCTAGTGTTTGTAGAATTGCTTACAGTTTCGAAAAATTCCCGATCATGAATTTCGATAAAACACATGGATCTTAATTAAGCTTATGATTATGAATGAATGAATTCAAGAAAATATGGCATTTCGCGGCCAGAAGATAAAGTTTTCAATTTCTGGAGAAGAACTTATAACAAACTTTGGTTTAGATAGCAAGTGTTAAGAACTGAGAAGGCTCATGGCATGTCTAAGTTTCGGCTTTGGTAGAATATTTA
Organism: Spergularia bocconei; assembly: GCA_963457585.1. Lineage (NCBI taxonomy): Eukaryota > Viridiplantae > Streptophyta > Magnoliopsida > Caryophyllales > Caryophyllaceae > Spergularia > Spergularia bocconei. Next base: position 6,391,097 of record OY734944.1, on the reverse strand, counting down.
TGTTTGATTTACTCTAGTTACGGTGTCAATAATATGTCTGGGTCGCGTGAGGAAGATTAGGTCTTCTTAGCACAATTTCGTTAGTACTTGTTGCCTTCTTGTGCATTTGAATACTTGTTTCAAACTCTCAATATTTGACATCAGGTAAATGAGTATAGAAGCTGTTTTATTTGTCTTCTTGATGGCAAATGACAGTCGACATTGGTTGACGTATGAGATCAAAGAGTGATGGATAATGGAACCTTGTTTTTTAGTTTCCTAATTTAGGAAAACATCGTTCATAAGTTGGTGTTTAAGGAAGCCTGCAGTGACTTACGTTCACAGATTGCTAAGTGAATACTCGTGCATGTTCTGTAATTCTAAAATGACCGGATTTGTAAAGTTTGAAACTTTGAATATTGCTTAAGCCATAAGCTATTGGCATATGTAGGTGGATGTGCGGAGATATCCTGTACAGTGTGAAAACCACGAGTCTTGTACTTTGCGTGACGTGAACCATATTGTCAAGAAGCTCTCGTTATTTAATGATGAATCTGCTTCCTTATAGGAATGTTTCTGTGGTGGCTAAGTTAAAATTCAGGGAATGCTTAATGTCCACAGATGTCGGTGGCGGCAACTGTGAATTTTGTCAATAGTTGGACCTGAAAACTCTTCAGAAATTCTGAATTTCAGGTTTCTGCTGGCTACTGATAAAGGAAGAGAGACACTTCATCTAGCAATGTTAAATGTTGTTCATATAGAAATTTGAAAGATTATATTAATGCTTTCTTTTTGGTGCTTAGGAGTAATTTACATGAAGAAGACTTAAGTTCACTACTTTGCTAAAACGGGAAACTTCACCTTCTGATTTGCTGATTTGTTTTTGTTTTACAAAGGCATCTTTATGCTTTAGTGTGACTGTAAGAATGTAATATTGATCTACTTTCTCATGTTTTGCAGGTTATCTGATGGCAAAAGCAAAACAGAGAGATGACGCCAAAGCGAAACAAAGAGATGAGGCAAAAGCAACACAGGGAAATCATTTTATAGATAAGGAGTGGATCAGCGCGTCTATGGTACCCTGGGGGTACCTATGTCAGGACATCCCCCGGTCTAAATAAGGTAAGGCCCTTTAGTGGACTAGCCCGCTGTGTGTGTTATTATGGCATGAGTGATGAGTGATGCTCGGTTGGAGTTATTGGTATGATGATGACTTTTTTTTTTTTTTTTTTTTTTTTTTTTTTTTTTGGTGAGGTAAGAATTTAGGGTCCTTGAATTCTTCCAAAATGGGGAAAAGGGAAAACTTAAAAAGAAACAACCTCTAGAAAGCCTCAAACTAGTGGTAGAAGACTATCAACTACATCTTGTGAAATACAATGTCTTACATCCAAACACACACTAGGCTTGTTTGGTGATGGGTGAAATGTAATCACCATTACCACCTATTTAGCCTAGAAATGGAGGAGAGTGAGGGGGTTGATTGCAAGACTACAGTGTAACGATATCTCCGTTAAACTAATGGTAATCACTGTTCCTCAACAAAACCTATGTAATTATGATTACATTCGCTCAATGGAGATTTCATTACATTGTAATGAGTCTTGCAATCAACCCCCGCACTCTCCTCCATCTTTGGGCTAAATAAGTGGTAATGGTGATTACATTACACGCCTCCACCAAACATAACCTAAGAATTTTCTCTTAGAAACAAGATATTTTTGCCTTAGTTCAATATCATGGAAAATCCTGGAGTTTCTTTCGATCAAAAAAGTTTAGACAGTAGCAGTGAGGCAACATTTCGCCCATGGAGTGGTCCAACTGCTCTTTCTAAGGTGCTTAGATAACCCCTGGAGTTTATGATGCAGATTGTTCCCCTGTCCGTGAAGGACCAACCAGTGAGGGACATGCTCCTAGACCCTCTTAGAATATTCACATCTCTAGTATGAATGGCCATGAGTCTCTGCTTTTTGTTTGCACAGTGCACATCGATTTACCATAGGCAGCCCTCTCTTGGAAACGTTGTCAACAGTGGCTAAAGACTGCTGCTCTGCTAGAGCAGTTACGAAACAGTTTTTTAGGCATGCTTTATTGAGTGCCAAACAATCCTGCTTGATAAAGGATGAATGTAGGAATAGTCTAGAATAGAAGATTCTAGAACTAGGGTTAGGGTTGGAATCCTCTCCTATTGTACTATATAATGAGGCTTGCCTCTTCAATAATAGAAGGGCGATTATAAGCAGTAGGCATGGAAAATTTACCTCCTTTAACTCGAGAATTCAGGAGGTTTCTAGCTGCATCAATCTGCTGGCAAGAGCTGACTAACTCACTTATTTCTTAGAGGCCCATTTAGACACCACTTGTCATTGTAGAAATTCACACTATCCCATTCCTAACAGGTAATGAGGATGAAAGCTGGTTATTTTGCGTTCTGATAGCATATGGAGTCTACATTTGTTGACATTTAGATCAGAAGTACTACGAAGGATGGAGATTGGACATTCCTTTCTGGTTCTTGTTTTAGACTAGGAATGTTTTAGTGCTTAATTATTCGTAAAAGGATGATGCATTTGTATTTGTGATTTTGTGACTCAATTTTCTTTGGTTTTGACCTATATTGTCCAGAAGAGCTTGCTATTTGATGAATCAATTACTTAATTATAGTAATCTTACTGTCGTGGCTAAGATTAATTTCAGAGATGTGCTTAATTTCTGCAGTGGTCAGTGGTAGCACGTGTAAATTTTTTCTGGTTAGATGAGCTAGGAAAGAACTGAAAACTCTTCAGAAATTCTAAATAGCTAGTACTGTTGTGCGGAATGCTAATACTCAACTTCTGTTTTGCACATATGTTTCTTTTCCGAAGGCATCTTTAGCTGTACTCAATTTTAAGAATGTAAGATTGATCTACTTTCTCGTGTTTTGCAGTTCATCTAACGGCAAAAGCAAAGCAAAGAGATTAGCCAAAAGCAAAACAGAGAGATGAGGCAAAAGTAACACGGAGATAATTCATAACTAAAGAATGGAGAGTGCCAAAGGAAAAGAGTTAGCCAGAACAAATAACGTACTCTTAATTGATCGAGTTGGAATACATCTGCGGTAAGACTTAGAAGTGAAGTCCTTAGCCCTGGAAGAGCGTGATAGAAGGCCAAAGTTTACCCTCCAGATCTTTATTTGAAGAGAAGGATTTCTTGAATGAGTCGATTTCTGTTCATTAGGGAACATAATAACATATGTACATTGTTCATCCATCCTTGTAAATGGATGTGGCAATCCAAAACTGACGAGTTAATTTCCTTTGCGCTTCTTGGTTTTGCTAATTTGACGATTTTTGGATGTCGAGTCTTTTTTAATCTGGCCATGTTGATTCCTCGTTGCAAGTGTATTGTTGCCGTGTGATAGGTGTTGAAATGTACATCTTTCTTTTTTTTTTAATTATTTCTTTCACTGCTGATTTTCGACCAACAAGGTTTATGTTGGTGGCAAGCAAATTCTTCAGGAAGCTGGTCAGGGAGAGGGCGGGGGGTACTAGGATTCACCACATGGTCAGTCGGCACGCAGGTGAACCAATTAGGACAACCAGCCCCTCAATTTACTCCTGGACAACCCGCTCCTCAATCAAATGTAAACGTCGTTGTATTTCAGGGGCTAGTGGTTTCTGATGTAATTTTCCACAGGTTGCCGTGATTGTTCAGACGACGAAGGCGTATTGCAGTGACTGACACTGTCGCGGATTCATCAGGCGAAACCTGTAAGTTCATGGTCGCCTGATTGGCTGATTCTTACTTTTGAGGTTTGGAGAGTTTAGTAATGCCACACCACTCTTCCCAAAAGACTAGTTTGTTCATAGGAAAAGTGGCTGAAAGAGACAAATACAAAATTTGCTCACGTGGATATTTGAGGTCTTCACTTCAAATTTCCTACATACTGAATTTATGGTAGGGTCCTTTCTTTAGGATGGCTTCTTTTCTAAGGTCCATCCACATCCAATCCCCAGAAATATATTATCTTGATTTCCCATCAAAATTTCTGACTGACAAATCTCCAATTTCTACCAACTAAAAAGCTGAAAGATTGTTGTGAAGTAAACTGTTAATTATTATTGACAGTCAACAGCATATTCATCTCTGTCTAATGCCAGGGACTATACAGGTTTCCAGTAAGTCATACATTTCATCTCTAGCAGTCATTTTACTATATTTACTCTCTTAGCTATGCATGTTTGAGAAGGGATTTACGACAATCCATGTTACTTGGACGCGATATATGACAATTTATGTTAGTCGAGCTTAAACATTTGAGACTAAGGCTTTTTTGCTGCTGCTGTCATTGTATACCGAGATTTGTGACAGCTTTTTGTTTTGGTTTTGCTAGTACTGGAACTGGTGGGTCTTCCAAGTTTACAGCAGTCTTCGTCGATGGGCATTAAGGGTAGATGATTTGCTCAATTGTATTTCCATATCTTCAATGCTTCTGTAATTTCGTTGTTTTTAATCCTCAAAGAATTGGAACAATGCAGTGTCTATGGGAAAGCAAGCCTTCGATATGCAGGAGAAGGGTGATTTTTTCTTGTAATGCCCTGTTTAGTGCTGACTTTCACTAAATTGTGTCTGTTTCTTTGTTCTGATGATGGAATTTCATGTTTTTATGAAACTTTTTAGCGTACTGGCGTCTCTGAGGGATAATTTGAGTGTGTCAATACATGACTCCGAAGGGAATCAAATCGCTGATACAGGTTCTGTAATTTCTGTACAGCTGAAAGTTGAACTTATTACGCAATTACAGTTCATTGAGTAATGCTATCCAAGGCCTAAGGCCTCTGATGGAAGCGAAGTTTCATTGCAGGTGTGGAGACTAGGTTAATTGTTGAGAAAGGTATGTGGGATGATTCATTTCCCCTTCAAGGTGGCGGACATGTACGTATGAGACTTCATTTCATCCTCACTGAAGAAGAACAGAAAAGGATTCGTAGCATGGTAATATTTGCCTCAAAATTTCTGATCTTTGATTTGAAACAAAGAGAGAAAGTAATGAGTAATGGGAATTTTGGCTTGTATGCGCAATGTGGTTATATTTTTGAGTTTATTGAGGTCTAAGCTTAGCTTAGCTGACATTGCTGTGAATTAAATCTGGTGAGTATGTATATGCAGAGAGAATCTGCAACGCGGAAGAAACATGAAGATCTTCTGAAAAGGAGTCACAGTAGCTCAGATCTAGCTGTAGCTTCTGGTGGTAGGTCTGCATCATTTATGTTCCTCAGCTTCAGTTTATTAGGAACTCAATAATGTTTAATTCCGAGTTTAAAGATAGAACTGCTTGATGTAAGTTTTCTTTTTGCATTCTGAACTGAAACTAAACTTCAGTTCTGCACCTCGTGGAGATTCGCTGAAGATCCATCAGGCTCAGGAGGGCAATGTGAATCCTGCTGGAAGGAATGCTAATAAAATATCTACTGGTTTAAGTGCTGAAGTTCGGAATCAAGTTCATCCTGGTCAGAGTAAACAAGTAATGCTAGTCTTCCAGTTTCTGTGAATTTTACTGCACAAGTTGATTTGTCTCTTTATTACATGTTTCCATCATACTTATCGGCCACAAACAGGCATTTTCCACCTCCAAATCAACTGGGGCTTTAGATAAGCTGACGGGCTATCAACTCGTGAAGAAAGAAACTCAACACCAAGATGTAGAGCCTCGGAGTCAATTGAAAAAAACACCTAGCAGTGTAAGGAATATGATTCTTGCCTTTGAAAGTAGTCCTGTGAAGGTATCTGTTCCTGCTTTTAAGAATTGTGCATATAGTCTACTTTTCTGCATAGTCCTTTTAAGTACAAGATACCAAAAGAAGTGTTCTTGGCAAGCAGGAACCACCATCCGCCACTAGTAAAACAAGAGCAACAAGTCGACTAAGTAGTACCACCATGATTGATATTCCTTTGAAAGCGCCAAAGACAATGGTTGCTGTGAGGGCAAAACAAGAATTGTCCAGTTTAGAAACAGTGTCTGATGTTATTTCAGAGGAAATCATCTCAGAAGGAGAGACAGTTGGGGATCATGTAGATGCCTTTCAGGAGACATTACCTAGTACCAGAAGTACACATATTCCTTTGAAATTGCCAGAGAAGATGGTTGCTGTGAGTACCAAGCAACTTTTGTCGAATTTAGAAACTGTACCTGCTTCTATTTCTGAAGAAATTGTTACTGAAAGAGAAGATGCTTGGGATTATGTATACGATTGTAGGGATACATTTCTTAGTACCACCACGACAGATATTTCTTCGAATTTGCCTAAGAAAATGGTTTCTGTGAGTCCCAAACCAGTTTTGTCCAATTTAGACACTGTACCTGCTGCTCCAAGATTTGAGGAAATTGTTACAGGAAGAGGAGAAGTCGGGGACAGTATAGATGCTTCTCAGGAAACATCTTGTAGTACCACCTTGACAGATATTCCTTTGAAAGCGCCAAAGAAGACAGTTGCTGTGATTCCCATTCCAGTTTTTTCCAACTTAGAATCTGTACCTGCTCCTATTTCAGAATATTTAGTTACTGACAAAGAGGAGGTTGGGGGCTATGTAGATCCTTATCAGGCAAAAATAGTTCAAAATACTGAACAGTTGCAGGAGCCAGGAGTCCAGCCTATTGATCAGATGTCTAAGGGGTTGGATATATCCGAGATGCTTCCTGCTAAAGAAGTGGTGAAACAGGAAATAATATCTACAAAAAAATTGCATACTAGGTTAGCTGGTTTTGGAGAAAGTAAACTTTTATGGAAGATCCTTTCTGGTAAATCGTTTATGAAAAGGCAAGTCCCTGCTTCGTTTGATTCTCTTGTTTTCAAGAAGACACGGAGAAGCAAACATCCGAAACCTTCTGAACATAAACTGAAATCTAAAATGGCTTGGGGAAAGGAGTATTACTCCTCCGGTACCTTTCGTGGTTGGATATTTTTAGAAGACATGATACACTCATGTGTACGAAGTGATGATAGGCGTCTTGTAGATCTACTTGAAGGTGGCTATTCCAATTGCTGTCGGGATACCATTCAAGAAAAGGTCAGTCCCAGAAGTTATATGAAACAACCTAATCAAGTGTATGCTTCCTTTTTAGTCTCACAGATACAGGAAAATGGAAATGCTGGTTTTTTCACAAGTGTGTCATGGATAAATTGTCAAGAACAATGTCATGAATTTGTTCACTGAGTTCCGTAGTTCAACTAGAATCAATTCTTTAGGTCAAACAATGTGCTAATGACTCTTTTTGTTCCCTTGTGATAATGTTTGTGTTAAGAGTTGCAAAAGCTGCATTCGGCTTTTGAGAAATGAACCTTCTGAAAGGAGGCTTATGGTTATATTTTACTGCATGGTTTTTCAGAAAAGAGATACTGATGCTGTGCCGAGTACAGATAATGAGACGAGAGCTGTTGAAAGCCCCAACGGACCTAATATAAGACCAGTTCGACAGGTTTGCCTACTGCTATGTACTTCCCTCATTGCTGCATAAAACTATGCTCAGATACGTATAAACAATCTGCCCGTATGTATGCAGGCACTGAACATCGCGGTGATGGTAGGCTTTGGTATACTTGTATTTCTCACAAGACAGAGAAAGTGAAGTACGAGGTTGAAATGCATATACATATACATTTACTCCAGGGCTTGCAGCCTTGCACATTGAATGCCGAGGACCTCTGCAGTCAGGGTTGCTGCTGCAACACCATGCAACTCATTGCATGTGCCCTTGCGGCTCTATGTAAAACACTCTTAATAGAGAAACTGATCTTCGTATCTTGTAAGTATCCATTTACAGAATCCTTTTGCAAAGTAGCTGTTATTCTCCTGCTTTACCTGTCTCATACTCCCCACTTCCCCAGTGCCGCCATCCTCCCATCTTTCTGTTCGATTAAAAGGGTTGTAAAACAAAACAATCTTATTTTCGATGTTGAGCAAAGATGTGTGATAATATTCTCGATTATTCAATCTCTGCATATAAATATATAATGTACGTCAATCTCAGTAAAATCAATTTTGCAAGCCCTCGAAAAATCAATCTTCAATACAAGAAGTTTATAAGCTTCTATTAGCAAATCCACTTTGAGAACAATCCAAGCCCCTCATTTTGCAGATTGGACATTGGTTCTTTCTCGTCAGCCACGTTGTGATACAATGTGTATGGAACTCGTGGTTGCAATCTAATATCCCAATCGATTCTTGATCAGCATAATCTTCCTGTCGAGGTAAACATTTCAGGTTCAGTGATGTAGAAAATGGGAGTATAAAGGGAAGTAAACACCAGAAGAATCAAATGTAACCACTATCAGGCCTAGTTGGATATTCGGAGGAATGTCTGGCTAAATTCCTCGGAAATTGGCAAACGTATGGGGATAATAAACCACATTTGCGAGAACACTTACTCTGCAAATAGGACATATCTCTACATCTGCGGACGGCTCCCTGTTACGAGATTGATAATCTCTCTGCCTCAGATTTGCCATGATAGTTTCGTCCGCTAATCCGGTTCCCTCTCTTCTTGCGAACAGCTCTTCGTACCAGGCCTATATATAAACATGCATTCGGTATTGATTACACGTACAAGAGAACGAAAACCTGCATAAATTATGATGATCAAGTCAATGTTACCCCGTAAAGATTAGATGGTTCAGGTTGTGGTTCAACCCTCATATCTCTGTGTCCATGAAAAACATCGTCCCGTCTTATAGGATACTGGAACATATTGTCCTGATAGCGATGCCGAAAAAGAAACCTCTCCGTAGGACTGCGGCCAACCTGAAACAGAAGTTGTTAGTAACACAAATGTGAGATAAAAATGTACCAGCAATATGATGATATGTTCTGAAAGAAAGAAGAAAACTTGGTTGTAGTACTTCAAATTATCAAGGTCTTAAACAATGGCCTAGATTATTACCATATCCCCATTCAAATAGGTCCGATGAGATCCACATTTCTGAATTGATGGACTACGTAATTTATCGACTAATGAGTAATGACTGACACACAAACATGATCCTTAAGGTACATTTTTTTCGTGTGGTGTGGCTATCTAACCAATGAATTTAATTAGATGGGTGACCTTCGATATTCTTTACTTTTTTTGACGGTTTAATATCCTTTATTTATCTATGAATAACATTCCATTTTGAATAGCTTTATAACCCCGCTTAAATTATAATGATCAAGTCAATGTTACCTCATCATAAACATTAGATGGGTCAAATATCATATCTCCGTGACCATGAGAACCATCCCATCTCATAGGACGTTGTAACATATCGTTCTGATGATAGCGATCCGGAAAAAGAAACCTTTCGATAGGAGAGTAGTTGGCATTGCGCACGGGAACCTGACACAGAAGTTATTAGCAATACAAATGTGAAATAAAATGTACCAGCAATATGATGATATATTCTGAAAGAAAAAAGAAAACTTGGTTCTAGTACTTAAAATTGTTAAGGTCTTAAACAATGGCCTATTTATCACCATATAACTAATGAGTAATGACTGATACACAAACATGATCCATAAGGCACATTCTACTCGTGTGGTGTGCCTATCTAACCAATGAATTTAGATGGGTGGACGTCTTATACTCTTTACTCTTTTTTCTTTTTTTTTGAGGTTTTAATGTTCTTTACTTATTCATCAATAACATTTCATTTGCCTCTTCAAAAAAAAAAAAAAAAATAACATTTCATTTGAAAACCTTTATAACGCCGCAGAAACTATAATGATCAAGTCAATGTTACCTCTTCATAAATATTAGATGGTTCAACCGTTATATCCTCGTGTCCATGATAATCATTATCCCATCCATTATGATAGCGATGCCGAAAAGGAAACCGATCCATAGGAGGGTGATTGGCATTGCGCACGGGAACCTGACACAGAAGCTATTAGTAATACAAATGTGAAATAAAACGTACCAGCAATATGATGATATATTCCGAAAGAAAAAAGAAAACTTGGTTCTAGTACTTAAAATTGTCAAGGTCTTAAACAATGGTCTAGATTACCATATGACTAATGAGTTACGACCGACACACAAACGTGATCCTTAAGGCACATTCTTCTCGTGTGGTCTGGGTATCTAACCAATGAATTTAGATGAGTGACCCTAATATTTTTTTAATTTTTTTAGGGTTAAATATCTTTACTTATTCATCAATCATATTCCATCTGAGACCTTTATAGCTTTTGACTGACATTAACTATCTATGAACCATCCTAAGTGAAATACTAGGCTCATGAATGAAGTATGTAGTTTACTATTAGGGCTACGCTCGAGTTTACGACTCATGTTACGCTCGAATTAACTTTTATTTGTTAAAATTTTGGAAAGAGAGTACAAATATTGTATCGGTAGTAGAGTTAAGTTAAGTACAAATTGATATGACCATAATTGGATTTGGAAACAATAAGATATTTTTTTTATTGTACTTTCTAACTAAAATGCCATATGGCATGAGAGATGGCTTAAATGAAGTCGGTGAATGTGGTCGTTGCTTAAAACATAACATTTAAAATATAGTATAAGAGAAGATAATGCTTTAATTGCTCATCAATATGCCTTTAAGTAATCTAATTCCTTATTCATCCAATCACCTTTGAACGGGATGCCAAGAAGTTCAGGCAATTGCTCATGCTTAAAATATGTTGTCGAACTTTGTATATGTAATTGTCTAATGTTTGGTATGAGGATATGTGTTTTTGAATGCTTTTTAACACATGGAGTGCTACATTATTTTGGTTATGATTTTCTGTTGAAAAATTAACACCGATTTCCTTGCGCAACAGAAGCACCAATCGACAACTAACTGCAAAACTTAATATAACTGCAAGCAATAATACAATGAGACAAGATATTTAAAGACTTTACTTGACCCAGGGGAACCCTCAATGCGCAAGTAAACCTACCAACTAAATAATTGAATTTCCACTATAAAATACTTCATCCCGTCCCTTTTAAACTTCATATCCCCAAAATAACAAGTTTTTGTACTAAAATATTATATAATACATAAACTAATATAGTGATTAACCCTATACATAACTTAATTAATAAACATTTTAATAACCAACCAGCCCCAACACCAACCACCCACCCACTATCCCCACTAGGCCACCACAGATCAACACCGATCACAAAAGCGCCACCACCAAAAGAGACACCTAGATCCGGTGACCTCACATATACCACCCCTTCCTGCGGTCACTGCCTCCCTCGTTTCGCGCGACTCTTGTCCTATCCTACTATCTTACTCCTTTCTTGCTCCCTCCCCTAGATCTTATCCGATCCTCGGCTGTACTATTGCAACCCAAAAATACTCCTCGTCTCTCGCTTCTTCTCTCGCTTCTCGCCAACAACCCCACGATGCGTTGCCCGAAAGACACAACCATGGAGAGAGAGAGAGAGAGAGAGAGAGAGAGAGAGAGAGAGAGAGAGAGAGAGAGAGAGAGAGAGAGAGAGAGAGAGAGAGAGAGAGAGAGAGAGAGAGAGAGAGAGAGGAGAGAGAGAGAGAGAGAGAGAGGGGGGAGTGAGAGAAGAAAATATCGGTGAAGGTTTAGGAAGTGGCAGTGTTGTGGACGTGGTAGAGAAGGGTCACCAGCGATCATTATTAAGTTCGATAAAGATGTCGCCGGCGACGGTGGTGGTTGTTGTACATGGCAGCGACAGACGTTAGTGGGTGTACATTGATTTTGTATTGGGAACTAAATTAAAGTTTCTATTCTACCCACTTGCACTCTTTACCCATAGTTTTTGTTATGCGTCAAAGTCCAATGGAAAGAATAAATATGACCGGTTGGAGTAGTGACAGTATAACGAGCCTACAATTGCCGACAAACCAACTTAGAATCCTCACAAGGTAATGCTCGCCAATTTTATTGTCAATTGTTTAACCTCTGAAATTGTCCACTCGCATCTCATGTGTACCACTCCTAGTATTTTTCACTAGCTTGCATGTGATTCTACCCTCACAATGTCTCATTGTGTAAGTCTGATTAGCCAAAGGAATTATTATTCTTCTTTATAACACTCTGCATTGAACCCATGCCCAATTATTGCATTCAAAGCCAAGATTTTATGATGTGTTTCATATCATTTAGTACATACATGCGTTGCAAAGTAAATGCACCTTTCTTAAACCTTGCCATTAGGAATGCAATTACCAATTCCACATACACATTAAGTTCCAATGTGAATTTGGGTTGGAATGTTAATCCCAATATTTTCTACTTCCTTAATCATCCTCTGCCATGATTGTTCAAGTGAACACACCTTTTTGGAAATGTTTTCGTGCATTGAATTTGATATCAAATGATCAGTATTAATGAAACTAGCCAATAACTCCATCTCGGTATTGAAAATCTTTAGTATTGTGCTTTATTCATAGGGTGAGCAGTCATGATCACCTTTTTCTAACTTGTGGTCGCATCCAAGTATTCAACATATGTATTTAGCGTATATGTCCATAAAGTTTTATATAAATCACAATCACAGAGTTATCTTGTTCAGTTTGTTGATGTTTCGTCTATTGCTTCCAATCATTCCGCTACTTTGGCGGTGTGCCTCTTAGATGCTAATGGTAAATGTCATAATGGCGTATTAGCGCATATATTTTCATCTCGTGTCATTGTTGGAAAAATAAGACTACTGTAGGCAAATTGACAGTGGAAATTTGAACATAAATGAATTGTTGTGGCGTGACCGGAATCACTACATGAGAAGCAAATTTGATTTGATTACGATACAAATTGGATAATGGGCTTGCCTCTCAAGGTAATACAGCGTTACTCTAGGATGTGTACTAAACCAATTAGAAATAATGATTTTTCTATGTCTTCAAAGGCTCTGACAATGGTCTCTTATTAAGGACAAAAATTGTACAGTCACGGAAATAGATGATTTGAATTGGTTTAAGGAGTAAAATCTTAGCATTTAACATGAAAATAAAATTAGCAATTAAGGAGAAAACAGATTTCTCAAATTATTCGGTTATATAAAGAACTTGGACGCTCGTAAGTTTACGAAAGAAACGAACATTCAAAGATCTGAGTGCTAGCAAAAGGGTTAGTCCCGGCCCACTACACCGCACACTTGCTGAGCCGCGGCGCTAGCAGCTTGCTCGTGGGATGTCCATGTTCTACTCTCCATAATGACTTTAAACAATACAAGAGGGAACCCTTATATATACCCAAGAATTTATTTCTAATTCTCCCATGTGGACAAAGATTTAAATTGATTTTGAAATGTTTTTCCAAAGGGACAAACTTGTCACTGCAGCGAAGTGTCTTGCTAACTGATAGGTCTGCATTGGTTGAAATTTAACATATGTTTTGATGATATTGTAATTAGTGACCGTCAACCGATGGTTCATGCGATCATTGAAAAAGAATAATCCCATGGACATGCTCTCTATTTCATTCTTACGTGAAATGCAGAGAGCTCGTGATGGAACTCCATGCACATGTAGAGGTTGTCAACAGGGTGCACAACCAAGTTCCTTATCATTTAGCGAAGGCAGCGAGAATGGTTCTTCAACATACCCCTTTGAAGAATTAAGCGACTTGAGAGCACGTTGAAATAACTTTTGGTGTTCTTGTATTTATTCGATGTTCTATGTACTCTACATGAAAAAAGAAATTAACATCAGTGCTTATACCATGCTCCCGGGAGCACAAGGAGCATGGTGGTCCTCCTCACAATAGATCAGTGGGGACCATATATTAAAAAATGAAAAATCATTTTGAGTATGGTCCCCACTCCTTTATTGTGAGGAGGACCACCATGCTCCTTATGCTCCCGGGAGCATGGTATAATTTGCGAATTAACATAGTTGTTCACAACTAAAAATTATTCTTCTATCAACTTCGAGTATAGACCCTTGGTCAAGCTGATCTTTCCTCTCTCAGCCTCTCTTTCTCTCAATACCCCCAAGAAAAGCCCCTCCCCCCAATCCTCTCTTGAAACCTTCTTCGCTCTCAGGCTGGCAGTGGTCATTTTTGGTCATTTATACTTTTAAGGCTTTTTTTTTTTAATCTCTGGATCTTGTAGTGCTAATAAGTTCCGCTCTTGGTATGACAGTGATGTTTTTTCTCCTTATATAGGAGTTCTTGTTTCTAACTTTGTGAGATGTTTCTTCTTTTGGTTGTTATATCCGAAAATTTGATTTGAAATCGGTTCTTCAAATCAATTATTGGCAATGGCGCTTTGGAGCTTTTATGGTCTTCTATACTCCGGCAATGTCTACATCAAGAAAGTTATAGGTGTTGGTTTTTTTCTCCTTATATAGGAGTTCTTGTTTCTCACTTTGTGAGATGTTTCTTCTTTTGGTTTTTAGATTTGAAGTTCTGATTTGAGATTGGTTTTTCAGATCTATTACTGGCAATGCCGCTTTGGAGCTTTTATGGTCTTTTATACTCCGGCAATGTCTACATCAAGAAAGTTATAAGTGTTGGGGCTTAATTTAATTTACAGGTGAGTCGAATTCTACAAAGTAATAATTTATTAATCCAATATGCAAGTGGGAAAGAAAAGCCCAAAAAGGAATAAATCTATTGATCGAGAAAGATTAAATTTACACCCTTAATAAGGGCTACCCATTCTCCAAGGAAATGATATCAACCCTACTTGTGACAGTGGGGTATATCTCTTACACAAAAACCCTACAAGAAGAGCACTATAAATTCCACCATCATTCATGGAAAGAAAAGGGTTGTTTACACTCTCAGACTTTGAGATCATCTCCAACCTTACACATTCAACAATCTCAAGGATATGTACATCATAAATCTTCTGACAGTCAGCCCCTCTTAAAACTCTTTTTTTGTAACACCCCGCCTCATCATATGAATCGGAAATAGTCACCTATGGCAGCTTGTTAGGCTGTGTATTGACCCCACAGACCAACACAAGTCCTTTTGGCGCACTTTGACCTCACTCCTTGTGCACCTTGGGAAACTTTACAAGATGTTACCCATCATGAAACTACTCCCCAGTAAGCACGATTAACTGTGAAGTTCTATTATCAAATGAACTTTTTAAAAGGAAAGTCGACTTTTTAGATATGAGTAACACTATCAATCTTTTTAAGCACTCATATAAGCTGCTTAATTTTTCTGGGACCTCCTATGAAATCTGGGGTTTTACACTTTCTCTCTTAAATACTCATTTGATACTTTTAGCGTTTCCAGGTTGGGTCTTGCAACCTATCTGACTTGAACGACGAAGGGTCGTCACCCGGGTAAATCATGGTCCTTGTACTTTGTGTTTGTTTTGTATGTCATCATCAAGCCATCAACCGAGGTCCTGTTGACTTCCAGATAATTTGGGGAAGTACCCGCAAACAATAGTACATCCCGAAGTGTTTTTCTTAGCCCCGATTGATGTGACGACATCTAAAAGTTTTGTTGGATTCAAATACATGTACAAGGAACTGCGTTTGACCTATTGTTTATTTAACTTCTTTGATTGTATAATTTGTGGTAGTATCTTGGATTTACCTTGTTGGAAGTGTCCTTTGGCTATCTTTCAATGAGAACTTTATCATTCCCGTAAAAGTATGCATGATGAAACACTTGATTTATTTATTTTCTAAAATAGTTTATTATGGAGAATTGAGGTACATAGAATCTTATGCCACACTCAAACTAAAAATGGTAAGTAAATCTTGATTATCTGCTCAACCAAAAATATGTGGGAAGGAATATTTTCGTCGAAAATTGATGTACATCATCTCTAGCAATATTGTCTTAAATTCATCGAGGATGCAAGTGGTCAAAAGGAAGATTTTTTAGATGTCATTCGAAACAATGTCTCTGAATCGTGGTTATTATCATAGTAGCATTGATGTGCTTTCAATAACAATGATTAGACAGTCCAATAGTACATGTTCTAAGAGTCTATTATATTATCTAAGTAAAAAGTGATTAGTTATTGTGTGTTATTGTAGCGCGAGTAAAGTTATACCCTTCTAGGCTACCATTGGGCACTATTGTAAATGCGACTATACAGAGTCAAAGGATTTCGAGGTGGTTGGTGAGGTGCTGGGCACATTTGTGAAGGAATCATTCGGGGTGTACAACGCCTGAGTTCTTATGTGAGGTTAGGTTTTTATTTTCCTTTTATTTATTGGCTTCACAAGGCCAAAATCTTGGAGGCCGATAGCGTATGAATGTGCAGACGCTTGTACTATTTTAAAGTCTCTAGCATTTGTATATACCCCCTCCATCTTTAAACTCCCCATTGTGTTTTTTCACTTGAATTAAACTAGTGTTGTTTGTCAATAATTGTTGCAAATAATGGGTGGTTTGTTTATTATTGTTGGAGATGTGAATGGTTTATTTATAATTGTTGGAGATAGTGAGTAATTTGTTTATTATCCTTGGGATAATGATTAATTTGTTTATTATTTTTTGAAACAATGAGTGGTTTGTTTATTATTTTGGGAGACAGTGGAGTGTAGATGTATGGTGAAACTTACCCAATTTGGTAAGTTTTGAATGGGGTGTTTAAAAAAGACACCCGGAAAAAGGAGATTGTGGTGTTTAAAGGGAAACAAAGGAAGTACTCCCTCCGTTTCTTTCATTTCTTTACGTTTCGTTTGAATATGTGAGAGGAATTCAAACGAAACGTAAAGAAATGAAAGAAACGGAGGGAGTATATTGTAAAAAGTTTAGGGTTACAATTGAGTAAACCCATCACAAGTTGATAAAAGAGGTCAAAGATCTAAACAAACTTACTAGGAAAAAGTTTGCTTAATTCAATGAAAGAGCATTCATAGCTATTATAGAACATCAATGATTGAGATGTGCATTGCTTCATTTTAGTAACCGACTATCCGATTACCCTCCATATTCGAATAACTTTGTTATTACTTGACTAGAAAAGTTCTTAGTGTTCTTAATCTTTTTCGATATGTATTCTTATTTTTGACCTAACCTACTGTCTACTAAAAGAATAGTGCAAAGTGATAGCAGAATATTATAGAGAATTGCAGGGGGTAGTAAGTAGTTTGATTTTCTTCTCCACGTGATGCTAACAATTCTGTATGCGTTAGTTATAGTGCATTGCGACTCCTCAAATCATCTACCAACCTTGGCTTGATTCAATGGTAAAAGATGTCAGTATTGGTGGATATTGAGGTTTTTATTAGAAATCGCTTTTGTTTTTTTTTAGGTTACGATCTAGTCGGCCAATAATTGCTCTAATATATTGAGAGTCTGATGTGGAGTTTTAATGAAGGGGCTTCACTATAAAATTATATATATAATGATAAGTCTACCACCTCTCATCTTTTCCCCGAAAAGAATAGAGTAAGCTCCACTTTTTTATCTTCTTATTCAATGTTTTGAGGAGCTCAATTACCATAGTCTCTCGTTTCTAAATATGAAGATTTTGCTTCATATATATTAGTTATATGACACATAAGTAAACATATGAAGACATGATCGAACTAATTTGTAATGATTTTCCATGTAAGAGAGATACGTAGAAGGGAATTAGGTAATTTGTCTTACTAAAGTGAGGAGCAAAAAAAGGGAACATGCACGTGATACCCCTATACTAAAGTCAACGACCACCACGACTACTGGCCTCGACTACTCTAACTGCACCGTCAATCGCTGGGGAGTCCATCCCCCAACCCGTGCGACACCAACAACAAATCGTCATCCCCTAATATCTTCTCCTTTCAAGTTTCTTCTCTTGTTTTCTTCCTTCGGACCGCAATGGCCGACGAGCCAAGAAGAGGGTGCGACAATGAGGGTATAGGAGCGGTTAACCAAGGAGAGGGGGCGGCTAGAAGAGGAGTGGTGGCGGCTGGCCGAGGAGAAGGGGAAGATCGCGTCGGAGGGAGAAGGTGGAACTGTGCTGGGAAGCAGAGGGAACCGTCGACTATGAGCGATCACTCCACTAGGCAGAGGTTGGTCATTTTATGTTTTTAATATTAATAATTAATAGTAATGAACTAAATCTAATCATTTTCCTGTCAACATTATAGACGCATAAACTAAAAGAATTAAAAAAAGTTTATGATGTGCAGTTTCCAAAAGTACAGTGGTACCGTGTGCACAAAGTTAATTTGTAGGAGTACCGCCGTGCAAACCCCCAAAGTAGACGTACGGGTACCACATGGATTTTCTGAAACATTAACTGTCTAAATATCGGCAAACAACAACTAAGTTAATATATATTCACTCTAGTTACAAACTTCCCCTAAATACCAAACACGAAACTTAGAATAGAATTTTGAATCCTTACGCGTCAAGTTGCGGATTCAAATTTTTCCAAAACCTATCCAACTTACCAAACCAGCATACTAAGAGTATAACTCAAAAACCGTAATGCATTAGTTATATGATTCTATGCTACTTACATACCATTGATAAACCTAGTAATTAAATTCAAACGGTCAAATTTAAGCAAAAAAAGGTTAAAAAAGAGGTCATTTCATGTAAACTATTCCACTTCTGAGTGAGTCAAAGTAACAACATAAGAATTTGAAAATATTAACCAAAATAGTCTATATTTTGTAAATATGTTATGAAAATGAAGCAAATCTAGAAAATAATATAGTGCATATCGATCACGAACCTCAAATGTTTGACGACTTGTATTGATTTCATCGCTCATCATCTCCAACATATGCGGCCGAGGTACACCAAATCTCCCTGGTTGGTACCTATATTGGTAATTGGATGGACCAGAATTGTCATCATTAAAGCCAAGATTTCTAGGCCTAGCTTGAACATGCTCCAATGTATCCGAGATATGTCCAAAGAGAGTTAGACCAGGGTGTGGAGCAAAGAAAGACTCTTGATCATGTCGAGAAGATAAGTTTGAGGGATGTTCTGTTGCTAAACTGGTTTGCCGATTTGGATTAGTTAGCCAACGTTCTGTAGAGGGAGTACCACGAGCCCCTAGACTAGGTGGTTGTCTAGGGAATTGTGAGAGACTTCTCACCCCAGACATTTGCCCCCTCCCATAATCATGTAATGGTCTCGAAATATACATCCGATCGTATCTCCTCATGCTAGGGAGAACATGACTTGAAGGGAATGTTTCTTCCATGCGTTCAAGTGAGCCTAACGTCCTTGATCTCCAGGGGTTGATACTCTCTATTCTCTGATTGGAACTCCCATGAGGTCTAGTTGAACTTCCAACCATGTGTATCTGTCGTAAACCACTTTCTAAATCCTCCCTATGTGTGGGATCAAACGAACTGGTACCGTTACCAGAGTTGATGTTATCCATCTGCCTAGAAAGATCAGGAGCATTTGAAAACAAACCAAAAAATCCAGAAGTTTGTGGCATAGATGACATTTGGAGGACCCTTGATGCACTAGTAGAAGAGTTGGGAGATCCAACCTCCTCAATATGTTCTTCATATTCAACGTCACCATCCGTATCTTCTGCAGTAAGATATGCTCCGTCGCTGTTGGAATCATCATCGGATACTAAATCCGCAATTGGACTGGTGCTTTCAGATATACTGCGAGATTGGCCTACTTGATCATTTAGATTCAATTGCATAACAGATTGATCAGGGCTCTGAATTATATCGTGATCAGCTGCATTGATAAAGATGCACGTAAGGACAAAATAAGATTTAACAAGGTATACATGTACATTATTGAGTGTATCATGAAACATTAAGAAGTAGTCGTGCACACCATCGTCAAAAGAAAAAGAGTTTTGGCCGAACTCAATCCTCCCATTGCGTGACTCGTCCTCGTTATCGTTTGTATGATATCGCCTCATTGCCATATCGGTAAGTCTCTAACCTGTGTTGTTGAAAATTTTGAGATGGTTATATGCTTTCAAATACGAGAATCTTACTCCAGCAGCTTCTTCAATTCTTTATGTGTTGTTTCAATTCAAATAAAATTGAACAAAGAGAGTAATAATACACAAATATCCCATCAAAAAAATAATAATACACAAATTGAGTTGCCTCCACTTATGATATTATAATGATTATTACTTTGCAAGAATCTAGTGCAACAATCATTCGTCATAAGAATGTATCGAATTAAAGGCTATAATATGGTTCGTTAACTACTAGACAAAAAATGAGGATATGGTGAAAGTTTGAGTATCTCATTTGTTATACATGGCAGTAGTTAACAAACATGATAGTTCTTTAAATGCGCGACTCAATAAGAAATCTTAATAATATTGTGAGAAAATTCTTATTTTTCACATTATTTAGCATATATACTCCCTCCATCTTCCTATAAACACCTCCACTTTTTTTTGGTGTCTTTATTCAAACTCCTCATTTCGAAAACTTTTTAAATGGATTAAACTTTTACCAGCCATCAATACTCCACTATCTCAAAAAAAAAAAAAAAAAAACAAAAAAATCAAACCACCCAATATCTCAGAAAATGATGAACAAACCATCCATCACCACCTGCATAAATAATAAACAAACCATAGACGCTCTCTAACAATCATAAACAAACTACCCATTATCGCCAACAATTATAAACAAACTATGACACCTTCATCCTTGTGAAAAACAGGGCGAGTTGTCTAGAATATGACGAAGGCAGTATTTTTTTTATCTTATCTTCCGAAATGATCTTATCATTTTAAACGAGTCATCAACCAAAAAACGAATTTGATCATATGGCCGGGTATGATATAAAAGTAGATTATTCCAAGTAAGCATACAATAACCACTACTTCACGACAAAGTGAGTTAAGGACCGTCCCTTAAAAACCATGATGTTCGTATGAGTGGAGATATATATGATTTTTTTTTATCCCTAAATGATAATGTATGATGTATATCATGCAAAAGTCATTGTTTTTAGAATTCGATTAATTTTAGATTCTGCGCATACCCTAAAATATTTGATCAAAATAAGTGAACACTAAAGCGCTAATATAAAAATGAATAAAAACTTGACATGTACCAACAAAAACAGACTCCAAACGTATTATCATTTTCCACTAAATCCAACAACAACTAAGTAGCAGTAAAACTTCAAATTTAAGATTATGTAAGAGAAAAATAGTAAAAAAGCATACCTTGTTAAAAGCAATTGAAAATGGTAAATTCAAAGAAGATTCTGGAGTCAAATTAATCGATGATGCTTAAGGTATCGATAAAATTTGAAAGTCTAAGGAACCAATGTTTTAATTGAAATGGTTGTTCTCACTTCTTTGACAAAACTAATGAGTAAACTACTTGAAAGATGTACTTTGAGTGAGATATATGAGATAATTGAAGGGGAGGAAAAAATCTAAAAATCTTTTCTTATTTTTAGTATAATATAATTCATTTCCTTAATTATGTTATTTGTTTCCCCTTTTATGATTTGTTTCTATTTTTTATTTATTATGTATCTCTTTTTTAATGCTGTTATTATCTAATAGGTTAGCTCTAAATAGAACTTTTGAAGAAATAAATTATTAAAACAATTATGATAAAAAAAATCAAATTAAGTGTTTTTGTATGTCTATAATTAAAATTTGAGGAAAGTTATTTTTACATCTTCCATTCCCACTGTAATACATATTTCATGGTGTTATTTATAGAATATTTCTTTGACAAGTTTTGTTGGGTATTGATATGGAAATTGATTACTAGAGGTAGTGAAAAAGGTTTGGACAATTATGAAAAAAACACCTATCAATATTTTTCTTTATATGTGAGGAATTACTTGAAATCTATTTTGTCCGGTGAAAAATATTCTAATAAAAAAAAAAAGATAAACTCACAAGGGGTATGGTACCACATTTTATCTTTTTCTGGTTCAATTGATTGAGTATTTGTTCTTTTGTTAAAAACAAAAAACCGATTATGTGACCATCTTCACTCAACTTGGCAGTCTTGCCTCTCACAATAACTTCATCATTGTTCTTAAAAAAATCTTCTTTCAAATTTATATAAGATTATCCATTCAGATGAGTATCGGGCGTTATTGATCTCGTTACAAGAAAACAAGATAACAAATTTACAATGTTGGATATTGAAAATGTAACAAGGTTGTACGTATAGATGATTTAATATTTTATTAGGTGGTTTGATACGCTAGGTTTATACCCTTTTGTGGTGCGCAAATCTAACAACCCTAAATTTTTTCGTATATAATAATAAGAATATATAAGAATTGATGTGTTGTAACTGACTACAAAGTCAACCACAAGACTTAAAATAAAATTCAAAATCAAATGAAACTAAATAAATTATATAAACAATAAATTTAAGTGGTGTCCGTGAGTTTTGCGCGTGCTGATCTTGCATTTATAAGTGCCACGTGGTGGTGTCCATGAGTTTTGCATGTGCAGACACACGATGCCCCTCTTATCGACAATGTTAACTTTCCATCCATTAGATGATAACGTGACGATTATAAGGCTTGGAGGAAATTTTAGTTCGGGACACAAATTCCTCTAATATATTTCAAATCAATAATAAAATGTTGAACACTAAATTCAAAAATACTTTTTTTACACCAAAATATGTAAATTAAAGACAAATTAATTTTTTCTTTCTCAAAAATTGTGCAATTATACAAAACACAATGCACATGCAATTTTTTTTTTTTGTAAGAAATGGTGATTTTATTCTTCCAAAGAGGGAAAAATAGAGTATCTTACAAAAAAGCTACCCACTAAAGTATAACTCAAACTAAATGACATTCTAGCTAGCTAGACTATCCAAAACATTACTTGGAACATTCTTTCCAAACCAATTATAAAGTCTAACACAAGTGTAATACTTGATTTTCCTAATTATCCACTCCTGATCATGCTCTTCATTCCGGAAGAGTCTTGCATTCCTTTCCAGCCAAAGAAGATACACTGTTGCAGTAATGCTGCTCTTATACCATTTTGCTGTCCAATGTTTCTTCTTCTTCCTTCTGCTTATCCAATTCAGTTCTCTCACTAAGTCCCAATTTCTGTTGCTAATGCCAAGCCAATTGAGGATTTTCTGCCAAACTGCATTGGAGAATTCACATTTGAAGAACAAATGAGAGTGATTCTCTTCTGCTTTTTTGCATAATATGCATCTGTTCACCACTGCCATGCCCCTTCTTTTGATGTTGTCCACTGTTGCTAGACATTTTTGAGCTGCCAAAGCCATGACAAAGCTGTGTTTGGGTGTCACTACACTGTCCCAAGCAGCTTTGGTCCAGTTCCTCCTCTCAAACTTCTTTCTAAAATGGTCATAAGCTTTGGAGACCAGGAATTTATCTCCTCTGCTCCAGGAATTAACCAGGTTTTCAGCTTCAGTCTGACTCCTGCAGCCCTGAATGATGCTGTCTTTCACATTCATTATACTCCTCCAACATTCAGCATCAGCAGGCTTGACATTTGCTTCCCAACAGCTCCTACATTTCAAAACATAGGCCTTGGTCCATCTAATCCAAATATTCCCATGATTATTCATTAATTTCCAAATTCATTTGGACAGCATAGCTTTATTCCATGCCAACACCTCTTTAATTCCCATCCCAGCTTCCTCCCTTGGAGCACAGATGCTTTCCCAGCTTTTGTAAGTCATTCTTCTGCTCCCTTCACTAATTCCCCACAAGAAATTCTTACACATTCTTCTGATTTTCTTCATTATACCAATAGGAATAAGAAGGCTTGCACTCCAGTAGTTTTCCAATCCAAAAATCACTGAGTTGATTAACTGTATCTTACCAGCATAAGTGAGGAATTGAGAGGTCCAATGTTGAATTGAACTCTCAAGCTTCTTTAGCATCACCTGGTATGTGTCAGAGCTCAGCTTCTTGGCATGTAATGGAATGCCAAGATATCTGAAGGGGAACTGCCCCTCAGTGAAACCTGACTCCTCCAGAATAAGTGCCTTAACTGAGTTTTGGACACCTCCAAAGTATATATCCGTTTTTGAAGGATTTGCAGCAAGCCCTGAAGTTGCAGCAAACTGAGTAAGACAGCTTAGCACATTCTTGACTGATGGTAGGTCACCTCTTGTATAGATCATAAGATCATCTGCAAAAGTAAGGTGAGTCATCTTCAATCTGGAGCATTTTGGATGGTAGGAAAAGTCTCTTTGGTCTGGTATTTTCCTCAGCATTCTTCACAGTATTTCCATACTGAGAACAAAAAGGTAAGGAGACAGAGGGTCTCCTTGCCTTAGACCACATCTACCAGCAAAAAAACCTTCATAATTTCCATTGATTTTAATGGAATACCAGGGGCTGCCGATGCAGGCTATAATCCACTCCACATACAGGCATGGAAACCCCATCCCAGTGAGCATGCTTTTCACAAAGCTCCAATTCAATGAATCAAAAGCTTTTCGAATGTCTACCTTGATTAAACATCGAGGAGAGACATTTTTCTGCTTGTATCCTTTGACCAGAGATTGAGAAAGCATGACATTGTCGAAGATGCATCTCCCTTTGACAAAAGCTGCTTGTTCCTCCCCTATCAGAACTGGTAGAATATCCTGCATTCGGTTGGCCAGAATCTTAGTAATTGTCTTGTAGATGGTCGAGCAACAAGAGATTGGTCTGAATTCCATTACTGTTGCAGGATTATCTTTCTTTGGATTTAAAGTTATCATGGTGGTGTTGGCCTGCTTTGTCATTCTCCTTGTGCTGAAGAATTCCATTATAGCTTGGGTGAAATCTTCCTTGATCAAGGTCCAGTTTTCTTTGAAGAAGCCTGCAGAGTATCCGTCCTGACCAGGACTCTTATTGGAGTCAATATCAAATAAAGCTTTTCTGATTTCCTCCTGTGTGACAGGTTGAATCAGCTGGTGCCTATCTTCTTCATTGACTTTAGGTCCTTGATCTAGTAAAGAATCATCAATAGGCTCAACTGGATGTGTTGTGCCCAGCAAGTTGACATAGTAATCAATGAAAGCTTTGGCTATGCCTGGCTGATCAGTGTGGGTGATGCCATTCATATCTATAATCTTGCCAATTATGTTGTGATGCTTTCTAGCAGCTATCTTAGCATAGAAATATTTCGAGCTGCAATCTCCTTCCTTAATATGTTGCAATTTAGCCCTCTGACTCAGCATGCTCATCTCAGCTTTCTTAATCTTCAGAAATTTATCCTTCAGCCTCTCCACCTCCCTATACAAATCAGGATCTTGAGTCTTTTGAAGTTGATCCTGCTTGCTAAGGAGATCCTTCCCACATTTATCTACCCTTGCAGACAGCTTGGAGAAGTGATTTTTATTCAACTCCATCAAGGCATGCTTCACAATTTTAAGTTTGCCAAAGAGCTTCTGCATTTTCGAACCAAAAACTTCCTCCTGCCAAGCTTGCCCCACAATTTGCTTATAATCCTCATGTAATTCCCAGCAATTCAGATATCTGAATATTTTCTTCACTTTGGGAGGGTCTATCACCTTAACCAAGATGGGAGAGTGATCAGAAACCCCAGAGGGAAGGAAATCTGCATAAGAATTAGGAACATTAGTGACCCAATTGGCATTAACCAATGCCCTGTCTAATTTGCACCAGTTTCTAGCTTCACCATCCTGATTATTAGTCCAAGTATAGTAACAGCCTTGTCCATTCATGTCATCCAGTCCACACTGATTGAGGCAGCTATTAAACTCATTCATGTCAGAGTTTACTGGAGGATGAATGCCTTTCTTCTCATTAATGTCTCTAATGACATTAAAATCTCCCATGACTAACCAGGGCTTATCTCCTGGATTTAGACCTTGGAGCTCAGCCCATAAGTCCCTCCTCTTGTCAGCATCATTGCTGGCATAAATGATTGTGACAAAGAAATCTCTGTTGGTGATGATGTGATTGATCTTATAATGAACATATTGAGAGCCTGCTCTGATAATGTCCACTGAGATCTGCTGTGTTTGCCAAACAACCCAAATCCTGCCATTATTGTGGTGGTTATAGGTAGTAAAAACCTTATAACCAGAAAACCTTCTTCTAATTACTTGCTTAGCCTTAGCTTCTTTTATTCTTGTTTCCAGAATACCTAGTATATTTATCTTATACTTCAACATGAGATCCTTAATCTCATGCTGCTTGAGGGCTTCATTAAGCCCTCTTATATTCCATGTTGAGACAATCATAGATCATGGGGATCAGGTGGATCCTCCTCTCCTAAGAAATCAATCCTTCTTTCAATTCCTTCAATTCCTTCCTTTTCAATATGGTTTGACCCAGTGACCAGGCTTGAGAAGCTGTTTAGAGTAAGAGTTGGAATAGTATGCTGCACAATCCTCCTCTTCCTGGTTGGCTGCTTTCTGCTGACTACTTTAAAACCAACCTCCTCTGTAATCTCAGGA
Source organism: Spergularia bocconei (assembly GCA_963457585.1). Lineage (NCBI taxonomy): Eukaryota > Viridiplantae > Streptophyta > Magnoliopsida > Caryophyllales > Caryophyllaceae > Spergularia > Spergularia bocconei. Next base: position 6,364,854 of record OY734944.1, on the reverse strand, counting down.
GAGATGAACTCAATCAGTTCCTGTTTCTGCTCCTTTGTTACACTTGGCTGTAGTTTCTTAGTCCCAGCACTCATATCAACAATGCCCTCCTTCCTGGGTGTTTGAATCCCAGGTGATTCAATTTCTTTGTGGCTTAAGTCTTCCAAGATGACCTGCTGCTGCTGAGTATCAGTTGCACTAGGTTCAGGTGCTACTGCTTCCTGTGCAACATTCCCAGAGCTTGTTGTAGTAACATTTCCATCAGCTTCCTTGACCACAGGTTTGTAGACTTGCTTAACTTGTGGTTTTGGCTTTTGGAGTTTGCAATTCTGTACTTCATGACCTAGCTTGTGACATCCTTTGCAATAGAATGGCACCCATTCATATAGAACTGTTTGAAGCTGCTGACCATTGTATGGGGTGGTGATCATAATCTCTTTAGGCAGGTCCTTCGAGACGTCCACCTCCACCATAACCCTGGCAAATGACAGCTTCTCTTTGTGTGTAGTCCTGTAATCAGCATACAAGGGCTTCCCTATCTTGCTAGAAATCTTACTTAGAGCATTCTCAGTCCAACACCAAGGTTCTAAGTCAGGATACATAACCCAAACTGGTACTGTACTAATCCTGTCCAATTCCTGTGCTATGCTAGGTTCCCAGGCTTTCAGAATGAGAGTATTACTGCCAATTCTCCATGGTCCTCCCTTCAAAACATTAACCATTTCCTCCTTAGAGTTGAATCTCAGGCTAAACCATCCCTTCCTGAAATACTTAATGTCTGGAATTTCCAAATTCTGCCAATTTTTCGACGCAAAATCCTTCATCATCTTGATAGTAGGTTTGCCTCCAATTACATTTCCGACAAGCGTGTTTTCCCAACGTTCAAGCTCATCCATTATATCCTCCTTCTCAATAATAATTTCCTCAGCATCCATGTTCTCCTCATAATAATGAAGATTCATCCCCTTCTTAGGTTTAGTTTTAACAATTTTACTCCAATTTCTGGGTTGATTTGGGATGTTCTCTGTTCCTTCTTTCTCAGTCACAGGTTTCTCACAATTCAAATCAGTCCCATTATGCTTCAATTGGGTTGGATTTCCATTATCCTTGCTAGAATCTCCATTTTTAGATGAAGTAAATGCAGAATTCAGCTTGGAATTAGATTTCTTACCCGATTTTTCGAAAGCTTCCTCAAGAAGCTTGTTGAGTAGCGTACCAGATTTTTCTAGCTGGGTTGAAATTTTCTCAGTCTCTGTTGCACCATTATCTCCGATCCTACTATCATTTTCTTCCTCATTTTCCGATGAATCCACTGGTGGTCTTTGTTTTCTTGGGCATCCTCTACCTTTTGCCATGATTGCAAGCTTAGTGTTGTACGGATAGCTTGGAGAGAAAACTTTCTCTCAACTCATGGTCTACTGCACATGCAATTTTTGAATAAAATGGAACAACAAATATTTCAAAAAAATTATCATATCTTTGGTGTAATTTCTTTTTTTGGTAGTTTGTTTTTCCTGTCTAATTATTTGATATCATTAAGAGAAACTAATTATCCCTAAAGTCCTTTTCCATACAAACCCTAATGGCCGCTACATTATCATTTCATGGTGAAAAGTTAACGCTGATAGTAATAGGGGCACCATGTGCCTGTAACCCCAAAGGACACCACATGATAGTACGTACTTTTGAAGGTAGAGACATCACACGTATTATTGCATAACTCAGGGACACTTCATGAATATTACGTATTTAAAAAACAAGTGACAACTGATCGAAAATTTAACACCTAAGGATTATAGAAATTAGTGTTGGGATCCTCTAGAGTTGAAAATGAACTCTACTTGGTAGAGTTTACCTAAAAAGGCAAGAATAAATTTTTTAACAATTTATTTGTGACCCTCAAAATTCTTTATTTTTTGTCTTATTACTTGTTTGGGTAAACTCTACCAACTCTACTAAAAACAAACTCTAGAGGATCCTTACCCTAGAAATTAGTTTTTCCCACATTGGAAAACACTTTTATAATATGTTTATAATAGATTCCTACCATCATAGTATCAACAAGCTAAGGCCTTCACCTTTTAAGCCCAAGCGAGGATTTTCGGGCCCAAATGTGAATTCTCGTCTTATTAGGTTGTGCTGCGTCTTATGGTAGATCGGGTTGTTACATGAAGTCTTAAGTCTAGTTACAAAATCTAAATCCAAATCCCATAACTAGATAGTATTAATATCTCCATTGTCTTAAATGCAAGTAATATTTATGCAAATCTCTAACCATATATGCAGACGTCCACGCAAGCATTCACCATGGAGCAATCCCTTCAACTACACCATCAAAAGGATGATATAGGCCTTAGAATGGGGTCGAGACAAATCCAGAACACCTAACGTCGGCAGATAGGTTGATTAAGAACTCAAAGAAAAAGGACAGTGAAGGAATTAAGATACCCTCATTCACGGCGTGTAGATGAACATGCAACACTTAAATTATAGAAGATATCAATATATATAAACGAGATATTAACATCATGGCACAAAGCTGAATTCCATAATTCATTGTTCATTATTTGTAATTCGGATTTTGTGATTTGAGTCCTACCTCGAAACACGCCTACTAGAACAAATTAAAGATCCTCCTTTTCTAAAGACTTAAGTGTGCACACCCCTCTCACGAGGGTCCCTAGTAGATTATGATAAAAAAAATCATCCGTTTTGGATGCATTATTTGGATCCGTGAATCAATTGTTGTAATATAAATTTAGGGTGAAACGATATCATAAGCGTGTTGCAAAGTATCAGTGATATGTTCAAGGACAATAAGAATAGGGCGTGAAGAAACCATAGAGTCCTAGTCAAGGTGTGGAGAGTAGCCCGGAGGATGACCCCATTCTTGCAGATTTTTTTATGGTTTGACTTCCAGTCGGACGGCCAGGTTGGTCGAAAAAATCGTTGGATTAGTCGACCATCAATGTGTTGTGGGGGATTTCACATGCCAAGCGTTTACCCCTCCAAGAATCATGAAACATCGTGGAAGTAGGTGGGAGATCATTACCCCTCATGTAAGGGAGAACATGCACGACTCGAAAGGAAAGTTGCTTCCATGCATTCAAGTGAGTCGGGCGATGTCAATCGCCACTGGTTCACAAACTCTGTCCTATTCTTGGGAATTCCCCTAAATTATCCTAGGATAGTTGATAATACTTAGACGGGGACAAAGGGCAAAGTTTCCTTTTTGAAAACTAAACGCGGTTCCAGCCCCTTATATTACTCCAATTACTTTCTACATGCTTGTTATGTCTAGAATCAAGTGAACTGGTGCCAGAACTTGAGCTACCGTCATCCTACTGCTAAAACACCGACGACCTTTGAAAATAAACCACATTCTAGAAGTTGGGGGATTTGACTACCGTTGAAGGATCCTTGATGAGCCTGAAATATATAGAAGAGTTGGGAGTTCTAGCCTCATGAATATGTTAGGTGGATACAATGTCACCTTCTTCGGCTATGTTTGGTAAAACTAGCTGAAATAGTAGCTGAACGCTGAAATAGTAGCTGAATGCTGAAATAGTAGCTGAAAGCTGAATTAATAGCTGCAATATTAGCTGAAAGTTTTTAGCTGATAGTAATAGGAGTGTTTGGCAAAAGTAGCTGATATAGGAGCTGATATATATAAAATTACATAAAAATGTATTAAATATTTTTAATCTCATTTTATTTTAGTAAATAAATGAGGGTAAATTAGGAATAAAATTACGATAAGCTAGCTTATTTTTTAATATGTTACCCAGGGTAACATCTTAAATAAGCTAGCTTATTATTTAAGCTAGTGGTGTCACCAAACACACTTATTTGGTCAAAGAGCTTAAAAATCTAGTTAAATAAGCTACTTTGGCCAAATAAGCTAGCTTATTTGGCATACCAAACATAGCCTTCACCATTTGATGTATGATACGCTTTATCACGGTTTAAAATCATCTTCTGATGCTTAATACACATTTGAATTCAGATTTTGTGTTAAACCATTAGTTTAATCCACTCGTCTTCATGATTCAATTATATAAGAAGAATATAGGCTAGTAATAAAACCATGATCAGATGCATCAACGAAAAACATGTATTATATGTAAGAAGAAAAACATTTAAGTTCAAAATATATAAAGGTTAATATTGAGCATAAAATGCTAACCGATCATATGCACATCACCATTAAAAGAAAGAGAACTTCTTTCAAACTCACTCACCTTATCACGTGCCTTATCCTCGCTACTTTTACTAAGGCTTTAGATCTATTATTCTCTAACATGCATTATTGAAATTTTAACACAGTTAATTATATGCTTTTTTATGCTAGAATCCGCGTAGAATCCTACCCTCATTGTATCTTTCAATTCTTTATGTTTGTTTTATATTATAATTGAAAGAAACAAAGATATTGATACACAACTCGAGTTTCACAACCTCCACTAATAATATACACATGAAAATCGCTTTGGAACGATTATGGGATCCATACAATCATGTTTTCAAGTTAATAAAGGAAAATTTCAGATTTTGAATTTAAATACGTGGCATTCTTATGTCCTTAAAAAAACTAAAGATTGTTTAAAACGAAAACCAGAAAAAACATCAAAGTAAATGTTATAATATAGTCCTTTGATTACTAAATAAAAAAAATAAGCATTTGGTGCAAGTATGAGTATCTCATATGTTTTAAGTGACAATAAAACAATAAGTGAATTTCAATAATTGTGTGAAAAATCTTATTCTTCATATTATTTAACATATATTCTAGCCAATCTTTAGACATGATCGTACCATTCTATACAAATGTTATACCGAATGTTGGACCATTCTATCATCTGATTTATATGATATCAAAATAAAGAAATCAAAGTAGATTTTAAGTAAGCACATACCAGCAGCTACCAATAAGTTAATGACCATCCCTTATTAAATTAACCAGGCCATTAACAGTAGTGTAAGAAAAGAAAACATATGTTTTGGTGGAAACAATCGAAATCATAATGTAAGATGTCGTTTTATAAGTCGCCTAATAATATCATCTGTGCATACCTTTAAAATTGTAATCAAGTGAAGACTAAAAACTATTAAAACTTGACATGGAGCGAAAAAAAAAAAAAAAAAAAAAAACTCAACTTAAGTCCAATTTTCACTAAATTGGACAATTTAGCATTAATACAAACTTAAAAGTTACAATTAAGCAAGAGAAAACAATGAACAATCATGACTATTGATAAAAATGGAATTGTTTAATTCAAAGAGGAAATTGAAATCAAATTAACAAATGATATTATGGGTAACAATAAAATTTAATTTGAAAAATGATGGAACCGTTGTTCTTAAATTTAGCGGCGCCGGGAAATTAAACCCTAAACCCTTTTTTCGGCCACCTTAATGTGTTTAATTTTTATTTATTTTGTTTTTGGGTTCACCACACCCAACTTAGGGTGTCTATGGATTCCGACGGCGAAGCTGTCGGAATTTTTCCGGGTTGAAGAATGGACGGCGGCTATTGACGGGTTGTTTCCGGCGGGAGTATGGTGGTCGGGTTCTCAAATAAAGAAGAGGTAGAAGATGATTGTAGGTGTGTTTCAGTGTGGGTGAATGTATATTGTATGATTGTGATAATGATTTATTTTGACCCTCGAATTAAAATTCAATGGCCATGATTTTTTTTTTTTTTTGATAAAAGGTAAGCTTTCATAGATGAGAAAGAGATTACAGAATTAAAAGGGGCATACCCCAGTAATACACACATCATAGGAATTCATGCAACAGTTGCACACCATCCATCAACCATTAGTCTAACCTAGGATTACAACAGATTTCTACTTTCCAGCCAATCCTTGTCTTTTGCTCCAAGATTATGACTAATTCTCCTTAATCTAGTTTTGACTTCATTCCAACATTTCTGAACAGTAATTTCCGGGATCCAGATGCTCTGCTCATGATTACAACTCCACCCCCTTGAGTTTATTAACAACTCTAGTGGATCGGGACCCGTATTTGAGAGGTTGATGGCTTTTCAGTGAGATATATGGGACAAAATTTTGAAAGAATAATTAAGAAAGACTATGAAGTCTTTTCTTGTTTTTGGTATTATTTGATTTATTTCCCAAAATATGTGCTTTGTTTGTCATTTTCTGATTTGAAACTATTTATTTTTTATTCATCTCTCTTATTATTGATTTATTTACCTTCTTTATGATTTAGTTTTCATTAATAAGGTTTTGTCTAGATAAAACATTTAAAGAAAAAATTAGTGAAAAAAATTCTAATAAAAAAAACCAAATTAGTTTTACCGCTTGTAGTCAAACTTTGTCGCAAAATTATTGGTCACATGTTAAGGTGTTTGTTCTCACTCTAATGATTGTTTCATGCTATTATTACAGATTTTCTAACTTGTGCTAATATGGCACATGTTAAGAGTCTATTTATTTCCTTATTTAAGTGATTTTCTCCACAATTCATCAATAAGATTCCATATATTTTTTCAAGTGAGAGTCTTACTGAATATAGGAAACAAATAGACTCTTAACATGTGCTCTGTGGGCACACGTTAGAAAACCCTTATTATTAAACTGTTTATTTTGATAAGTATTGTGTGATATTGACGCTAGAGCTACATATTTATATTGTCTTATAAAAATGGTAAAAAAATGAGAGTTAGAATGGCTAGAAGATAGTATAGACATATTTTACAGTAGTAGATTATTTTGTTTGAGTTTCGTTTCTCAAGGCTGTCTTAGTAATTTTTGTAACATGGATTGTAAACATACATTTTTCACATCTTCATCAGCAACACGTTTGTGACAATCGATTACTAGCTTTTAAGAATAATTAATAGACAAAATTTATTTATTTTCTTACAACCCTAAGCTGGGAGGAAAGGCGAATAGGGCCCATAACTACTCTTCAGGGTAACCCTAAGGTAGGCACAAATAATGAAATAAAAGAAAAAAAGGGAACATTCAAGGCTAAGATCAGTCCAATAATGATAAGCTAGTAGTAGCAAACTAGTTTTCAATACGATCCAACCCTGGCATCTTACAGATTGGACATTCGTTTTTTCTTAGAAGCCACAACGTGATACAATGTGTGTGGAACTCGTGGTTACAATCCAATGTCCCAATCGATTCTTGATCAACATAATCTTCCTGTTAAGGAAACATTTCAGGCTCATTAATAGAAAATTTACATGGGAGTGAGTAAATAAGGAAGAAAACGTATGGGGACAATAAATAACTTTCGCAAGAACTGTTAGCTTGAACACTAGATTACTTACTCTGCAGATTGGGCATATCTCTACACATGCAGATGGCTCGCTATTACGACTTTGATCATAATATCTCTGCGTCAGATTTGCCATGATATTTTCTTTTACCAATCTGATTTCCTCATTTCTGTCTTCATCACTTATTACTAACAGCTCCTAAAACCATATGATGCACGTGTTATTAATGTGAAGAGAACGAAAACCCAGTAACCCATGTCATTTATGATGATTAAGTCGATTTACCTCATATGACATCTGATAAACATCAAGTAGTTCATCAGGTAAAGGGTGTGTGGCATCGTGAATGCGATTCTGAAACACAAGCTATTGTTACAAATGAGAGGTAAAAAGTACTAACAACATGATGTTATTTTCTTAAATAAGAAACTTGGTTGTCAGATTAGTTGAAGTAGTAACCCATTTAAACAATGCCCTAATATCTAGATTTCCCATGCATATGATCAACACACAAACCAGTAACACTCTTCATAAAATATCATAACATACGACTTACAATCCAAGAATCAGAGCATCCAGCTTAAAAGATACTCCCAGTATAGAGTTTCAATTATACAAAATCATGTGTTGTTATTTTCCCATCAATTTTTTGTTCACACATATATTTATAGTTGTTCCTATAACACCTTTCGTAATTTTTATTTATAAAGAAAAAAACAGCTTTTTTTTTTTTGCCACCTATCAGTTTTTAAGTGTGATTTTTTTAGGTATACGCACCTTTTGAATCCAAAAATGCCAAATAGGTCCCTTTTAAGATGATTTCTTTATCATGACATTCATACTTTAGGAAAAAGTGAAGAAAAAAAATCCAGGCCGAACTTTTCCTTGACTCTTGCGTTGACTTCCCTACCCATTACAATCTCCTTCCTTTTCTCGGATTTTGCTCGATATCTCTTCTCTCACTCTCCTTCTTGTTCCCTCTTAGAATCCCACCTTCGCTTCAAGATGGAGAGGCAAGTTAGAGAAAATATAAGGGCAGATCAATGAAAAGGAAGGTGACCGAAGTGGGTTGGGGAGTCAACGTTGGCTGTAATCTAGGAAAAATGGAAAACAATGGCCACGAAAAAAGGTTAACATATGTCAATGAAAATCATTTTAAAATGTGCTTTCTTACAGTTTTGGACATGAAAGGTGCTATCCCTAAAAAAAACCAAACTTAGAAGGTGTTCTCTATAAAAAGTAAAACCAAATAAAGTTAAAGGTGATATGTGGACAAAGATTAACCCTTTGACAAAAGTAGAATACTGGCACGCACTAAATAGCAATTGTTACAAAACATAATGTTACACAAAGGAGTATTAGAAAAACTAATTAATAACATAGAAGCCATTAAAGGCACGTTCTACTAGCATGGTTATTGAACCTAAGAATTTGGATGGGTGACCATTAAGTTATTATAAGAGTCCTTTAATGGCCAACATTCTTTAATAGACTGGCATCAATCAAGATTTTGTTAACCTAATAACAACTAGTTTGCATGCCCGTGCCACGCCCGGGTTACGTATTTATTATATTTTTTATACTCTCTTTATAAGAAAATTGTTGGCTTTATCTATGTTCTAATAAATTACCATAATAATTGTTTTCCATAAATTAGCTAACATTATATTACTCTATTATAATTCATTACCATATTCTAACCGATAATTGTATTTAATGCTATTTTTATGTTCTATCCAATTAATGTACGCCAAGTGTAATCGTAGAAAAGACTTGGTTTCAGGTTTTAATATATAGTATTAGATAAGATAAACAATATCAATTGGATCAACTATTATTAAAGATTTTACGCAAATTCACGTGGTGCTCCTATACGATTTTCGATTGCGCGTGGTGCCCCTACTTTTCAAAATCGTAAAGCTTGGTGCCCCTAAACTATACTCCTACTGGCACATGGTGCCACTATCTTCTATATTCATTAACACCGTTATCCATGGAGGTGTTAAGTGGTGACGTGTCATGAGTCAACATTTGGCTGGAAAATAGTTAAGGAATTAACTCTCCATGATCATTATTAATTAAAATAATAAATAAAATATATTACTTTTTTTTGTGAAACACAAAAAGTTTTGGTAAATTATCCAATATAGCCCTGAGGTTACCGAATTTTTCAGGTATACCCCCGAGGTTACCGAGCTATCCAATATACCCCCGAGGTTTGCGTTTTCGCCTTTTTTCCTGAATTTTGGTAACGGTGTTAAACACCGTTACTTTTATTTGATTTATTTTTAAAATATTTAACCTTTAATCAAATAAATTAAAATATATATATATATAAATAAATAAATAAAACCCAAATTTTCACCCATTTTCTCTCTCCTCCCCCAATCCCATTCTCCCCACCCGACACCACCACCCACCGCCTGCCACAACCACCACCGCCCTCACCGCCCACCACTACACCGGGATCCACCACCACCACCATTCCGTTCGCCGCCCTCCGGCGTCATGGACGCCCACCATCCGCGACACCGTCGCGCTCCTTCACCCCTATTATCTGCTTTTTCCAATTTTCTCTCTCTTCAAACATTATTTCCGGCAAAAATGGTGGCTAGTGGTGGTGCATGTCGAAGAAGGGGCAGCTTTCAAGTGTGAGGGTGGGCGGAGCAAGGAGTTGGGTGGAGGAATATTTGAAGGGAACGTTTAAGTGAGAGAGAGAAAGGGTCGTGGCCTATGGAGGAGTGGGTGGTCGGGGTAGTGTGTAGCCGGAGTGTGGTCGAGGGAGGGGGGCACATCTAGTGGTGCTGGTGGGGGTAGCCCATGTGGGGGTTGGTGCTAGGGTGCGGTAGTGAGGCGGTGGCTCCGTTGATTGGGTTGGGGTTGGGAGGGAGGTGAGAGAAACTGATTTTTTTTGTTTTTAATTTATGTTATTGGTATTCAATTTGTTATAAAAAAAATCAATCTGATTAAGGGTGTAACGGTGTTAGACGCCGTTAGAAAAATTCAGGAAAAAACGCGAAAACGCAAACCTCGGGGGTATATTGGATAGCTCGGTAACCTCAGGGGTATACCTGAAAAATTCGGTAACCTCTGGGGTATATTGGATAATTTCCCAAAAATTTTCCATGGAATTTCAATTTTTCCTTACAAACACACAAACGGTGCCCTTGACCTTTACATACTAGTGCACTCGGTTGCCCTCGAACATTTACATACTATTGCACATGCTTTTCAGCAAAAACTTAAATTTTTAGTTTTTTATTTTTTCTTATTTTCCTTCTATCACTCACATATATGTGATGTGTGTGTATGTTTTCGATCATTAAATTTGTTTCATTAGTATTTCAAATTTTACAATTAGGGCTTATAGGTTGTTTTTAGGGCCCCCATGTGCACTGTATGTAAAATTCAGAGGCACCATGTGCATAATGTTAGGTACTTACAAAAAATTCCAAGGAAAAAAAAATTAGAATTTCAAAACAAAACTAGTTCTTAATTATTTTTAATTAACTGTGATTTAGGGAAGCTAATTCCCTTAATCTCAATCCCACTACATTATTAAACGACCCAATGTTAGTAGCGTTTAAGGAAGGGGAAAGTAGGGGCACTTTGTGCACAAAGTGTAGAGTTCAAGCACACGAAGTTGTACAAGTTTGAAAAGTAGATAGGGGAAACACTCTCAATCAGGGAAAGTTCAAGGGCACCACAAATACATCGAAAATTTTAACATGCCAAACCGGATCACCATGCATGAAACTTAATATTAAAAGAGCTTGTTTCTAACCAAATTCTTATAAAAACATCTTAAGAAACTGTGATATAAGCACTTTAAACAATGGAGGGATTCTTAGGGTTTATTTAACAAATGAAAACATACACTATTTACTAATTCTCTAAGTGTGTGTTTGAGAGCATGGCTTTCATCCTCAAACCTATGCTCTCAAACCCATGTATGACACGAATCCCTTCCAATTTGAGAATTTGGATTGAACATATATCACTTATAAAATAAATAACACCTAAAACCCATCATTTTCAATGTCTAGTGTACCCTCTCCTCCTAAGCCCCCATGTTTTCTCTCTTCCGCAATCAAGTTGCCATCGCCCCTCATGCACCGACAACCATTGACCACCTTGCCGAGAATACTATCAAAAGGTGTACATCGCTGGCATTCTCACATTTACCACCCTATGACTCCAGCCTCTCTTCCCCAGCCAATGCGCCTATTCTCTCCCCCGACTTCTCCTTTCTCATTCCCTTCCTCGCATCCTCCATTGCCGACATCCCTCCGCTCCTCGCCCAACTCCCCCTCCCCAAGAAAGTTGCCACCCTAATGTGAAGAGAGAGAAACGATGAAAGGAGGGAGAAATGATGGAAGGCGTAAAGGTGTGAAGGAAGTCAAACACGGAAGGTGGTTCTAGGACAACCGGCTAATAGCAATAAGAGATGTGGTGTTTGAAGTGGCTTAGGTGTGGTGCGAGGGTGGAGGTAAAGCGTGGAAATAGCTGGCTTGGGGTAAAGGGATAGGGTTGGAGGAGGAGAGACAAAAAATGAGGGTGGAGGGCAAACCTGGAGAGGGCTAGCTTGTTGTTGTTTTTTTTTTTTTAAATCATTGGATGTGATTTGATGGAAAATTAACATTACTTCTTTTTAATTGATTGTAAACTACACATGTGGATTCCAAATTCTATAACTTATCATACAAATGATTTATTATTAAATATTAAAATCTCAAGTAGTAGATTCAAAATGATTTCTTATATTATTACGAAGTCTTATTGCCAAACGTTATCGAATAGTATAGTAATAGAGGTTCCAAAATTTACGAACCTAATGATTAACATGTCAAATGACCATGTACAAAACTCAAGTAGATGAACAATAGATATAGTACTTATTGTAGCTTATTAATTGTTTTAATTCAACTCTATGTTCGATACATGTTCTTGAATAAGAAATTGATTCATAGGGACACCCAACATTAGATAAAAAAAAAACAGTAATAGAAAAACTTGTCATTTTCAATTTTTGAAATCCTAGCTAATGCCCCTATAGTTTCGAGTTTTTCAGGAAATGGTCATTCTTGATTATACAATTCCAATTCGTACACTTTATTTACGTATTTTTGTCTACACCGTGACCAAATTATCATGTCGTCGTTATTAAATAAGTAAGTTTTCAGTTACCATCAAAACATGAAAAAATAATTTTAATCTTGTGCTCCTATTGTTCTATTCTTTCCTGTATATACGCATTTGTTTAAAGTTTCATTTGCTTTTCGAAATTAAAAGTTAAGTGCGTTTTAATTCTTCCAATATATAATGTTAACTTTCTCTTTTTATTAATAGTGGTTAGGTAATTATATGTAGGTTTAAGTTCCAGTAGGAACCATGGTTATATAGGAACCCTACCTAGAGGTCATTTTGACCAAATCTAACGCTCCCAATCATCTTAAAATTATGGAATTTATATAATAAGACCCTAACATGGGTTGGTTTTACTCATTTGGTCATATTTTTTCATACCCCCAATTTTAGCGATCCACGCGCGTTAAAATTTTGGGGTACCTAAAAATCACATCAAATGGATATTTCATTTAAAGTTTGGGGCATGATTGGGTAGATTAGGTGCCAAGGAGTGCATCTGTGTATTTTATTTCGGAAAAAATAACCTCTAGAGTGGGTTCCTACGAGTTCCTATATAACTATGGTTCCTACCGGAACCCAACCCATTATATGTAACCCAGAATAATTTTTTTTTTTTTGAGGGGAATAACCCATAATAATATTAAAAGCAAACGTCGAACATTTATCTTACCTGATCAGAAACAACTAATTAGATCCACCAATAATAGACACAAGCCTTATCACTATGGCATGGCCGGTTAATACCATGGATAGTTACTAAGATTGGCCATATAGTTAGGCAAAGCTCTATATATTAATGATCCATGTAAAAAATGGTTACCTAATCTCTCTTTTAAAGAACAAAGAAATGGCTGCCCATGAAAATTGAATCTATCTACATGAGCATGAATGGGAAGACCAAAACTTCAAGATATTGTTCATGCCTAGAACTGGCCATTAATGTAATCTTCAGATGTTAAGGAATGTGGCTTAATTTGAGTTTTTGGATGTTAGTACTGAGCCTTCAATAATTTCCTTCTCCCTAAACGTCTTTCGATTATGATTCTTCCATAGAATGCCCATCCTATTTGAAAATGTTTTTACGCATTTGATTTACTACCAAAGTGAAATGTACTTTTACAGAAATTAATGAATGGTTGTTTATCCAGTCAAGGCAGCTGCTTATATTGCCATGAAAGATGTCGAAATAGATGATCACCTTTTTTCCTACTGGTGGGTGCATCCAACATATATGGCATGCATGTCATTAGGGCTCCGAATAAATGAAAACCAAAGATATTGTGCCTTTTTTTCCGACTCGGTTAATGGCATAGGTGGGTTGCTTTATTTTTATCCAATGAGTGAAAGACAACTACGATGAGGTTATGATTTAGTTGTCAAATGCCCATTACATAGTACTAGTAGTCATGGGGTAGACTCTAGTAGGATTTAATCAAATTGCTTAGTAATGGTGGACTTACTCAAAGGTGAAAGCTAACCAGGCATTATAGCTTCTTCAACAACCACAATGGATTGGAGTGCTACACACTAATTCTTTTGTGGTTGGACGAGACTATGTAAGCACTGCTCACAAACTTGTGACAGTTTGTAGGATGGAGAAATATGTCTATTTCCATCACCCTTATTTTGTGTTTTAGCTGTATTTCTTTCGTTTTGGTAGTACTTTACTTGCCATGGTAAAACAAATGACATAAATGACAACATGTGTGTAATCATCTTATATGAGTTGAAGTAGATATTCTTTGACGACCATTTTTGGTAATTATACATATGCTATATTTAACTTAATTCATTCGGTCAAGAATCTTAAGATGCATAGGGTGTCTTTAGGCAAGCTAAGTTTTTGGACTAACTAGTTTGCATGCCCGGCTCCCGCCCGGGCTGCATATTCATATTGTTATACGCATTTAGTAAATTGTCAGTTTATCTTTCTTATAGTATTACTAGCAACACTACTGTTTTCCATAAATTAGCTTATTACCACCATAATCACCATAGATTATATTATTTTCCATAAATTAGGTAATAATTACCATATTATAGGATTACTTAGCGCTATCCAATTAATAAGTGCCAAGTGTCCTCGTAGGAAAGACTTGATTTCAGGTATAGATAGGATTACATATATATATTAGATTAGATTTCAAGGGCCTAGAAGCTTAAACTTGGTAAGACACACCAGACTAAGAGACAGTTTCCAATTTTCAGAAACCCCCTTAGTGTAAAATTGTTCCTTGAAAGTAGAAGTTCCAATTTGAACCTTTTTGAGTGTGTTTTTAAAACTGTTTCATTTTAGAGAAGTTGGAACTTGGTCAAAAATGCATGCATGCTCGGCTTTATAGAGACATTCACATCAAGTGGAGCTACGTAGAATTTTTTTACTCAACAATTCATGAACACCGAGGACTTAAAAAATTGGGTGTTGAATGTAACCAATTCTCTATATCTCGAGTTTAATGTCAACGAACTCCTTGGCTGACATACTCGCTTCAGCCAATGAGTTTGTTAAACTAACAGGAGTACAATTCCACTTGAGTATCCCTACTTTTTAACTTGTTTAATTTGCTACCGCCAGTGCTCACGTTTGTGTTGAAACTTATAGTACAATTGATATAACCTCGAAATTTGTTAGGTAAGAACTCTTTCGTATGTAACTCATATCATATCTATTTTGAATCCTTTTATTGAATGCAAGCATGAGAGGATCAATCATCCATTCATTAACAACATACTCAAACACCATTATTGCTGCACTTCTTGACATTCGTAATTGGATGCGGAAACACTATATTAAGTTGAGTCTTTTGATGTTGAAATGAACAAACCCAAAGCTGTTATTGAAAAACCGCTAAATTCAACCAATAATAAACGCAAGTCTCTTGGACATGGCATGGTTATACATACTATGGCTAGTATCTCATATTGACTTGTAACTTGGGTGACCACCTCTCTATTAATGTTTTACAGACAAATTTGTCACTATCTTCACATCAAAAATACGACTCCTTTGGGTGATTTACTGTGAGTGGTTTAATTCATCTAATTTCTTATGAATGGGATGACCAGAAGTTTAATTGATTGTTCATTCCTAAAAATTGGTCCTTGATATCATTGTCGTATTTTGTCAATAATAATTTGTATTTTTGGATGTCTTATATATAATAGGCTATTAATATTAAGTCTGCTAATAATTTCTTTGTTGCGTAAATTATCATCGACCACGATTGTTCCTGAAAATATCCATTTTAGGAACATATTTTTGCCATTTGAATTTCTATCAAAGTGAGAGGTATTTTTATGGAAATTAATAAATAACTAAGTGTTCGTGATTTGTAATATTTAGCATTGTGGTTCATTCAATCAGGGCAATTGCTGTTATTGCCATCTAGTTGTCGAAACACTTGATTACTTTTTACCTACTTAGGGGTGAATCCAACAAAATTGACATGCATGTCGTACGAGGTTCGAATAAATAACAACCAAGGGAATTATGGTGTTTTTGACATGGTTAATGGTATTTTGGTGGGTAGTCGTTCATCATTTGTCCTTAAGACACTTAAATAGTGGTTTTGATTAGGCTCTTATATGCCCTTTATGGCCAAGCAATCATGAGATTGGCTGTGCTTAAATTTTTACTGATGGTTGAGTATTGGAGGACGTATGTGTTCATGGGGGAGAGCAAATACAACATCGATATATAGCTTCTTTAGTAACTACAATCGATTGGGGTGCTACCCATAGTAGTGTTAAAATCATTGATGAGTTTATGCATGCTTATGCTCACAACTTGAGACAATCAGTTAGAATGGAAAAAGGTGTTCCTTTCCCACCCTGTTAACTCGCTTTCGAGTTTCTACCAACTATGTATGGTATAAAATAAGGTTGCTCTACGAAGTCATGCTCGTAGACTTTTCTTTTGCCTACCAAGTCTTTCACTCCATCTCAATGAGCAAATAAGAGAAGATCAGAGCATGAAAATGATCGGTTCCATCCGGTCGTTGTTGTTGGGCTGTGGGCGCCCGCCTCCCTTCAGATGAGCAGGGTGGTTGTTTGATTTCCACGGGGAGGATCGCGCTCCCAAATTGAAGTTTTTTCTTGGGTCCTCTCATTTAACTGGTGGCTCGGATCAAGCGTTTTTACTTTTTTTTTTCTTTCACTTTGCATATTTTACTCTCCATGGAAAAAAAAAAGCATAAATGATCACAACATGTTTTCTTCTGAGCTTCGTTTACGGACCTTCATGAACTATTTTGGTAAATATACATGCTATATTTGCCTCAATCCATGTGCCAAGATGGATAATGAAGTACATAGGCTCTTACTATATTTAAACGGTGCATGTCAAGTCAAATTTTCATTGTCTATTCATCATGACATAGATATTTCAGAATAAGATCAAAATTTCATCAAGAATAGAGGTTCACTGCCGTTTACAATAATATTGTTTTTATTCCATTGGGAATGAAAGTAACTGATACAAAATAAAGTGTCTTGATACAGTAGCAAGATCACTTCTATCACTTAGTAGAAGCTGTCTACAGAGGAGACAGAACGGCGATCTGTACTATGCTGCTGAAGGATGATTTTTTAACGTTTATAGTTGTTTTAGGACGAATTGGCCATCAAATTAGGATCATCATCAGTAGGAAATTAGCTATAATGGTCTATTGTTATTTGGAATAAGTTTAAGGTAAAGTATTACTTTCCTTAACGTCTTAAAAGTCTAGTTTTTCCATATCGTATTAGGAGGAGTTTAGGGAGTTTTCTAGAGTTCTTATTAGTATTTAAAAAATGTTTTGTAATAGATTAAAAACACAGATTTGAGTTAAGAAAATTAATGAAAGAGTCGAGGGGAGTTTCCTTCATATTCTTTTGTGTTTGCTTGCGGGCGACAAACTCTTGCGGGAGTTCTAAAATCCTTTGCGGATGATCGAATTAAGGGTTGCGGCTCTTTGAATTCGGCTAGGTTCAATTACTTGCGGGTGTTGAATCATATCTTTAATATTTGTTCTCTAATTTTCGTTTCACATAAACCACCAAAAACCCATAAAGATTGTATATTTCGTTTTCAGAGAGTACAGAACCAGTTCTGTTTAACTTAAAAAAAAAAAAACACCAATTTTGTTCTACACTCATCAGTTTTGTTAGTCAGACAGTACAGATCCGAGTTCTGTACCTTAAGTACGCTTCCGCACTCGTATGAGTAACTGACAAATTAATTTCCTATTTACAAAGACACCATTGGGTTTCTAGTTCTCCATGTCGCAGTTATTTCATAATAAGATTGTTGTGCTTTCAGTGAGAATGATTGGATATTGTCTGAAGGGATCATTAAAATTGTATCCTAGAAGGAAATAGGATCAAAAGGAAAGTTTTACCTTGGCCTCCTAGGATGCTATTAGGCACCAAAGGCGATAGGAGGTCCATTGAGTGGAAGATGGAGGCAGGGGTCATTGTTATGGTCGACAAGGTGATAGACACATTCGTGATGTGTGACATGTAACTCATTATTTTTAAATTTTTAATGCTTCACAAGGTTAGAATCTTGTGGGTTCATACCATATGAATGTGCAGAACGATACCCTTTTGGGGCTTTCAAGCACTTTTATATTCGTTTATACTCCTCTCGGAAATTAACAGAGGGAGTATGTTATCGGTAGTTTTAATCTATAATAGTTGGATACATGTGCCTCATAATTAAGAATACATTTGAATTGATTTAAGTATTAATTGTATCTTTCATAGTCTTTAACATCAATCTTGTCCTCCTTCGTCGTTCATCAACTACTTAAATACCATGTTAATTCTTTGGCATTGATCTTGCCGTCCTTCCTTGATGTTAAAATGGTTCCGAAGATGTTTTAAAAGAAGAATTTTGTAAGATATAGTTAACATTAGACTCCAAGTCTTCAATCTCTCGACGACTAATAAGTAGAGACAAAGAAGTTTAATTCTCGAAGAATGAACAAGACTAGAGTTCTCTTTCGAAGAAGATTAAGCGTTTGATCGTAGATGTCACTCGCTCAACGAAGCTAACCATTTAACTGAAACAACTACTAGATCTGGTAAAACAGATCAAAGATTTACACAACCTTTAGGCCCTGTTTGATAGGACTTAATAAAAGTAGTATTCAAATCAGTTCGGAATCATTCAGGTCAGATTAGATCAGATCAGAGTCATTCCAATCATATCATAAATGTTAATTAAATTTCTATCAATGTATTTGGTCCATAATTGATACTAATTCGTTGAAATTCAATCAAAATTTCAACACATTCGGATCAGATCAGATCAGTTCAGAGTCATTCAAATCAGATCAAAATCATTCACATCAGATCAAATCAGATCAGTTATGAAAGATGCAGTTCTCTCAAACAGGTCCTTAGTAGTCAAAGGATTGAAGGTTTCAAGGTACAGATTGCATAACTACTAAAGAAAATAATTAAAGATCAACCTTGTCATTGTTTTATTATAGAATCCCTTCATTTCTAAATGATCTTCTCATTAACTTATTACAAAAGTTCAAAATGATTTTCAGCTTTTCGTATTCATATGTTATTTGTAGCCATTCTACCTTTCTAACTACATTTAATTTGCAGGGATTTATTTTCCACAATATCTTACTAGCTCCGAAAAGAAGTGTGCAAAATGATATCAACATTATAGGAAATTTAAGGGATTAAGTATTTATTTTAGAGTATTGCAACTTCAAACTCCCCATATCATCTACCAAGCCTTGCTTGATATAGTGTTAAGAGAAGTCCTTGGTTATTTTCAGGTCTCAAGTTAAAACATTGGCACTGACAATCTTGATAAATAACAGGAGGTCCAGTAGGGTATCGCATCTGTCTGGCAGAAGTTCCTCAAATCATCGCTCAATAAACCTTTTAATATCTTAAGCATCCAATGTGGAATCTTGATGGGCATAAAGGTTTCGAAATATACTATTATATCATACTATTGCCTTCACTTTTCATAAATCCTAATCTTTTTTATGCATAGATCATCTCCGTTGGGGTCCCAAATGGGGCTTATTGTAACATTCCAAAGGTTGGATGAGATACGTTTGTCCCACATATGAGTATTTGAGTAGCTTGATGAGTTATGTATAAGATATTCTCGTTCAACTTTTACTCCCGTGAGAGGATATATAGGCCCAAATAACGACTTCTCATCTTATTAGGTTGTAGTGTAACATATTGTAGGTGGAGTTGTTATACTTAAAGGTTAAAAAAAAACATAAGTTTTAAAATTGAAAGATACCTAATATAATTAATGGGAAAGGGTCTCAAAAATTGAGACGATGTCCCAAAAGTCTCAGTTGGTGCACATGTGGGGTCCACCATCAGTTCGGAATTATTATAAATCAAACTTCTAGATCAAAAGAGAACCAAAATTAGGATGATGGAAATCAAGGTTTTAAGACCTATAGGTTTCAATATTGGAGAGTGTAGTTTGTAAGCAAGTTCAACTACATAATTTTATGATAATACGAACAGATTTTGACATTATTAAAAACTTTGAGATATTATATAGGTCTCAATATATATTAAAGATGATCTAAAAGAAAACAAATTATTTGCTTAAAACTTAAAATCTAAGGGCCGGTTTGATGTCACTGTCGTTTTCAGTTTTTGATTTTTTTTTGCGTCAAATATTTAGTTAAATAAGTTACAAAACTAACTTTAAATTGTTTGGTTCTATTATAGTTATATAGAAAATGAAAACTGACAACTGAAAACTGAAAACCACTTAATTGGGTTTTCAAAAACAAAACTTTGGTTTTCAAAAAAATTGAAAACTCAAAACGATACCAAACAGACCCTAAGGATGCGTTTGGTTCATGAGAGCGGAATGGAAACGCATTGGATACGGAAATGGAGTGGAATGGATACAAGTATCATTCCTTATTAAAGTTGTTTGGTTCCATTAGAAAAAATGAATCAATCCACTAGTAGGGGTAAAATTGTAATTTACTATTTAAAATTTTAGATATTACATAAATCCTCATCTTTTCTCTCTCCTGCCCTACTAACACCTTTGACCGCCAATCGCAGGCGGCCACTTCTCCAACAAAAACCACTACCAATTCACCCAAAATTAGATACTCAATATGGTTGTGCAATTAGATTTCCGAAATTTCATTTTAAATTTTGTAGATCTAGGATTAAAAATTCAACTTTTCGTTTTTGTTTTTTTGCCTTGTTGGTAAGGACGGTGGGGGGGGGGGGTTAGGTCGGGGTTGTGGGTGGAGGAGGCGACGTTAGGGTGGGGGCTTTGGATCGTCGTCGCAGTGGTGGGAGGAGGAAGCAGAGAGATGTGAAAGAAAAGAGGAGAGAGAAAACGTGAAAGAGAGAATGGTGGGGGGTTTTGGGTCGTCGGCGACCGCGCTGGTGAACTCATCGGAGCAAAGGCGGCCACCATGCAGTGTCTCTGGTGAAGTAGGTGGCGTGGCGTGTCCCTGGCGGTGGGGGCGTGGTGGTCGATGAAGAATGGGGTTGATGTGTGGGAGGAGAGAGAAAATGATGAGGGGGGATTCAATTTTGTAACCTTAGGTTTTTGGAGAGATTCATTTTGAGGGATTGGAAAGGGAGTGGGAAAGGATTAGAAAACCAAAAATATGAAAACAAACACAATGTAACGGAGTGGTAATCGAACCCGTTTCCTATCCCCCCAAAAATGATGAACCAAACGCACCCTAAGTACTTAGAACTTGAAACCTCCCATCATTTCCATCTAAGAAATAGAATAAGCTCAACTTTTCTAACTTCTTAATCGATGTTTAAGGAGCTAACTTACTTTTGTCCTTTGTTTCTAAATATGGAGATTTTACTTCATAACACTCTAACGACACATAACAAACATATATAGACATTAACTCTTTTGTTATTACTTATTATGTATAAGGTAAGAGTGGGTTATAAACTTATAATCTTCAACATGCTTAGATCTCATGTCAAGTAGGATAGGGAACATAGGAATTCCTACGTATTTCTCCATTTTTAGAATCTAATCAAGAGTACGGAGGGGTAATGTTTAAGGAAGTGAGAACAGAAAATTATTGAAATGACCCTCGTTGACTATAACGAAAGTGAGTAGTATAAAACAACAAGTATTTGAACGTGTCAAACAAAAACATAGTATATATAGATACGTAGTATCTCTACGCACTCTAATTTTCAGCTTTACTCACATACCAAACCAAGGTGCGAATAGAACTCTGAATTCTCATGCATCAACTCTCGCACCTTCTATCATTAATTTTATCTCATTTATCAAATGAAACGTATATCCAATACACATCAAAAGTAGCTACTAAAAGTGAAACACAAAATCCATGATGCATTTAACATACGCGATGCTAACCAAGTAATATGATGATAAATACGTGAACTTAAACCAAAATGCCAAACTTCATAGTGAGAAAAAAGAGGTTGCTTTGTGAACTATTCCACTTTTAAGTGCTTCAATTATCAGCGGAGAGTTCAGGATGAAGGTGAGGGGTTAATGACGATATACGGAGAAACAATAAGATATGCAATGCATTTGAAACTAATAACCAAAAGTCTATAAATTGCTTAAAAAATGTTATGATCGAGAAACAAGTTAAAAAAGAGTATATTGTGTGTCACGAACCTCAAATGTCTCATGGCTTCTGTCCATTTCGGTTCTCATCATCTCTAATATGTGTGGTGGAGGCAAGGGAGATCTCCCAAGTTGATACCCAGATGGGCCATGAAATTGATCACTATGACCAAGATTTCTAGGCCTGGCTTGAGCTTGCTGTAATGTATCTGTAATATGTCCAAATAGAGTAAGCCCAGGGCGTGAAGCGAATTCAGAACCCTGATCATGTCCGGGTGAGAAACCCGGGGGATGTCCAGATGGTTGTGACCTTCTAGCACGAGAGGTTAACCGAGGAGACCTTGGATTAGTTGGCCCTTGTTGTGTAGAGAGACTACCAAGATCATTTTCCCTCGTGAAGGGAAAACGCCTACCTGAAAGTAAATTTGCACCCACGGTATCAAGTGGGGCGGATGGTGTCAAATTTTGTGGGTTCAAGGACTCTATCCTTCGATAGGTATTCCTCTGCGGCATTCCAATATGACCAATAGTATTTGGATTGGGATAAAGGTTAAAAGTTTCTTGTCTAGGACTAGTTGAACTACTAGCCATAGTTATGTGTCCCCAACCACTTTGTACATCCATGTTGTTGATGGAGGCAGATGCAGTAGTACCAGAACTCGAGCTACCATGATCCATTTGTCTGGAAACACCGGGAACCTTAGAAAGAATGTCACAATATCGAGAAGATGGTGGCTTTGACGACAATTGGAGAACCCTTGACGTCCCTAAAGTAGAAGCCTCCTCAATGTTTTCAGCGGATACAATGATAACATTCGCACACTCTGCATTATGAGATGCTACTTCACTGTTTGTGTCATCATCAAATACTAAATCACGAGATTGATCTACTTGATCATGTAGATTCAAGCGCAAAATAGATTGTTCAGGGCTCGTAATAAAACCGTAATCACCTACATCAACAAATGGAAACGTAAGGAGATAAAAAAAATGATAAAACAAAAAATCAGGGTGTATATTGGATTCAATGTGGAAGATTAAGAAGTAATCATGCAAACCATCGTTAAGAAGAGCGTTTTGGTTGAGCTTAATCATATCATTACGCGAAGTGTCACTGTTACTTGTAATTTGATCTCTCCTCATCGCCATACCTGCATTGTTAGAAATTTATAAAGAGTTATATCTTTGAACTGCAAGAGTCGTATTCATGTTGCTTGTTTTAATTCTTTATGTTTGGTTTGAATTTTTTTTTTTTAAAAAAACACTAAGAAACTAATACGCAACTAGAGTTGCGAAATTTCCACTAATAATATAGAATGCTTTGCAACTACTATATAGTAAATCATATTTCATCCTTCATAAACATATAGTGTTAAAATATTAAAATGCAACAAAATGTGTGAGACAAGAAGTTATTATGCATGAAACGTTATTGTTATTAGAGAAATAGAAAAATAACAAATAAATGTTATGCTATCGTAAATGCTAATAAATAGATAATAAGCATATAATAGTAGTTATGTGAGTATCTAATTTGTTAATAATTGTACTAGATAAAAAAGTATGGTAGTCCTTTACATAAAATCTCAGTAAAAAATCGCAACAACTTTGTAAGGAATCTAATTATTCACATTATTTAGCATGTGTGAGTCAATCTTCCGATGAATCAAACATGTTCAACCAAATGTCAAGCTCACCCCTATGGCATAATATAAAAATGAAACTCAACTTAACTTCAAGCCAATATAATCTAGATCCTAACTCGGAACAAAACGACTTATCAATCATACCTTAAGATTAGCACCATATGAGAAAAGAAAAAGGTGTTAACAAAATCATGTATGCATTTAACACAAAACAAGTCATGTTATCATAAATTGATTGCTATCATTTTCTGCACATATCTTTAAAGCATTAATCAAGGGAAGTCGAATAGAAATGTAGAAAAAAAGAAAACTACAATAGACACATCACACATGTGACATGTACCCAAAAGAAAAAGAACTCAACTATCATCCACTTTCCACCCAATGCAACAACATCTAAGCATTAGATTGAAAATCATAATCAAGTAAGAAAAAACTAACATAACATACCTATTGAAGGAATGGAAATTGATAAATTCAACGAGGATATTTAAACAACAAATTGAAATCAATGTAATTTGAAGAATTAAATGGAACCAATGTTCTACTTAAAAAAATTGGTCTCAATGTTTAAGATAAATAAAAATAATATGAACTTGTAAAAGATTGGTTGAAAAGTGGAAGACTTTAGAGTAAGATATATGGGAAAATATTGGGAAGTGAGGAAAGACTATCATGATATTTTACTATTTTTAGTAAAGTATTGATTCATTTCCTAAAAATTTATGTGCTATATGATTTGTTTCTCTTATTTTTGATTTGTTTCTCTTATTTTTGATTTATTTCCTTTTTTTATTTATTTTTGCTTTGAATTAGTTTGTTTCTTCATTATTTTATTGAATAGCATTTAGCATAAAGGAATCAAATTAATTTAGGTATTTATTCTAAATCATTCAGAAATTTTTTTATTCTCACATGCTAAAGTGTCCATGCTCACACTAATTTGTTAAAAATATTATTTGGTGAAGTACTCATTATGATTAGGTTTGTTAAAGTGTCATTTACACACTAATCATATATCATGTAATTGTCTAATC
Organism: Spergularia bocconei; assembly: GCA_963457585.1. Lineage (NCBI taxonomy): Eukaryota > Viridiplantae > Streptophyta > Magnoliopsida > Caryophyllales > Caryophyllaceae > Spergularia > Spergularia bocconei. Next base: position 6,340,203 of record OY734944.1, on the reverse strand, counting down.
AACTAATCTAATATAATAATAAATATCAAAAAAAAAAAACTTGAAAGCAAGTTTCCCGTTTGCATTGTTCTATTGGATTACAAAAGAAATTAAATATAATATAATACTCGGAATTGGTTCATATGAGAACACCTTATTAAATGAGAACCATGAGAACACTTACTGGCCCTTAGATTAAATAGATCAAGGGCTGATATTAGATTATGTATAATATTAAAAAAATGCTTTCTGTTATCCCGCTCATTTTCTCTCTCCTCGCAACTCAATCCCGCTCAGGTTTCACTCTCCTCTCAATTTCTCTCTCCTCCCAGCTCATTTTCTCTCTCCTACAAACAAAATGAAATTCTTTGAAAAGTAGCTCGATATTGTTGCTGGAATTCTTCAAAGAATTGGAACAATTGGTTGAATTTCAATTTCGAAATGTCTCCGCCGTCTAATTACTGCGAGTTTAATCCGAGGTAACAATTTTCAATTCCGATTTCTACGTTGTTCTTCCTAATTTGAGGTTTTCATGATTTGTACTGTTGATTTTGTTATTGTGATCGCTAAAATTAGGTTTTCATGATTGTACTGTTGATTTTGTTTTTGTGATCGCTAAAATTAGGTTTTCATGATTTGTATTGTTGATTTCCCCAATTTCTAGGGTTACAAGTTTCCGGATGCTTCAATTTAGATTGTTCCGCTAGAGTTAATCTTCAATTAGTTTGTTCTTTGACTTTGAATTGTTTTGTTTTGTCGGATTTCGATCTTTGTCGCGATGTTTGAGTCTTTCGCTACCGTTGAACTCTGATTTCAGTGTTCTTCGTCTTTCGATGTTAATTTGCTTTCGATTAGTTCTGTTTCAAATTTTAATTGTTGATTAGTTTGCTTCGATTTGTTCTTGTCTGAATTTTTTGATCTTAGAAGTAACAATCTTACTTTAAGAATGTTGATTAGGTAGTGTTGGTCAATGATTTGGTGATTTGAACGTACAGGTTGCGCTTGATTTAGACAAATCGTTGTCGGTGCGCGTAATTGCGTAAATCGTGACTGATTAACTGTGTTTTTATTATAATCATTTGATGTTGCGAAGGTCTGATACGTTTGATTTCGGATGATGTTGATGTTGTTCGTGCTGCGATTTTTTGCTTAGTTCCGGAATTTTTTAATTAATTGTGCTGGATTTGATATGATTGCTGATTGGATAATGCAATGCAATTGTCTTCGCTTAATATACGGCGTGACTTCAAACATTAAGGCTAGCACAATTCTACTTTGATCATCGTAGGATGCACTTTTGATTGTCGATAAATGCACCTTTCATCGTCTTAGAATGCACTTTCGATTGTTTTGAAATGCACTTCTGATTGCCTCAGAATGAACCTCTGATTGTCAGTGAATGAACCTCTGATTGTCGATGAATGAACCTCTGATTGTCGATGAATGAACTTCGTATTGTCGATGAATGAACCTCTGATTTGTTGATGTGTAGGCCTTTGTTGAGTGTTCAGCCTTTGCAAGTGTATTCTGAAGGGATGAGTAGTGTCAGAGTTGAGTCTATGGCTAGTAAGGACAATCTCTTAAGGAAGAGATCGAAAGAAAATGAGGTTACTCCAGCTAAGAAATTAAAGAAGAGGAAATTAGAGACAAGTGTGGATAAGATGAGTGTTAGGCAGAATGCTAAGAGAACTAGAATGGTAGACAATTCTGAAGAGAATAGTGGACAATTAAACCAGAGGAAAGTGCCTTTGTTTCCTAGTGCAAAAACTAGAATGTCTCCCAAGGGTTTGTTGTATCATGTATGTTATTGAGCGATTATCATACGAGCAATGGAGGGATAATATTCAAGATATTGGTTTTGGAGGTCTTTTTTGGGTTCGTGTACAGATGTTGCCTTTACAACTTGGCTATTGGTTGCTTGAGAACTTTAACTCCAACAAATGCTCAATAGTTGATTCAAAGGAGCAATCAAATGGGATTGTGGTTTAAAGAAAAATGACGTAAGTTACAAATATTCCATTATGTCATTTTCACTTTTGTCTAAATTTCACGTATATTTTGGTGAAAGTGAGTACATCTCTAAATGTGATGAAAGCATTGACATGAGTATTGTGCATTCTGGTTCCGTTCTCCTAGGGATCCACCATTATTGTCACTTTTATAATGGTTGTGCGTTAATTATGTCATTATGTGTTATTCTTGTAAGGAGTTTTTTTTACCTCTAGTCCTATACAGAAAAGAGTCAAAAAGTCAAGTAAGGTATAAGAGCGATAAATGTTGTTAGAATAACCTTGTACAACTTGTTAGGGGAATTGGTAAAAGGGTAAAGTTAGCCTTCCTTTTTCTCTGAATGTTAGTCTGATACTTATGCAAATGTAGTGTATCTTGAGTGTTTCTAAGGGTGAATGTAGTTTTATGAATAAGTGTGTAAGATTTCGAGTAATAATCTCAACTGGTCGCACCCTGAGTGTCTCATCCAAGCTTTTTGAATTAGCAAATCTGTGTCCTAAGATTCTTAATACTACATGCTGATCGTTAGTTTGTCCCCTTGATTTTGTATTTTAATTTTTTTTTTTGGCTTTCTTTGTAGTTCACACCACTTGATAAGCTTAGGATCAAGTATTGCCACGCTTTGATTGTCTTCAATGGGAACAAAGTTGCCGATTCTATACTTGACAGAGCAAATAAGCACTACAAGAGCACCTTGAAGGAACAAGAAGAAGTTTTGAAGGAGCATGAAGGATGAGATCAGATTTCTGCTGTCAAAGGCTTCTTTTTTTATAGTTGTATTCTTGCTTTGTGATCAAATGAAGCTTGAGCAGTGTTTGTACAGTGCTATAAGTTCATTTAGTTGTCCAGAACAATCGAGTGTATAACTGTCAGTCTGTCACATACGAAAGTTTATGAAAGTACATACGAACAGATTGCTAGTGATACGTCAGCGTATATTGCTAGTGAATCCTATTACTGGCTGTAATGGAAATTTTGTCAAAGTGTTAAAGTAAGATAAGCTCTGATTTTGATAACAAATACTATACGTCAACAGATTCCTATATTTTGGTATTGCCCGTCTTGGAGGGGGCTTTCCGAGCAAGCTTGCAGGGGACTGAAGTTAATGAACTCCAGTTTTGTGTAGAAAGTGGTTAGCAGACTTCCTAGAATGCTTCATTTTTGGCATATGTATATCTATCTGAATGATGGCGATACTTGAGATTCTTCTGATTAATGCTATCGTCTGTCTGCATGTCAATTCAGGAGATCCTGATGTTCAGACTACCCAAGTTTTTGAATCAGTGTTTATAAATTCAGGGGACAACCCATATGAGCTAATTAAGAATTCTGTCAAGTATGTTTCCCAAGAAATTCATACTCCATCGTAATTCGTCAACATATTAACACAGAACTGCACAGTGTACAGTGCACAGTGCACACTACTCTTTAACATTGTCTGTTTTTACTGAAAATCTGTGTTCCATGTGATTTTAGGATTCTGACGGCTCACAAAGGTACATTTAGGCATTTAGATGATAACCAGGTAAAACATAATTTCAGTCACTGACGCACTGAGCCTTTTCTTTCCCGACTGGTTGTCTATTTTAAATGGAATGCACTTTTAGTCTCTGTGTAACATCTGTTACCTGCAGCTGCCTGTGCATTTGGACTGGTTTGGATGGTGCACTTGGGATGCCTTCTACAAAGATGTTACCCACAGTAATAACGCCTCCCAAACTCTGTAATAACCACAGTAAGAAAACAACACGTATATCCACTAGATCCATTCAAACCATGACTTTCAAGGACAGAAAGGTGCCACAAATCATAGTAAACTGGTGATAAAGCTTCTGTTGATCCATCAGAACAAATGAATCCATCATTTTATAAATTTCAGTGTACGTACAGTAGAACCAGTAGCAGCTTTGAAGATATAAAAACAAGATAAAAGGTCCCAAAAACTCTTTAAGTAAAGAGTTGACACTATCCAGATCCACAATATTCACACCAGGATAAAAGGTTCAAAAACTCAAAGCCAGAATCTCCGGCAACCTATTCTGATCCCTTGTTCCCTCCCTGCTTCGAAGTACACAGCTCAATTCACAAGCTACTTAAGCATCAACATTGCCAAAAAAAAAAAAAGAAAGAGAGAACCACTAAATAAAAACAAGATTACAATCTATTTTTATGATCCCCAATGTTTTTGATGGCTCCAGGTCTTCACAATCTTGACGAGCTACACACGTACCAAATGACCACATCCATTGCACATCTCCTTTCTTGTAATACTGCATGATATACAAGTATAGTTAGAATTGATTAATTTAACAACTATAAAAGAAATACAACATGTTCACAAAGCAATGATTACATTCCACTAGAACCTACTACAATGATCAAATATTCATTTTTAGGAGAATGAAAGGTGCATTCTAATACGATATAAGGTGCATTTATCGACAATTAAAAGTGCATTCCAAGGCAATCAAAGGTTCATTCCAAGGCAATCATAAGTGCATTTTTAAAACAATCGGAATTGCATTCTTCGACGATCAAAAGTTCATTTATCGACAATCAAAGGTTCATTTATCGACAATCAAAGGTTCATTCTAGGACGAATGGACGATCAAAGGTTCATTCTAGGACGATCAAAGGTTCATTCTAGGACGATCAAAGGTTCATTTATCGACAATCGAAAGTTCATTCTAGGACGATCAAAAGTTCATTGTAAGACAATCAAAGGTTCATTCTAGGACGATCAAAGGTTCATTCTACGACGATCAAAGGTGCATTTATCGACAATCAAAGGTTCATTCTAGGACGATCAAAGGTTCATTTATCGACAATCAAATCTACAATCGAAAATTAATTGTATCCATCTTCCTCTCCAGTTCTCCGACCTTCCCTCTCTCTTTAATTTTATCAAAATCAATTGAAACTTCTGGAGGAAGCTTAAAACCCTTGCCTTCACTTCCCCCTAGGGTTTAGCATCTTCTCCGTTGACTTCTAAGTACACAACTCAATTCAAAAAAATCCCAATTATGCAAAAAATCCCAATTATGGAAAAAGTCCCAATTATGCAAACCCTAAAAACTAAATCATATGCACAACCATAAGATCAATCAAATCCATAAGATACCAATTATGCAGAACTTAGCTACAAAACTCTTTAATTACAACAAAACGGATCAATCAAATCGCAATTACTTTCGTGAAAAGAGGAAATTTCGAAATCAGAAACAAATAATTGAACAAACAAAGAATGAGCAATGTACCTCTTTCGATGATTTGGCAATTTTCGATGATCTGCGCGTTGAATCGGGTAGAAATTGGGGATTTTTCGATGATCAGGGAGTTGAAACGGTTCTTCGAGCTGCTTTCTTCGCTTTTTTTTTTTTTGTTATTTTTTTTTGTTTTCAGCTGTAGGGAGGGACGGGAATTTTGATTTTTTAGCTGTTAATTAAGCGCGTCCGATTTGTACAATCCGACGGTACATAAGGGTTCTCATGGTTCTCATGGGAATGAGTGTTCTCATGAGAACCGGACCCTATAATACTCCATGTATTCATATTCCACAGTCATGTTTTCGATCTTGAGTAATTCACATCCAACCTTCATATTTCTTATTTCGGTAAATTTTAAATAAATTAAATGCTTCCAAGCTTTAAACTTTGTGCAAAAATAATCAACATGAAGGTTGGATACATAGAGCCTGTTTGGCCAAATTTTTCGAAATCTGTTTCTATTTTTCATAATCAGTTTCTTTAAAAACTGTTTTTTGAAAAAATAATGAGTGTTTGGTTCTACATACTACAAAAGCACTTCATTTGTTATTGTAATCTTTTTATATTTTTATCAAATTAAAAATATCTCACAAAAGGAGTATTTTTAGAGAAATGGAAACAGAAACACCAATTTGGTGCTTCTGATTTTGAGGGTCAATATTTAGAAAAGTGTTTTTATTAAATAGTTTATAACTTCTAAAAAAACTGTATGTTTGGCTAAATTTATATTTTTTGGAGTAAAAACACTTTGAAAAACTAGGCCAAACACATACATATTAAGGGAGTAATACATTGTAGCTTTTTTATAATTGGAAACTTGGGCTGACACCACATGAAGGTGTAAGGATTATTCTGCCACACATAGCCAATTGAGCAGCTTGGCAGTAGTTTGGTAAAAAAAAAAATTATATTATCCACAAGACATACACCTTCAACTGACATATAGTTGGTCTAATTATTGTTACACTTCTTAATTATTTTTAGTACAAGAATATATTATAAATCTGTATCTCAAGTGTTATTTGTAAAAACAAACATGACTTGAGGAAAAAGAAGTCCTCAAAGAAACTTACAAAATTGAACAAATAGTATAAATTTGTAATTAATTAATCTAGTGATTAGTGATGAAAAAGGATTATGACTAAATCTAATCTCAAGCTATAGTCATTGGTCCTTTCTTACTCGGTTCCAATGGATTTTGGGTCATCACCATCAGTGGCGAACCCAGCTGGTTGCATGGTGTTGCCAATGCAACCCCTGTAAACTGGGAAAGTTTCTGAAAATTTCAGTTATTGCAGTATTCAGTTATACTAAATTGGTTTTTGTGTTTACAAAGCCCAATCCATCAAGCCCAAAACCCAAACGCTTTGCTCTCTATATAGAACTGGGATTGCTTTCTCATTGTTTTCGCAGCCGATGTGGGACACAAACGAGTTTCATGTTGAGAAAGTGAGTTACTTTGTTTGTGTTCTTGAAGGCTTCCATGTTTGTCCCACATCGCCTATGGAGCTTGAGTCAAATATTGCTTACTGTATAAAACTCCAGAGGACTTTCAAAGATTTGTTACGTTTCACCACACCCATTAAAATTAAGGGGGTCTATAATGGCTGAGGAGTCCTAATAATTCCTAATGTATGGCCAAGGAAATTCTTTGAAATGCCCAATCATGTTAGGAACATGCCTGGTTTTAAGTGATTACGGACAAAGTAAACTAAGTAATTGGTGTTAGCAATAATTAGTTTATGTACAGTCGAATATGAGAGCTCACATTAAGATTATATCGTCCCACATCGGTGAGGAAGAGGGATTTGGGGGTGCTGATAGATATAAATACATTAACGTCATACCACATCGGAAGTGAGAACTCATATGAAGATAGAGTATTCTCTAAAGCAATTCTCCGGCTGTGTTGTGCGTTCAAGGTTGTCCAATTTTTTGCCTAGTTAGATATAGATATATTATTATCATTATCACTGAATTTTAGTGATAAAATAATTTAGATATTCTAATTAGTATTATTATATGATCATTCGCTCGAGAACATCAATTTATCGCAGACTTACGAAGAATAGTGTTTTTTTTTTTTGCTTCGCCGACTCACTAGATTCGTAACGTTGTCTTACTAATTTCGCAACCCCGAACCTAAAATCCTGGGTTCGCCCCTGATCACCATTGTTGGTCATCCTCAATATCAACAACTCATTCACTTTGAGACTTCAACCCCGTGTTTGTTTTTTCCTTCTAAATCTCCAACATCTCCATTCTTCTATGTTATTACTTAAAAATATCTTATCCATCTCAAAAAAAAAAAAAAAAAAAAATCTAAATCTAACAAACAATTAAATCTTGGTTAATGGTCATAGTGGTATGTACTTGAGATGGTGATGAGTGATGAGTGATATGGGTCGATATGGGGAAAGATGGAGATAGAATAAAAGTAGGGATATAAGGAGAGAGTGGGGACCTTGTTTGTCGTCTAATAGAGGAGTAGTAACTTTTTAGCCCTGTTTTTTAAGCTACTTGATTAGTATATCAATAGAATTTCATTTTGGGGAAAAAATCATATACATACAACGTATATGATGACGTCGTTCGGATTTTTAACCCCATCGGATGATTTGACCCATCGAACCCATGACGCGATTGGTTTCATGTCTTGTTCGGTTTCAAAAACATTGGAAATGACGCACTAAACTCAATGGGTGACGTGTGATAAAACGGCTTAAAAAACTTCCTAACATAGGAACTGTAACACCGAGAATGATATGAAAAATTGTTTGTCCCGCATTCAAAATTTGAAGATCTTGTGAGCTGGGTATCATAGATTCTTCTAACGATATTAACAAGGTGAACTTTTAAGCCCAATAGAGGTTATATGGGTCAAAGGGATGGTTACTCATCTTATTGAGTTTGATTGCAACATACAATGAGTCAGGATGTTACTTGAACAATCTCTCATATCCAATAAGGGCTGATATTCCATACTAAAATTTTTGATCACATTTAGCCACGTGAAAATGTGGTTAAATTTGCCAAAACTTAAGTAATCCACCAAAATGGCCTCGAAACAAAACTTGCTATTTTTTTTTTTTTTTTTGTGGAATCAAAGGTGCATATTATACATATTAGCCAAATATTAGAACCAAAATATTTGTTAAACCCCTAAATCATAAAAACAAATGCACGCTAGCCTAAATTGCTGACATATGCTGCCAGTGCTTATACCATGCTCCTGGGAGCACAAGGAGCATGGTGGTCCTCCTCACAATAGATGAGTGGGGACCACATATTAAAAAATGAAAAATCATTTTAAGTGTGGTCCCCACTCCTTTATTGTGAGGAGGACCACCATGCTCCTTGTGCTCCAGGGAGCATGGTATAATTTGCGTATGCTGAAGGGCTTACAAAACTTCCATAACAAAAAGAAAGTCCAACCCCAAATCCAATAAACCTACTCCAAAGCTTTTCATGGTAAACTTTTCATAACACGGGATAACTTTTTACAAGGTGGCCAAAATTGGTCAAAACCCAATTATGTGATTCATGGTAAATGACCTCAGAACATAAACGACTCATATTTTTGTTGAAGTACCTAGAGGGTTTTATGGATTAGCAAAATATTCGAGCCAAAAACCCGTGTCTGGTTTTAAGCATTGACAAAATTGCACACTAGCGTCAACGATTGATGTCTATGAAAAAGCTTAAAAAAACTTCTCTAGTAGAAAATGAGCCCTCGTATGCAGCAATGATACTTCAAGGTTTTCCAATTGCAAAGTTTAAACAATCGGAGGGAGTAGCACGTAGCATTGGTTTTCTCATCTCTTTCCTTTTCCATTTTCATGGTTAGTTGGTTACCTATGTGTTAAGGTTGATATATGAAGACGAAATTCAGAAGATATAAAGATGAAATGCAATATTTTTGGTTGCAAGTAGAATCAAAAATTTGAAGAGCTATATGTGAAAAAGTAGATTACTTACACTAAAAATTGATTTAAACTACATTTCTATTTTTACAATTTTTTTAATGTTAAATTAGAATGATAGTCAAAGTATAATTTTTATTGATTATTAAGTATAATTCATAAATTACAAGAAGTTGGTTGGGAGTCGCGAAACAATCAGAGATCATCTTACTAGGTTGCAAAGTGTGGCCCTTTCTACATTGTTTGTAACCGTGTCAATACTCTTAGTTATTGTTTTAGTTTATAATGTAATATCACATCATTTATGATTTTAATGGGTCACATGATAATATATTGATATATATAACTAGGGAGTATCTCGTGTTTCGCCCGATCAACTTATATACCAAAAAACTTATATGTGAATAAGTAATAGAAAACAAACAGTTGAAAGGTCATTTGCATGGTCGTTGTCAGAGGCGGACTCTCCCAAGCCTTCGAAGCCATAAGGGCCTCGGCCTGGAGAAAAAACATAAATATAAATATATTGTGTGCTCGTCATTTGACAAGAAATCTTGCCTTGGCATAGTGGATGTATAAGGATTGGAAATACTATCCTGGGAACCCGAGTTCGAATCCTAACTAGTGGTTTTAACATTTTTGCCATATTTGCTTAGTGGACCCTATTACAGGGGCCCCGTTTTAGATTTTCAATTCGCCCGGGGCCCCGAAAATTTCCAAACCGGCCCTGGTCGTTGTACTTGTTCTTCGACATTTCCAACAACTTCAGATGCAAGAAAAGAATCAAGGGGTAAAACCAACTTCAATAATCAATAAAAGAAGGGGTGGAATGAGTTTCCTTCAAATTAGAGTGTGCTTTTTATAGTTTCAAGTTAGCTTAATTTTCATCCACTTATGCTTGGGCAATTGGGTTTTGTATGAATCTTGAGAATTGAGAGATGAATGAAACATGATGTATTTACGCTTTGTTTTTGGATGAGAGCCGTACACGGAAATGTGTCATATTGCCATGCGTGTGCAACACAACCTTTATTATTGATAATTCCATTGCTCTTTACATTGCTTTGTGGTTGTATGTTCATGCACTCTAATTCTAAGCATATACTCCGTAATTAACAAAATACATGCATGAACTATATATTAAATCAAATACATAGTATATTGGTGCATATTTGTAACACTACGGAATTTGAAAAGTGGATTATGGAGTTGGTTTGTCCCACATTGGGAAACTAAGGCTCATATGATACGTTTATAATAGATTCCTACCATAATACTACTAACAAGGCCTTCACCTTTTAGAGCCCAAGTGAGGATTTACGGGCCTAAAGGGTGACTACCCATCTTATTGGGTTGTGTTGCGACGTATGATGGATCGGGCTGTTACAGATGGTATCAGAGCAACCCTGCGACCGCGTGCTGAGTGCTGGGGTTAGGCCCAGGTCAGCCGTCTAGCGGGGGAGATCTTGGACCTGTGTTGATGTTGGTATGGTTTGGACGAGGGAGGAGTTTGTAACACTACGGAATTTGAAAAGTAATATGATTTATTTGTTAGAATTTATTTTTAATTATATTCCTTTGGATAAGTAATTATTAAAAAGTACAAATGTACAATCAATGTACATGACATTTCAACATTCTCTCCTTTGGATAATTAATTATGGAAAGGTATAAATGTAAAACAAATGTACATGACACTTCCACATTGCATGTATGAAGTGTGCCTTCATGTATGTTACCTCTTTTAATGCAATGTGTAAACTATGTGCTAAAATTGAACAATGCAATGTCTTATATGTTAGCAGTTAACTAATAGAATTTTGCCAATTGTCCATACCTCACTTTTGCAACCCAATTTTATATAGAGACTAGTTTACTACCTGAGATACGCTCAAAATAAATTATATCATTTTATTTCTTGTAAATAAAAAAAATTATGTAATAGATGTTTCACGTACTAAATCTTCACAAAAGATAACATATAACTACAATAAGGTACTAATAAAGTAACTACGGTACGCCGACAACTCAGGTATGACGTGACTTTTTTTTTCCCTAAAACTCTTTCATGAAGTGTCATGTAGTGTTGAAGTTAGGCAATTAAAAAACTAGTATAGATGAGTAAATTAATTGATAATTATTTTTTTCTAAATTTTGACAGTTAAAGATATGAAAACCGTCACTTGTCATTACTATCAGCTAAAAACTTTCAGCTGCTATTGCAATTATTTTTTCAGCTTTCAACTACTATTTCAGCATTCAGCTACTATTTCAGCTAGTTTTACCAAACATAACCTAACTATTACCCAAATTATTGTAACCTTTTTCCAATTATGCTTACCACTACAAATTGCATACAGTCAACAATCTTTCATTTGTCCTAATTTCCCATAGTCGCTAAGATTTATTTCATTACTTATCTAGCCGTCATGTTGAGACGATGGTTCGGACGATGAGTTCTCGTCATTATGAGATCAATATGTTGTGTAACGACGAACATGAAGATTTCATTTTGAAACTGAAAAATGTGAACCGGGGGATGAGGCAATAACTACAATTAGAATAATATAAGAAAAATGTTTTGCTCATGTAAACAAGTTCAACCAATAGAAAGTAGCTACCCGAATTCAACTTGATCGACGATCCCAAGTTCTTTTATTCCATTCTGAAAGTGTTTTCCGCCAGACGACTAGTAGGAGGTGAGAAAGAAATTTGCAAGAAAATTAAAAATCTAAATCTATTACGAATGCCTGTACAAAACAATCTTGGCGCTCAAAAAAAAAAAAAAAACAATCTTGGCGCGCGGTTATGGGCAATTGGGGTTGTCGAGAAATGTGGATTTACTCTTTCTACACAATTATAGGAATCATCACTGAGATATGATAACGTGAATTTTTTTTGTACTATATCTTTAGAATTTTTGTAGTTATCAATTTTGTAGGGGCTCTATCTTAGGATTTTGGTCAGGACCTCCAACTTTTCCCGGACAACCCTAGATGCGCTTATCCATCGGTCCAACTTACCACTTCCACTCAATCTCAAAGGATTACGACCTAATAACTAGGAGAGAGCAAAATTTCGGTCCAGACCGAAAACCGGACCGGACCGAGCGGTTTGGTCCGGTCTCGGTCCTGACCGAATTAAATTCGGTCCGGTCCTCGGTCCAGCTATTTTGACAAAATTCGGTTCGGTCCACTATTTCTAAGGGACCGGACCGGACCGAACTGGACCGAGACCGGATCGAGGGCCATTCGGTCCGGTCCTCGGTCCACTTTTTTCCAAGTTCGGTCCTCGGTCCGATTCAGTTCGGTCCGGTCCCGGACCGATGCTCACCCCTACTAATAACATTTCCTACACGCAATCTCAAAGGAGTACTACATATTAACATTTCCTACACCTTTAGGTTTTTTTTTTTTTTTTTTTTTTTTGCACATGAATGTTTTTTTTTTTGTACAAAAGAGCAGCTAATGTTGCGGGGGTGGGAGTTTGAGCATTTGAACCCGAGACAACCCTCAGACAAGTTGAGTTCATAACCAATAGGCCAACTTCAATGCTCTGGCACATAATAACTGAAATATTTAAACGCGAGATAATTTACAAACCGTTAAGCCAACCTTGATCCGAACTCTATTTCTTACACTTTTGTGAGTTGTGACTTATGTTCCGCACATCCGATAAACCCTAAACCTCACCAAACCCAAAAACGCCAGAAAATCATTCATCCCCTTTCTCTCTATTCCTCTCTCACTCGCAGCAGAAAATTAAACCCCAACAACAACAACAATGGTTAGAAGCATTAAGAGCCGCGTAAAAGCCAGGAAAAAGAAGAACAAGGTTTACCCTTTTCTTTAATCTTAATCCATACGCAACCCAATTTTAATTCTCTTAATTTCACTTGTTTGTTAGTTTGTTTGTTATTAATATAATTTGTTTGTGTATGTGTAATTTTTCTTGTGTTTTTCAGAGTTTAAACGATGGAGAATCTTCGTCAGCAGCGGCGGCGGCAGCGGGGGCGGTATCGGTGCCAACAAGGGTGTGGCAGCCAGGTGTGGACGCCATGGATGATGGAGAAGAGCTTCAATGTGACCCTTCTGCTTACAATTCTCTTCACGCTTTCCAAGAAGGATGGCCTTGCTTAAGGTTTTCTACCCTCTCTTTTTTACTTAATTGGGTTTTTTTTACTGTGTAGTTTGAGCTGAAAATTTGTGGTATTGAGAATTGACTGATGAGGGTATTGCGTTATGAATGAAATTCTTTCGATTCGAAACGATTGGAGAAGTTTCGGGTTTTGTTGGTTTTGTTTGTGTTGGATTTGGGTAGTTGGATGGAGGGTTTTTGAGATTTTTGTTCGAAAAATGTCTTTGCTGAGTTAGGCTTGGTAATTAGTTAATTACTATTCCAATGGACTGCTCAATGGTTGTTATCTGTTTTCGATTGGCCGGTTTTTTTAAGGTCAATATTGTCTGAAATGGTTTCGATTTGAAGGATTTCAAAAGTTTGGATTTTGGTACTTCATTGTGGTTGGATGAAGGGCCATCTATATTTCTGTTCGATTCTGATGTTTTTATTGAACTTGGGTGTTTAACTACGATGTGCATATCGGTATATTCTACAATAGGCTAGAATTATTGGCTTGTTTCTTTGCTCTGCACAATCATTATATGCAGTCGTGGGGGTACCAGAACGGTTTGAGTCGAAAATGAGTAGAAGACTTGAATGTGGGTGGTACAGGGACATTGGGTAACATAATGCATTATGCAATTTGGGTGGTTAATTTGACTTGGGACAGTATTCTTTGGATTCAAAGAGCTGAAATCTTCAGTTGCTACATTTTTCCTTGAGTGAAATGGAGCCAGTTGGTTAAGATGATGGCATTGATTTAGGTTTTGTAGGGACCAGTGAGCATATATCTGTGTCTGGAGCTAAATTTGCTATAATTTCGTATGTTTAACTAATAGAAAACCGAATTCAATGGGTTTCTTACTTGGTGGAAGATGCTGGAGACTTCATTTGCTAACTGTTTCAATAACTTTGCAGCTTTGATATTGTTCATGATTCTCTAGGCCTGGTTCGGACAGGATTTCCTCATACTCTCTTTGTTGTCTCTGGAACTCAGGTAAGCTCTGACATATTTCTTTTACTATCTGTATTATCTTCTTCCACTTAGATTGATTATTCTTCAGTTCATTTCTCGGAACAAGTCATATCATGACCTGTTTCATAAAACATACTTGTTCTAGAAAAATAGAAACAGTTTGTAGTATTTTCTTCCTCACTAAAGGTAAATTATCTAGTTCTGTCAAATGCAAGTTATGATATTATGTCCTATATTTCTTTATTTCTTAGTCTAATTTCAACAATGCTATAACATGAGTACTTTTGTTAAATAAGTGACTGCTAGAACTGATAACTGATAAGGAAACTGGAATCATTCATAGAATCAGCCGAGGATACCTCAAGTCCCCTCCATCTCATGGTTTCATCTCTCATTGTAATACCTTCTTCTTTTTTTTTTTTTCTTTTTTTTTTTGGGATGTGACTCATTGTGTTACTTTAGAACTTGAAATTCTATTTCTCAAAAAAAAAAAAAAAGAACTTGAACATAATTTGTCAAAGCAACTCTACCAGAATGCATGAGAGTATGAGACCCAACCCGAATGGTGAAAATCCAAAATTCCTGACTCATATTTCTCAGTTTAATTAATTTCAGCCCCAAACTCACTGACATTCCATAACCTGGATAGATTTCAGTGTTTCTACAATATTTAAAGAGATATACTATGCTGAGGAAAATGCTTGCTTGGCTACCTTACAAATTACAAGTCTGGAGTTCTTTTTGAAGCTTCTAAAGTCCTACTATGTTTCCATCTTGGTAACATACCTTCTTTTCAGGCACAAAAAGCAACTGATAATTGCATTGAGATATTTAAGCTGTCTAACATCACTGGAAAGAGGCGTGATTTAGTACCCAAAAAACCTGCAGATGGCTCTGACAATGATAGTGATGATGATAGCGATGATGAAGACAGTGATGTTGATGAGCTAGGATTGGGTGGCCCGGTACTGCAGGCAAGTTGACATTCATTGACATACTCTTCTCAAAAGTTATCTTTTCTTGCTAGATTACTGTGGAAGAACTTCTCATCACAGGCATTACCTAATGTCATTGATCAAGTACTTGCATATCTTAGATAACCATTAATGTGTCTCGTGTGTATGCAGTCTCGGAAGGTTTCTCATCAAGGATGTGTCAACCGGATACGTTCAATGCCTCAAAGCCCTCATATATGTGCAGCTTGGGGAGATACTGGCTATGTGCAGGTTAGTTTTTAGTGAATTTTTGCAGGATGTTAAGCCCTAGAGTTTCTCCTACTTCCAAACTATATTCTAGTTGGTACTCTACTCTTTAAGCTCTTGCCGTTAATAGCTCATATATAGTACTATGGCATCTATATTCTATACATACTGTTCTCTACCCAAAGAAAAAAATAAACATTTACACATTGAGAGCCAAATACTCGCAAAATTTTTGTTTTGAGAAATAATAGAATAAAGCAAATTGGCTTGCACAACCGTCTTGGCCTCTTGTATTGTGAAAGTAGCCGTTAATTGGTGTGATTCTCGAAGTGATGTTTATTATGGGTCTTTTGGAATTTGGAAACAGTGTCTCTATGTTTTATTAACATATCCATACAGACTCCCCTTTACCTTGTTGTTGGCGGGAGTCTTTGAGGCACTTGGGTATTGTTGTTTTCTTGTTTCTGTTGCTGTTGTTGTATATAACAAATTTTTCAGGAATTAAGTCTATATGCTAAGGGTAACAAACCTTTCTGCAGGTTTGGGACTTCAGTAAACACCTCAACTTTTTAGCAGAATCAGAAACGAATGCCAATCGAGGGGTGCCTTCCATTTTCAATCAGGCTCCACTTAGCATGTTCAAACATAAAGATGAAGGCTATGCTATAGATTGGAGTCCCCTTATTCCTGGAAGACTTGTGACTGGTATGATGTCATTGTCTTAATTTGAGGTTATTGTAATGTGATGGATCAATTGATAGCTACTTGCTGAATCATATGAAATGTATCGCATGTTGATAATTCTAATCTTAGGTGACTGCCAAAGCTCTATATATCTGTGGGAGCCTGAATCTGGAACAAAATGGAATGTTGATAAGAGTCCCTTTATTGGTCATGCTGCTAGTGTGGAAGATCTGCAGGTAAATATCTGTACCTCAGAGTTATGATTGTATTATTAGCAGGTTCTTACTTGCGTGTGAGCTAGTGCTTTATTAGTAGATAAGCAATGTAAGTTTTCCTTGTATTTCTTATCTTCCAACAGTGGAGCCCTACAGAAGCAAATGTATTTGCTTCTGCTTCTGTGGATAAGAACATTGCAATATGGGACACACGTCTTGGGAAGTCTGCTGCAACATCGTTCAAAGCTCATGATGCAGATGTAAATGTGATCTCATGGAACAGGTTAATTAATGTTCTTAGTGCTATTGCATAATGTATGCGTCCTTTACATCTTTAAACATTTTTTTAACATCATCAGCTTTGGCACCAGGTTGGCTAGCTGTATGTTGGCGTCGGGAAGCGATGATGGGTCATTCTCAATCCGCGATCTTCGAATGCTTAAGGTATAAGTTTGTTCACACTGGTAATGTGGGACCATCGGTTGGGTCTTGAAAGCACTCTTACATTATTGATAATGTAGAGGTTACACCTTTGATTTTATGCTGAATTGGGTAGCCTGTTCTACTTTCAAGAAAACTCCAGAGTGTGATGTTTCATGTTTGGTTTTGCTTGATCATTTAGTTTTCATTGTGTCCATCCGGTGCTGCCTAATTGCACTTGAGCATCTCCAATTTTCTGGCCATTTGTTGAGAGCGTAATGAATATGAAGGTTGAGAGATGACGCTGTAGGATCATATCAACATTTTGGAGCCATCTCATATAGGGCGTCTGTGTTATTTTTACCAGTAGGCCGGCCATCTCTGTGCTATTTAATAAATATTGGGTTCCCAGATGATGATTGCTAGAGGATAGTGGTTTCGGTACACTGTAGAAGTGTTTCTATTTAAAAACATCATAATATCGTGTCATGACTCATGATGATGCAATGCTCTGCATGGTTCCAGTTACTGTTTTAACATCATGGAATAGCTGGTTGCTTGATCTGTAGTTCAGAGAACATGTTATGCTTGATCCAAGTTATGGGCAGTTGGAAGTACTAAATTTGCGTGATCTCATGGCTCAAGCTTAATAATTGATGCTCAAGGTAGTGGCTATCAGCATCTTTGTTGTGGTGCCGGGTTGTGGTGATTAAGTATTTAAGTGTGATTATGCAGCATATATTCGGTGCTGAAATTATTATAGAATTTGATTTTGGTTATATGAACTGTTTTTGGAAAAATTTAGACATGGATAAGGTGGGATTAACTTGAAATGCAAGCTTGGGGTTTTTGCAAGAGTTCTTCTGGGTTTCCTGTGTGCTATTAAATGAGTGAAA
The DNA here is from genome assembly GCA_963457585.1 of Spergularia bocconei. Classification (NCBI taxonomy): domain Eukaryota; kingdom Viridiplantae; phylum Streptophyta; class Magnoliopsida; order Caryophyllales; family Caryophyllaceae; genus Spergularia; species Spergularia bocconei. The sequence goes on along the minus strand of OY734944.1, from coordinate 6,322,513 downwards.
TTAGCTTACTGTGGTTTTTATTCAGATGATCCATTGCTTGCGTCCTCCCCCTCCCTGTTCGAATATGCTCCATCCTCCATGTTGGAGATACATGGATTTCATACCAAGTGATGGAGCTGTATAGTAGAAGCAGTTATTCCCCTACCTAATACCAGATCGACAAATCTACATCAGTTTCCTAATCGCTGTAATTTGTACTCCCAGTTTTGGTGTAAGAGATTGCTTAGCCTGCTTGGCATTTTTCTTCATTGTACTGGCATGGAAATAGGCCTGGAATTTTCTGGTGTCAACGTGTCTGAATTTTTTTTTTCTTTTTTTTGAAGACATTACATCATTCAGTTCCATAAATTCATCGTTTTTTCTATGCCTTTTGGATGGTGTTCCTGTTCTACTCTTGTCTACAATGGGTTTTAACGGCTTGGTGGGAAGGGGGAGGGAGGGGGATGTGAAAATGTCTTCACACCTCTTAAGTTACATGCCTTTTCGTTCACCATGCAGTTTGCACTTGTTGGACCAAGTTCTAATACTTGTGTTTTTACAACTGATTGGCAGGATGGAGATGCTGTGGTGGCACATTTCACTTATCATAAACTCCCGATCACCTCCATTGAGTGGAGTCCGCATGAGGCCTCAACGCTCTCGGTCTCTTCAACTGATAACCAGCTCACGTAAGAATCTGTTGATACATGCTATCCGTCGAGTAGGAGACTACACATAACAAAAGTAATCCTGACCCGAATTTTGCCCTTTGCTATGACTTTCAGAATATGGGACCTGTCATTAGAAAGAGATGAGGAAGAGGAGGCAGAGTTTAAAGCTCAAACAGAAGACATAGTGAACGCTCCATCAGATTTGCCTCCGCAACTGTTGTTTGTTCATCAGGTTGGTACACGGAGAATATTGTTGTCACGGTGGTTGCCTACCGAAATTGCTTCACTAATATTTGTCCTTGCTATTTCAGGGCCAGAAAGACATAAAGGAGCTTCATTGGCATGCCCAGATCCCTGGGATGATCATTTCCACTGCTGCTGATGGTTTTAACGTCTTGATGCCCTCAAATATTGAGAGCGCGCTTCCAGCTGCGAATGGTGCCTGAAGAACAATAATGTCTCTTACTGCCAATCAGTATATCACTAGCTTGTTGCAACGGATTGGTCTGTGAAAGATACCCTGCTTCCTGGATTGCCAGTTTTCCCTGCTGTGCTAACGGTGATAATGCAGTTGGTATCTATCAGTTTTGTTCGTCAAGCTTGATCTGCTAAAGTCCAGTGGAATGGCAAAATGCAATCTTTGTCACCATAGTAGATCGATGTATAATTATTTTCCCCAATTTTCAAATTGCAATATTTTCACTGTGATGTTAGAGATTTGCTCTGTTTTCTTTAATTGCCAAAGTTGATCCGATATAATTTTGCTCGAAGGTCCGCCTATGGAGCTAAGAAGAGAATTTCCTGCCTAAAAATTATGATAGTTATTCAGGTTAAAATCTACACAACTATCGGACTCACAAATACGTAAATGATTTGTTCGAGAACAACATATCCTATCGGATTAAACTAATTGTGCGAAGAAAGTAAAAATGAGTACAACAATTTTTGTACATTAAAGAAACCATAGTCCGTGTCTTGCCAAGGACTGCACTATGATATTGTACCCAGTGATTTAGTGCTCCCAAGTACAATGCTGATCTTAGGGCATTGTTTTGAGCCGTACGGCTGGCAAACATGAACCCACCCGATTCGTTGACTCGAAATTATGACCCGACAAGACCATAAAATGTGATCAACCAAACCCGACTAGACCCGACCTGATGAAGACCCGACCCGACATAACCCGACCTCCCGTTACCCGACAATGACCCGACTCGTAACTAAAACCGATTCTGACCCGATTCGAAACCGACCCGATCCGACCCAAAAATTTCTCGATGGAACTGACCCAAAATTGACCCAATCCGAAACAGACCCGAAGGATCATCTGACCCAATATAACCCGACCTGATACGAACCGACTCGACATAACCCGACCCGAAACTGACCAGACGACCCATTTGCCACCCCTATTTTGAGGGATGCTCAAGTATACGGGGGTTGTATAATGGCTTATGAATACTCGTGCTAGAGTAGTGTATTAGGTATAGTGTAGACGAAGTGTGATTCTTAGGTCTGTGCGATTCAACTTATTCAACTGTGTTTTCAAATCAGATCAGATTTATTCAAATCAAATCAAATCAGATCAGCTTTATTCAAATCAAATCAAATCAGAATTATCCAAATAACAATCAATGAATCTGGTCTGTATTTAGTTATTAATTCGTCTAGTTGCAGTTAATTTATCAATTAATTCAGTTCATATCAAACAAAATCAAGTTTATTCAAATCAAATCAAATCAGATTAGTTCAATTCGAATCAAATCAAATCAGATCAGAAAAATGCAGTCCAATCGCATAAAGCCTTACTCTCCCTTGTTCTTCCTTTATAGCTTGAATATGTGGTAAAGCTAGTTCACATCATACGTTCATAAGAGTATTGTTACTAGATACCGGGTTGAAAGGTGGGTTTCATTTTCTCTCTTATGATGTTTTATTATTTTTATCAATATTCTTCCCTCCAACTCCACTTCTCACTCTTTGGCCCCACTTTCCTCCCTCACATAGTTTTCACCCGGGTGTAGAAAGGTGGTATTAGTTAGTACCAACTTTTCATTTTCTCCCCCGTCAGAAAAAAAAAAAATTCATTTTCTCTCTCCAATTCGCTTCCCATCTCCTATATTCTCATAATTTTTCTCCCCCCAACCCGGTGTAAGAGTTGCCATTAACAATGCTTTAACCAACTTCTCCACCTTCATAATGCTGTAAGTGCTCCTAGATAATAGGGTGATCCGTTCCATGCACCCTTACTCCACCATAAATGGACGTCTTGAAGGCGTGTTTTACCTTCGGATTTAAAAGGTTTAGCCCCTAAAATTCGCGTCGCGTCTCATCTGGTTAGCTTGTCGATTGATTAACTTCCATTGTGCGTGAAAACTGGTCCTATTTCCCAACATAGTACGTTCGACATTGACTAAGAGTCTGTTTGGCCAAACTCTAAATTCTCCAGTACTAATTCTTAGAAATAGTTTTTGGAGGAGGAGCTCCAAATAGGAGTTTCTACTTCTGATGAACAAATTTACACTAGAAGTGCTTCTCAAAATTCATAAACAGTTTCTCAGTTTTTGTTGTTTGACCGGTTTTCATATTGTAGGACCCAAAAACAGTCCATAAACACTTTAGAAGTTTGACCAAACACACCCTAAGATGGATCGGAGCTTAAAGGAGTAGCGAAAGGAGTCATTGTTTGAGATCTAATTCTAAACTACGATTATACTTGAACAAAATGCCTTATAGCAACTTTATCCACATAATTTAAGTGTTACATTTTACCATGCTGCGCACCTATTGAGAGAGAGGATGACAAATCTAAGAGATAGCCTGCGGCGCAACCTTACCCGATTGACCTAGAGTCCCGTCCCAACATCTAGTTACTCTATACGTATTTACTACAAACGTCTAAATATTGCCCAAAAAATTTAACTCGTATTTAAAGGGTAACCCCAAATTTCTGGCGTTAAATTTGTCCCCGGCTCTTGGATATACACATAAGAGAGCAAATTAGCGTATTCTTTATGCAAATTCTATTGAGCCATGACCAGCTTGAGAAAGATGAGGTCCATCCCAGAATAAGTATTGGAGTCGGTTAGAGAGGTGTTATTCGTCGCCCGCCATTTTACTTATATCGCCCACCCTATTTCCAAAATACCCTTTTAACATTTACATTTACCATGCCTTCAGGATCCAGGCTTTACTCCGATCCTCATATTTGTGTTAAAAAACAGAACTATTTCACATTTTCGCATACACGAACTCACTCACTCTCATGCCTAATTGATGGTTGAATTTGTCTTTATGAATAATAGTATAATCTAATCGTTGCAATTTCAAAAAAAAAAAAAAAGAATGCTCTTCAATCTTCATCGAACCTCATCAATTCCTAAGCAACTATAAGCTACGTTCGTAATTGTTGCACATATTTTCTCGACTACAAGATGAATAAGTTCATGTCTATACCTCTGGATGATCTGAAGAATTATCTTTGTTCATCACCATGACATTGATGTGCATGTTGAGAGTTGTAGTGCTAGTTGTTGTGGTGGTTTAGCGGTGGTAGTGGTGGGTGTTGTGGTGGGAATCAAAATGAGTCTTGAGTTCCTCGGTATAAAATTTAGGGAATGAGAAATTAGGAGGAATCTTTGTGTATCCATTGCAAAAAGGGTATAATTGGAATAAGATGTATACAAATTGGGCGATTGTAGTAAAACATGGGCGTCGTATAGCTATACTCGTCGGTTAACGCCTACTTATGAAGGTTGCTACTAGCTCGCAGCGTGGACTCCCACCATAATGTTGTTGGGATAATTTCTCCATCTCTCTTTAAACACCCCACTCTCATTTTTTAGTCGATTAAGATGGGGTGAGTTCTTTATTATTGTTGGGGATCGATAACGGATAGTTTGTTTATTATTATTGCTGATAATGGGTGTTTGTGTATTATTTTTGGAGATAATATGTTGGTTGTTTATTATTGTTGGAGTTAATAGGGTCTGTTTGGTATCGTTTTCTGTTTTCAGTTTTTTGTTTTTTTGAAAACTAAAGTCGCGTTTTTGAAAACCAGAAAATGTGATTTTCAGTTTTCATTTATCAGCTTTTATTTTTTGTATGACTATTATATACCCAAACAATTTAAAGTTAATTTTGTAACTTATTTAACTAAATTTTTTACGCAAAAAAAACCAAAAACTGAAAACGGCAGTGATATCAAACGGATCCAGACTTGTTTATTATTTTTGAAGATAGTGGGGTGTGGATGAGTGGTGAAAACTTACTTCATAAACTAAATTTACAATTGGGGTGTTTGAGAAAAGACACCCCGAAAAGGAAAGTGGGGTATTTAACGAAAGACGAAGAAAGTACATATTTGAGAAATAATGAATAACAAGTCTTTGTGATTTATGATAATTGTCCTCATTCACTTAATAATATGAAGCCTTTTTAGTTGGGGACTGCTAAATGTAACCTAAAAATTACTAACGTAACCTATTTTTTTCAGTTTTTTTCCTTCTTTACCCTTAATAATCTTTCCTCACTACAACTTTTAAAAGTAACTTACACTAATGAATTTCACAAAATTTGACATTTGATTGTATTGCAACACCAAAAAAATTAAAGTATCAACAAAATTATGAGACGTTCAAACTAAAGTAATGGTGAAATTGAGGTGAATAGTTAATAAAATTTTATCATATAATCCATTATTCTTACTCTTTATTTGGTAATTGATTGTGAAGTCAACTGGAGATTTTTTTTTAAAAAAAAATTAAGTCAAAGGAAGAAGAAACAAGTGAAAACGTAAGACGTGACATAAAGTTTGAAGGTCAACACACGTGATGAGTAAGAATAAAGGATGATCCGATAAAATTTTACGTCATTATAACATTATAGGGAAGAAGTCAAGAATGAAGGTGATGAGGGTATGATTTGTAATTTTGGAGAATATGAGGGTATTATAGGTATTTGAATAGGTTACATTAGTAAAAAAAAAGTTGCATTTAGCAATCATGTTTTAGTTTATGCAAGACGGACCTAATTTTAAAACCGTGTAGGCTTGCGCTTCGGGCCCAAACGGATAATAACATACAAAATGTAGAGTCAGTGGCTTGGCAGGTCACAATCATGTACGTACTGTCACTACTGTGTCCGCATTATATCTTGGCCGTTTGGTTGATTATGTGAAACGAGGAACGTGTTGGTAATGCAAAGGTTTAAGCTTGTTTGGGAAACACTCAAAACACATTTTATGTTTGTCCCACATTGGAATTTCAACAAAGCTTTTCATGGGTTTATATATGAGTGTGTGTTAGTAGTATTTGTAGTGATTATGGAGGGAAGACTATGGTCTCCCCACGCGCGCGCCGCCGCCGCCGTCCGTCCGGCTCGGCTTCGTGGCACGTGCGCTCGGAAACTTGCGAACGTCCAGGTTCATTGTATAACGGATTAATTTGAGAATTCCGTTTCTCCGTAATTACGACCACCACCCCAACCCACCAGCCACCACCGGTCCACCGCCGCCATCACCAACCACCGCCACACACCCCGCCGACCCACCACCGGAGCCGCTTCCCTCCGGCGACCGCATCCCCTCACCCCCACAACACCTAATTTCCTCCTCCCACTTCATTTTCTCATTTTATTTAAATTTCTCTCTCCTCAAAAATTTCATTAGAGGGGCAGCGAACGCATATGAGGCTCCGACGAGCACTCGTTGAAGGCGGCAGAACATGAGGAGTGGCAGAAATGGGAGGAAAGAAAGGGTGGAGGGAGAAAAGGAGAATATTTAAAAAATAAATCAAATTTAGTTTATAAAAATACTTGATTATTAACTTAAAAATCGAATTTAGATAATAAAAATTCATCATTAGTATATGGCAACGTGGTCATTACCTTATATAATTAGGTCATTAATATGTATAATTATGATCATTACTTTATAAAACATGGTCATTAATATACATAAATATGGTCATTACCATACCAAAACATGGTCATTACTATATAAAAACACGGTCATTACCTTATAGAACTACGTCATTACTATACGAACACATGGTCATTACCTTATAGAATATGGTCATTAACATAGAGAAATATGGTCATTACCTTATACAAATTGGTCATTACTATACACAAACATGGTCATTACCTTATAAAATAGGGATATTATCCAAGGTACCCCTGAGGTTCCCGACTTTATCCGTGGTACCCTTGAGGTTTTCGAAATTCCCACGGTACCCCTGAGGTTTGCGATATGGCAAAAAGTGTAACGGAAACATAACACCATTAGCAGATTGTGTCATTTAGAGATTAACCAACACTATTATCTAATAAAAATATAAAAAAATATAATAAGATGTCAATTAATTTATCTTTCCAAACTCCCAGACTTTTCTCTCTCCTCTCTTTCACCCAACCTCCCCAACCCTTCCCCACCGCCACTCAACCCCGACTCCGACCCCCACCGCCACCCAACCCGACCCCTAGTAGCATCGTTGAGCCCACTCAAACATGCGCCATTGGAGGTGGGGAATGGGATGTGATAAAAACAAGGAGAGAGAAAGAAAAAAAAAGTAGAGTAGATGAGGTGGGCGCGTGGTGCAGGGCGTTAAAGTCGGCGGTAGATCGACAACCCCCTCTCCATTATCGGCGGCCCCTCAACCGGAATGCCCTTTATTGGCCGGCGGAGAGAGAAAACAAGTAGAGAAGAAATAAAAAGTGAGTAACTCGTGGCAGAGGAGTGGGAAGCGTTGGGGGTGATGATAGGGGTTTGGGTCGCCGGAGTAAGGGGGTCGTGGTGGTGGTGGTGGAGTCCAAGGCGGTATTGGCGGTGGTGTGTGCGCGGGTGGTGGCGATGGTAACCGCTGGTGCCTGGTGGTGAGGAGAGAGAAAAGGAGTGGAAGTTTGATTGATATTTTCATAATTTTTTTCTTTTTAATTAGTTGTTATTAAATAGCTAATAGTATTAATTAACTCTAAATATAATGATTACCTAACGGTGTTAAGTTTCCGTTACATTTAATTTTGACAAAACGCAAACCTCAGGGGTACCGTAGGAATTTCGGAAACCTCAGGGGTACCCTGGATAAAGTCGGGAACCCCAAGGGTACCTTGGATAATATCCCTATAAAATATGGTCATTACTATACACAAACATGATCATTACTCTTATAAAACTTCGTCATTACTATACACAAGCGTGGTCATTGCTTATAGAACTTGGTCATTACTATTTATAAACATGGTCATTACCCTTATAAAATTTTGTCATTACTATACACAAATATGGTCATTACCCTTATATAATTTGGTCATTACTATACACAAACGTGGTCATTACCCTTATAAAACTGGGTCATTACTATACAAAACATGGTCATTACCCTTATATAATTCGGTCATTACTATTCACAAATACGAACATTACTCTTATAGAACTTGATCATTACTATAAGAAAACGTACGAAGTCATTACACTTATATATCTTGGTCATTTTTATACATAAATATGGACATTACCCTTATAGAATTTTGTCATTACTATACACAAACAAGGTCATTACTATGAGGAAACGTGATAATTACCTTAACGAATTTGGTCATTACTACGACAAATTGATCATTGCCTTGGATAAATGTTTGTTCGATAAAGTTTTGACATTGATTTGTTGTTTTTGTTTTGTAAAGTTTGCAAATGACCAAATCAAATGTAAACAAATGACCATTATGTAGGTAAACTTACCATCATTACAATAAAAAAAAAATTGAAAGACACTAAAATAAAAGTAAACAAAATCAAACCCAAAACATAATTTTCTCGCTCCCCCTCTCTCACTCACCGACCCACCATTATTAACACCCCCAACCACTGCCACCGCCGCCGCCACCGACCTTCACCATTTAGCAGTCACCACCAACAAAAACTCCACCTTCCCCAGCCTCCTATCTCCACGCCATCGCGGCCTTAAGCGCACATCGGTGTTCTTGAAAATGACATGAGAAGTGAACAAAGAGGAAGAGAGAGGAAATGGGGGAGTAAGGAAAGTGTCGTCTGCGAGAGGATTGGCCGCCAGAGACATGAGAATGGGCCGTTGTTGTGGCGGAGATGGGGTTGGAAGAGAGAGAGAGGCAGGAGAAAGAACGTGTATCAGGTGGGGAAAAATGGAGCTTTGAGTTTTAGGCTTTGGGTGAATTAAATAAATAACTATGGGCCAAACTCCAAGCCTACTCAGAAATTTCAAACGGGCGGTACGATGCTCATGGTACCCTGGGGGTACCATAGTATTTGCCACCTTCTATAATTTGACCATAGAAAATAAAATTAAAAAGTAATTAATTAAAAATAAAACCCCTCCATTCTCTCCATCTCCGCTCCTTCCTCCCCATCCACCACCACGCACCAACCCCCTCCCCCTACCACCGTCACCTGTACCAAACACCACTTTAGCAGCTACTTTCGCAGCCAACACACTCGCCTATCGTCTCCTAAGCCACGCCGCCACCCTCTCACCCCTCCCCCACACGTTATAAAGGGTCCACGAGTCTCTTTCTCCATCCATCTTCGTGTTCCATGCTTCACCGCCTCTCTGACGTGGTTGTCGCCGCACATCCTCTAATTTCGCCGCCTCTCTGACGTTGTTGTCGCCGCCGCATCCTCTAATTTCGCCGCCTCTCTGACGTGGTTGTCGCCGCCGCATCCCCTATGAATGTGAGGAAAGAGAAACTTGGGAGAAACGAAAATGGGCGAGGAGTTAAAGGGCCATCGCGGGGGGCGAAGTTGCATGCCCGCCGCTGGCATCAGGCGTCGAGAATGGCTGGGGAGCGACGGTTAGGGTAGTATTTCGCAATGGTGTTAATTTGCACTCTAAAACATCATCCCCAAAAATCGATTTTGAGAAATTTCCCCCAATTCCAACCTCACTTTCCCAGATTTTCCCCCAATTTACCATCTCCCAAGAAATTTTAACCCCTTCTTTCTTTTTTTGTTCAAATCACGAAAATCGAAACTGCCTGTCACCCAATAAAGACCCAAAATTCCGTTTATCTCTTTTCCTTTATTTTTGTTTTGAATTTGAGATTACCACGATTAATTAATTAATTTTAATTAATTAGGACGAAATTAGAAAATATCTGGTATTCATCATCAATGGCAGCAATGTGTTGTTCATCATATTGCTAATCATCATCTTCCATCGTATTATTTCCGGAATCTTTTAATTATCCGTGAGTTCCGTACCCTTTTTTCTTATTTCTTTTTATGCTTAATTTTTCATCTTCATCGTATAATGAACTATGGAGAGAGTGAAATTGATTTGGGAAAAAATTGTAGAGAGATGGTAAGTTGGGGGAAAATCTGGGAAAGTGAGGTTGGAATTGAGGGAAATTTCTCAAGATCGATTTTTAAGGCTGATGTTTTAGAGTGCAAATAAGTTAACTAACGGTCAATGGTGTTAATTTGGACGGAAACTGTGATTAGGTAGTATTTCGCAAACAATTTTTGTTTTAAGGTAGTGTTTCGCAAAAATCATTATAAAAGGTAGGGTTTCGCAAAATTTGGTCTTTTAAAGGTAGGGTTTCGCAAAAAACCCTAAATTTGCCTACTGACCAAAATGATCTAGTACTTGAAACAGATGCAAGCGATGAATATTGGGGTGCAGTACTAAAAATAAAGGAAGGAGAAAAAGTGTGTAGATATTGTAGTGGAAGCTTTAATAAAGCTGAATGCAATTATCCCACTATGGAGAAAGAAATCCTTGCAGTCATAAGAGGAATTGAAAAATTACTAATCTTTTTAGCTCCAAAACCGTTTTTAGTCAGAACTGTTTGCAAAGGCATTCTTGGATTTATTAAGAAAAATTTATCTAATATGCAAGCGCAAGGGAGGCTCCTGTGTTGGCAATTATGGCTTAACCAATTCTCGTTTTCTGTTGAACATATACAGGGGTCAAAGAATTCCTTAGCTAACAGTCTCACAAGAGAGTTAGCAAATGGCAAAGAGATTGAAAAACTGCCAACCACCTTCTGCAGAACAAATTATGCGAATATCTGTAGAAAGGAAGCAACTAGTGGATGAAACCAACATAGCTATGAAGAGGGTTTCCACCTCCAGTTGGGCTCTCACAGAAGCCCTGATCGTATCCTCAAAAACTAGATTGAGAGATGGTTTAATTAAAAGTGCAAATAAAATTGTCCACAGATTCTTAATCTTGGAAATAATAATAAATATGTTGATGCTACCTCACGAGCTTCAACAGATGATAATAAATAAAATAAAAGATAATAATTTTCGAGCTTGGTACTCGAAACTGGTAGAAGGAAACACTCCATATTATGACATTTGGGAAGGATGGTGCAGTTGGATTTACTATGGTGCTAACAACTCAGGAGTAAGAACCTTGTCCATACCACCAAATCTCATTAGAGAAGATGATGACGTCATAAAGGCGTGGAAGTATGGTTTGATAACCCATTTCAGAGAACCAGTAGATCCTAAAGGATCAATATTCCAGGAAATGACAAAATTCCAAAAATACATATTCCGTAGACTTCATAAAATGAAGAATTTGATTTTTGAACGCATCACATGCGCAAAGATCGAAATGGTAAACAGAATAGTATACCCAGCACATTATCTAATCATACTGGGATATGGAGATCTGATGAAATGTATCAAGCCAAAAAGAAGAATAAGGAACCAACAGAAGCAAGAGCTATGGGGTTTTTCTATATAATCCAGAAGATTGATTACTTTTTGGTAAAGATGAAGGATAAATATTCATACCATATAATACATTGTGGTAATACAACGTTGATATTCCCAAAAGATATGGCATGCGCAAGTCTCTTTTCAGGAGCAATTGACAAATCTGAATCGATCCATGATTACATGTTTAATTTGGAATCTGGAACATTTTTGTTTGATGAGGGAAAGGACTTTCTATTTGATACCCTAATGACATGGGATCAAGAATATGCTGCTAAGATAGTCCAAGAGCTTTGCGTTGATCAAGACGATCAAGAATACGAAGAAGCTGAAGGATGGGAAAATAATATCGGAGATGAAGGCATGCAAAATCTGCTAATGGAATAGAATCCCTACCATCACATGTAAAATAGTTCATTTTTACAGTTGTAAGTTTTATTTTGTGTGGTGTAGGTTTTTGCTTTTACTATTCACGTCTTTAGGATAAGTGCTCTCTCAACAGCAAGAGCCAAAGCTCCTCTATAAAAGCAGAGATTGGCTTCAGATGAAGGACACAGCAAATCAGAGCAACAAAGCCTCAAGCAAGAAAAAAATCTGAGAATCTAGAGAGAGAAAAATTTAGATGAAACTTTCAGTTAGAGTATCCAAGAACTAAGAGAACAATAGGGAACTCCCATATCTCTTAGATCAAGAATACTCTGTTGAGAATTTCATAGTTTGAGAGAGCATCAAATGTATTCCATTTTTCAGTTTGTAATCTTTCAGTAATTAATAAAAGTTTCTTGTCCAAGGGAAAACTATCTCTTCGAACCTTATGATATCTAATCAAATATAGATTATCCAATTTCGAAAACTGATATCTTAAGAAGAGACTACGATTCGAGGTAGGAAACGAGCCGAATCTGTGTTGTGCCTGATCTAAGGTTAGACGTGGTTGAGATTAGCCACCCCCGCAAAGCCGAAAGCTAAATAATATCGGAGGATCCAGTAAAAAAAGTTCAGGGACTAAACTGCAAAAAATGAATCGGTGATTGATACTATTCACCTAATCACGGTGATTGGCCAAGCCTCCCCCCATTATTGTGATCAAAACGGAAACCTCTCATCATGTCTCGTTGAAACTTGAAATTTTAAAGGGACGATTATTAATTATATACAATCTTTTCGAAGTTCTTTCCAAACAAAAAAAAAAAAAGAGATAAATGTGGTATGGAAATTGTATACACCGTATATGGTTTGTAAAGTTACACAAAAGATACCAAGAAGTTCGATTTGGTATCACTTCCTGTTTTTTTTTTTTTTAAACCATATTTTCGTTTTTGATTACCAGAAAAAAAAATAGTTTTTAGATTTCAGTTGTCGCTTTTCATTTTCCGTGTGATAGAAAAAAAAATTTAAGTTAGTTTTGTAAATTATTTAACTAAATTTGTTACGGTGAAAAAAAAAATATGGGGTTGTTTGGATGCCCCTACTTTCCATAAGAATTTCATATTCCTAGGAATTTGATTTTTGTGTAGTTGTTTGGATGACCCTTTTTTACTAAAGTGGAGGAATTGTGAATTGCTTGGGAATTTCCAATTCCCATGAACCATAGGAATTCAATTACCCACTCCCCCCCTTGGTAATTCACAATTCCTATGGTGCATATAGAGGAAATTACTGGTTCACCCTTAATTAATTGTATTGCATTGAATTAACTTTTAACATTAGTAGAGGGTATTAGTCATTTGAATGACTAACATAAGAATTGTTATATGGTAAACAAACAACATGTAGGAAATGAATTCCAAGAAATTCTAAACTCCCACATGGTAACCAAACGCTCAAAGCCAAATTCCCGAGAATTTCCCATAGGAATTAAATTCCAAGGAAGTAGAAATTCCCAAAGGAATTTAATTCCTACGGTATCCAAACGAGCCCTAAAAACCGAAAACTGCATTTCTAAGTGCCTGTTAGGTATCGTTTTCAATTTTCGGTTTTCTATTTTTTTGGAAACCAAAGTCCCGTTTTTTAGAACCATAAAAAAATGGTTTTCAGTTTTTAGTTTCATTTTCTATGACTATTATGAAAACAAATAATTAAAACTTTATTTTGTAACTTATTAAGCTAAATGTTTTACGCAAAAAAAACGGAAAATTCACGTGGTGTCCCCGAGATTTACCAGTTTGCGCATGGTGTCCCTATGTTTGAAACTTGTGCATTGTGGTGTCCCTGAGATTTGCAAAACGCGGTACGTGGTGTCCTTCAAGCTAACAGTGTTAACTTTTTTCCGTTAAGTGATTACTTGGCGGCCATTTATAAATTTAATTTGGTATTAATTCAATTTTGTAATTTCTGAAAATATTAAAAAAAAATTCAAAAATTCAAAAAAAAAAGTTCCAAAATCAATTTTAATAATTATTGGGAAAAAAATTCGCAAAAAAAATCAAGTTATATAATTTTAAACGTAATTTTAGTGAAAAGTTTTCGAAAATTCTCTAATATTTGTAAACTTTAGTGCACATGGTGTCCCTGAACTATACACACTAGTGTACATGGTGTCCCTGAACTATACACACTAGTGTACATGGTGTCCCTCAGGTTTGCCTTACATTGCACATGGTGACCCTCTATTTTTTTTTATTGCAACCGCTAGTTACAAAAGTGAAATAGCCTTGAAGGATTTGAAGGTGTTTCGGAGGACCCAATCTGAGTGTTCGTTTTGCATCGAGGGCATAAACCGTTTTCCACGAAAAAAACTTACGAAAATGAAGATCCATGGGATGAAATGGAATCCATGAATTTGATTTGATTTAATAATAATGTTTGCTTTGGGAAGAAGGAGATTTTTACATATATAATTATATATGCAGCTACAACGCTACTTTTGTAACTAGCCGTTGCAATAAAAAACAGAAACATGGGGTCACCATGTGCAGTATAATGCAAATCTGAGGGACACCATGTACACTAGTGTGTATAGTTCAGGGACACCATGTGCACCGAATTTTATAGATATTAGAGAATTTTCAGAAAAATTTCACTAAAATTACGTTTAAAATTATATAAATTGATTTTTTTTTGCGAAATTTTTTTTCCAATAATTATTAAAATTGATTTTGGAACTTTTTTTTTAATTTTTTAAATATTTTCAGAAATTACAAAAATTAATTTTCAATTTTTTTTCTTTTTTTCCAGAAATTACAAAAATGAATTAAACCCAAGTTAGATTTATAAATGGCCGCCACGTCATCACTTAACGGAAAAAAGTTGACACCGTTAGCTTGAGGGACACCACGTACCGCGTTTTGCAAATCTCAGGGACGCCACAATGTACAAGTTTCAAACATAGGGACACCACGCGCAAACTGGTAAACCTTGGGGACACCACGTGAATTTTCCGCAAAAAAAAAACTCAAAAACTGAAAACGAAAGTTTTCGTCGTTGTAACAAAAAAAAAAAAAAAAATGGCACTGATACCTGAACGGGCTCTAAGGGATAATGAACGGACCCAGACCCACCAAATTAATTGCGACTTTTTTTTTTTTGGTTTTGTATAGGTTATGACGAACGGAGCGTTTAAGGGTCTGTTCGGCAAAAGTAACTGTAGCTGTAGCTGGTAGCGTTTTGACTAGCTGTAGTGTTTATAGTAGCTGTAGCTGTTATCTGCCAGCTGTTGGGTGCTAGCGGGACAAGTAGCTGAAAATTTATGACATGTTCGGCATAACTAGTTGTTAACTAGCCAAATTGCATAAAAGGACATCGATATGTGCTTGCAAAATATATTTACGTCTTTGTACGTGGAATTAATTCTAGTCCACTACTCAGTATCAAATAGAATCCTTCTATACTATTAAAGGAGGCGTTTTTTTGTAATAGCTACCCTTTTTAATCATTGAGATTAATCGATATTAATCAAGTTGTCGATTCCCTTTGATCATTACCTTAATCTTGTCATTAACCAGATTCTTCTAATTGGGTTAATGCCCCTAATTATTACCCTCCTTCATAGCCTAACTATTGAAGACAAAACCAACCAACCATTGTAATTATGCATAATAGCCAATTTACTCATTCTAATTGATACTTACTCTTCAATTAAGAGTTGTCTTAGATTACCTAATAGTTATCCACAATAACAAGAGCCTCTTCATTTGATTGGAGGAGTAAAAGTGGCCAGCTTACTCATCCACAAGAGCCACAAGAGCAAGCCACGAATTTTTCTGAATTGACCCGTGTAATTAGGGTTTTCTTGCCTTGAGTTTGGGAGAGCATAACTCCTTCAATTCTTAATCAAATGACCTGAAACAAAAGCCTAAAATCAATTTCAGAGAAACCTCTACAATTGGGGCTCAATAAACTCTGTCATATCGTTATAGAAGGTCTGGAAAATCGCCTCACAAGTTGATTGCTCCTACTGTACTCTGTTTTGCACCACTTCTGGTATAACAAGCTTTCCTCCTTACCTAGTCATGATATAAGTTCGTGCCATATATTGAAATACTCCTTAGACATATTAGAACAATGCCCAGATAGTTTTGGTAGAAGAAAGTTTCTTAATTCTGTTTAATTAAACCTTAATTAGAGACCTCTGTTTAGTACAGAAAACAGAATATTCTGGATTAGAGTTTAGCAACGTCTGGGCTAGCTTTACTTAATTTCGTTTGCTGATTCTTGGTGAGGACGTAGTTTAATGCTTGTACCTTGCTTGTATGTGTTTATTAGGTGCTTGTGAAAGTGGTTAGTAAGGGAGTTTGGAGATCAATTCTGTCAAGGGTGTAGATAGGTACTTGTGAAAGGTAAGCTCATGCCTACCTTTGTTGAAGTGTATTTTCTAGTTATGGATGATGTATGGAAGTGATTTCTACCAATTTTTCCTACTGTTAGAACCTAGAGGAAGGTGTAAATCTATACTTATGTCATGTATAATTATCTATAAATGGTTTTGTTTACATAAACATTAAAGTACTATGATTTTAGGGTTTTACGTGAGGTTGTAATTATGTGCTTCTGTGGTAGTGAACTTATACTTGTTGGTGTATTGTTTTGTGAGGGATGTCCTTATGAAGTAGTGATTATGTGTATTGCTTGGCTTAACCTGTGTAAGTATATCATGTAAAATAGTTCATACATGTACTAATGGTATAGAAATATATGGGTATGAATTGGTCTATTATTGGTATGATGTCAAAACACTAAAAATAAAACGTATGGCAGATGGATTAGGAGCCTCCGAGGTTTGATGGGGGAGTACCTGGGGGTGAAGAACGGATGACACCAAAAGTAGTAAGGTCGAATCTCGAATTTGGATCACCTTATGCTGCCCCTAATGGGTAATATGGTTGGTCGCCTTAGGAGAGATTACCTCGAATTTGGGTAAGGACCTCCAAGGGGTGTGCACACTAATGACTGTTGTAGGCCTTGATTAGAGGGAAGACGTTTCCTCTCACAAGCGAGATGTCTAGCTATGAGCCGCTCTCGCGTCGTTCCCTTACCACATTGCCACGTTATCTAATATAATTACATAGTAAGTTATATATCTCGAGCCCTGTATTGCGTTGATGCGGTGCAGGTATAACTGTTAAGGTAAGATAGACTAGTAATTTAGCAAGTTTGTGCCTATGTTTGCTTTATGGTCTGTCATGTACCTATGAATGCTCCTTCATGTATCATTGGGACTATTGAGTGCAGGAGTAACTCAATAGTCCGTGCTTGAAAGTCGCAACATGAACTTACTCAGTTTTACTTATTTTTACCCCTGTCCATCCTACTCGTGGGATGGGCAGGCCATGTGTCCTTGTTGTGTGTTATGTACAGGAGCTTGTTGTGGGGAGTGCAACTTAGAGCAAGGACAACTTACCTAGTTTACTTTTAGACGTCTCTTTTTGAGAGTAAACTCGATGTATATAGGTTTTATATGGTACATAGTGTTCTAGCAAGATTAGTTCTCGTTCTTGTAATAACCGAAGTCACAAACGTCCGACTTTCAAGTACTGAACCCTTGTGATATAAGAATAAAGATGTACATTCTAAAACGTGTTTCCATAGTTGTGCTTAATTTTGTCAGCCTTGTGTCTACCTTCTAGGGAGATACGGCGATAACAGATCCGATTAAGGTAAAGACGTTTCCGCTTGGAATTTATTCGACTTAATTACACTACTAATTAATGATTAGAAGATCGAGCTGTTACATTTTTAGATCTCTCACAATGACCGGAGCTTATAGAGAGTTTTGGCAATTTTTATAATATTATTTAGTTATTAAGTTTATGTGAAACTCTTTTAATTATATTAGATAGACATCTAATAATAATAATAATAATAATTATATTTTGCTACTTCGCGCTTGCACTGGGGTCTCTAAGCTATATTTTGCTTTACGTACTTGTGCGCCGCGTATTTTTGAGTCGGCTCAGCTTGCATTTGATGTGACCTTACGTTCGTCTTTGGAGCGTATTGTGGTTGCTGCCGGTTCGGGCTTTGGTGACTGGCAGTGGAGACTTGCTACTTTGCCTTTCTCTTTTGGGGGGCTTGGTGTCTATTCGGCCTCGGCCGGGGATGCTGTCCATTACGCTTTTTTGGCGTCGCGGCTTCAGTCTGCTACTTTGCAGACTAAGCTTCTTCGCAATGCTGGTATCGCCTCTCCGGGGTCTGCGTTTGCTGATGCCGTTGGTGTTTTTAATAGGACTATGGAGGTTGACATTTTAGGTAATCCTGGTGAGATCGCTGCCCCCAGACTTATGCACGGGTCGCTCGGGATGCCGCTTCTGTTTTTTCCTTGACGCCGCGTCAGTTAGCTTTATGGAGGTCTCAGCAAGGTATGCACAGTTCTGATTGGCTTAGGGTGGTCCCGATTTCGGGGTTGGGTCAGACTATGAATGGTCGGACCTATCGCTGCGTTCTTTGCTATCGTCTGGGGATACCTTTGTTCACCGTGGAACGCCCGTGCTTTGCTTGCTCACGGGTGTTTGTTGGTGATACATTTGGGGATCACGCAGTCTCGTGTACGGGTGTTGTGGGCGTCAAGCATCGGCATAATGTTGTTCGTGACACGCTGGTTGACATCTGTTACCGTTCTGGGATCTCAGCAGGGAAGGAGGTTGACATTGGCCTGGTTGGCGCTGATGGTCGACCTCTTCGTCCGGCGGACGTGCTGCTCTATTCGTGGGCTGACGGGCGCGACGTTTGCGTCGATTTGACTGGGTCTTCGCCCTTGACACAGACAGGATTGACTGATTTCGATCCAGGTAAGGTGGTGCGGGAAGCGGCCAAACGTAAGTGTGCTAAGTATGAGGCTAAGTGCGCTGCTTTGGGTTATGGCTTCCTTCCCTTCTCTTTCTCCTCTTTGGGGGAGTTGGAGCCAGCAGCTGTTGCTCTGCTCAAGCGGGTCCAGCAGTTCTCTAGGATGCAGGATATCGGTGCGCAGGCTGCAGCTTTTATTTTTACTAGGATTGGTTTTTCCATAGCGAAAGGTGTGGGGGCTCAGATAGTATCTCGGCTCCCCACCAATTTCTTGTAAATTATTCTTGAACCTTCAGTTCGTATATAATAATAATAATAATAATAATAATAATAATAATAATAATAATAATAAAATAATAATAATAATAATAATAATAATAACTTTTACATAATAATCCTACGTACTTCAATTCGTGCATGAGTTTTTAAAAAGTGTGTCCAATATCTAGCTTATAGGTTGTATAGATATAATTGTACGGAGTATCAGCTTTGTTTCTTCTCTTTCTTTGTTTATTTTTCCAAAAGAATCAGTTGATATTTTTATCATGCGAAAGAACATTTTGAAGAGACTTACAAAAGTATAGCTAGCCACTAACAACCTATTGGTTGCATAATTTTAATATACTTGTCTAATATTACCTGCAGTGTCTGTCTAAACTCAAACTATCGTTCATTTAAAAAAAAGAGCTCAAACTATCATACTAAACCTTGACAAACCAACAATTATTTTTGAAGAAAGTGCTTCAAGTCTAGATTTTTGTTGCAGTTTATAAATAAGAAACAACAAATGAGAATTATTGCGATATTTGAGATTAATGGACGCAAGGAATGTGGAAACTTTTTTTGATGGGAATTGAATACAAATTTGAAGAAAATAAGGCAAATGAAGAGAAATATGAGAATAAAAAAGGAGATTTTATTCTCAGACATCTTCTTAATCATTACTCTGAAAGCGTAATTTATCAGAACTTTCCCGGCTATAATTTATAGCTTTATACTCACTTTACATATATATATATTTTTAAGTCACTAAATTAAACTTTCGTGACACTCCATTAACTTTAATATCTCTCAATATACAATGGTTGGATTATAATATTATACACTTATGGAATTATTTTCACCAGGAATCTAACGAGAAGATTCATAATTGTTTTGAAATATTTTTTCGTCAGACTGACAATCAAACCCTAACTTGAAAAACAAATACGTTATACAATGTATTAAAAGTTACACAGATTAATATGAAAAAATGTTTATTATATAGAGATTTTACCATACAATATTTTATATCTAAATATAAATTACAAATTTCCGTTTTAACAAGTCTAATAGAAATCATTATTAAGAGATCCGTGCAATGCACGGGCTTTCATCCTAGTTATATAGTATACATTAATGATAACAATGATAATATGATAATAATAAGTTTTTTATATAATATAATAATAATAACACAAAGAAATACAAAAAAAAACAACATGCACTACACTGCCAATAAGCCGGACGAAAAAAAAAAGTATCAAAGGGTGGAGAGAGAGAAGCAGTAACATAAGGAATCATAATATATAAATAAATTCCTTAATTATAGGATTAAAAGTAGGGGTAATTTAGAAATAAAAATCACCAACATCTACCCAAACGTTACTCTCCCCAACGTTTCAAAAAAGCTACAAGATCATCTAGCATTTACCCTAAAAGCTGTACTGCCGAACACGTTTTTTTTTTTTTAGAGTAGTGGTTGGACTTAGTCAAACCACTAAAAGTTAGTAAAAAGCTGATAAAAAAGTTGCGCCGAACACACCCTAAAAGTGTGGTCCATAGAGCGGTGACGAACACTGACAAGGATAGGATATCAGTGGCGACGTTCTACAAATCTGTAACAAAGATGAGTTTGAAGCAGTGAGGGAATTGGTTGATGATGCTCGGCCTCAACTCAAGTTTACAAGAAGTTCATGTTTGCTGATTACAAAAGGATGCCTGCGGACTTTAATTACCCTCGTAGCAGACTTGATGCACTAAAACTTAAATGATTTGGACGGAATTGATCCAATTAATTAATCTCGTGTTTAAGCTATTCGAAAAAATTGGAATTTAAATTAGAGTCGTTGATCGTTTTACCGGCACGATTTGTGCGGTTAACTAGGGTCCGGGAACCATTTGTTTTAGTAAGTCTATGAATCATCTCTCATTTTTTTTTCTGAAGTAGAAGGCAAATAAAGTCATTTATATTGTAAGACAATATCATTACGGATCATGTATACTTTATGATGAGTAGCTCATTTCAATTTATTTTCTATTTCGATACGGTGTATGTGGTGGTAAATCATATTACTTTCGTTTTTCTCTCATGGTTGAAAAAGCTTGTAGTTTAACTTCACAAACTATGTACGTCATTGGGTTGGATCATTGAAGGACAACTGTTTTTTTATTTTATTTTTGTGGTTTAATTTTGCTAGTTACCTTGCATGTCCAAGGCTCCAAGCTACATTGCTTGAACTATAATCGAAAAGAATTAAAAAAATTGGAAGATTTCAGATTTGTACCCTTGTAGTTTCGACTTTTCCACGTTATACTCATTCTTATTTTAAATTTCCAGTTTGTACCCTTGAAATATTCATTTTGTCCGCAATGTGTCCAAAGTACCAATTTTTCGTTAGTAAAGCTATTAAATTTAACATTTTCTTCCAAAAGTTTAAGAATAATTCACATTATACTACCCTAGCGGTTTTATATTTTGCGGGACATACCCAATCTCGGAAATCTCTCTTTTTCCTCAAAAAGTAAAAAGTTTAGTATTTAGTTTGATCTTTTAATTAATTATGTGTAATTTTTTTGCAAGTAAATTTAGCTACTTAATATTTCTTTATGTAACAATTAATGTATACTACACCGTCCGTTTTTTTTTGCTTCTTTACGTTTCGTTTGTATATGTGAGAGGAAATCATACGAAACGTAAAGAAACAAAAAAAAAATGGAGGGAGTATATAAAATTCAATGATTTAACTCAACAAATTGGGAACTCAAAAGAACACATCGTTCTATATTTTAAATTACAAAATAACATAGCAAGTGATTTACAATATTTTAAATTAAGTGGTTGTTGGTGTGAGTTCGACTTTGGGATAGATAGGGTCTAAGTTTCTGTCATGCAATCAATGAACAAACAGTCAAGGGGGCCCAGGATTTACCCAGGCGACGCCCCTTCGTCGCTCAAGTCAGTTCGGGTGCGGTCGAGAATTCTTATCACAAGAATAGTAATAAGAGAGTCAGAAAATTGTAAAGTGGAATTGAATATGAACCTCCAAGTGAAGGAAATGAGGGGGTATTTATAGTGAAAGAGGTACTCCCAAGGAATAATCCAAGAGGTCCCCCCTTTCTTCTTGACCTTTCATTCCCTTGACATCCAACGGATGAGAGTTGCTGGATTCATGGACATCATTTGGGCTTTATCAAGGGCATTGGGCCTCTATTTCGAACGGCTGTGGCCTCATTAATAAAATGAACCCCAACAGAGCCCCTCGGAGTCGGGTTGCGCTCGTCGGTCATCGCGTCTCGGCTTTTCCTCGCACCGAGGGCGACCTAACTGCGCACCCCATGGCCGCCCTTTGTCCTGGCTCATGTAATGCGCCTTGACAAAGTCCTATGATGTCGTTCTTGTATTCTTGTTCTTTGTTGTTTTTCTTTGACCTTGCCTTTTGCTACTTCAAACAAGCTTCGCCCCTGAAAAGGGGGCGAAGGCGCAACCAAACATCGCCCCTAAACTGGGTGCGACTTCGACTTCTTGAAATGAGCTTCGCCCTTGAAATGGAGGCGAAAGCGCAACCGAACATCGCCCCTGAACTGGGTGCGATTTCGACTTCTTGAAATGAGGTTCGCCCCTGAAATGGAGGCGAAGACGCAACCGAACATCGCCCCTGAGCCAATTTTAGCGAGGTCGCGCCTCAGCCTGAGCCAAGGGTCGAACTGCTGTGGACCCCTCCTCCCATCATCAACTTGGATGAAGACGACAATGAAGATGATGATGATGAAGATGATGATGGGGGTGACGAGGACGAGGAGCAGGGAAATGATGCAGCCCAACCAGAGAATGCCGCCACCACCACAGCTGATGCAGCCAACCCTGACGGGGGTGTAGCCCCTTGATTTTTCAAATACTGTCTTTTGTACTTGTACTTTTCTTGAACAACTTCTTTTACTTTGAACAATTTTGTGATGTACTACCGCGGCCGCCCTGAAAGGGGTGTTTTGGCCTTGGTTATAACAATTTCTTTTGCTCTCTTTTTCCTTTGATATCTCTTCATAACAGTTGTTGTTTTTCCATAATTGTGAAAATATGTCTTCGTCTTGAAAAGACTGTTCGCCCCTGAAATGGAGGCGAATGTCCCAGTCAAACCTCGCCCCTAGATGTTGGTGTGAGTTTAATCTTAGAAAATATCATCCCTGAAATGGAGACGAGTGTCGCAGTCAGATACCGCCCCTGAATTTGGGTGCGACTTGAACTTGCAAAACCTGTTCGCCCCTGAAATGGAGGCAAACGTCGCGGTCAAACCTCGCCCCTAAAATTGGGTGCGAGTTTATTTAACAAGTTTAACTTGTAAAAATTCTGACATAGTACCTGCAAAAGAACAACACACAACGACTTATTATTTAGGTGCGCCCCTCGAGATACTAACCCAAAGGTGGAATAATATGGCTCAGCTCGTTTTTTGTGGGCCATTATAACCCATCCTTCGTTCGAAGTGAACTCGGATATTAACGAGGGTCGAGCACGAGATGTCATTTTGAGCCGATGAAGTTTCGACTCGACTATCCGGGCCCGTGGATCCGGGGGTCTACGCCTCATATATACCCAGCATTGCAGTGCGACTGTCTTAAAATAGAATGCCCCCTGATTACTGGGCACGAGTGCGTAGGCGAACGAATCTGAGCTGGAGACATGTTCGCCGAGGGCCACGACTGTGACCCTGCCTCTGGTGCGGGCCGGGCGATCCAAGAATCCTTATTCAACACGCACCCAATTTGTTGGGATGAATATAATGTCTTAACCCGCACCAGGTAAATGTTGAAATTTGAATTGTCGCCAGCCGCACCGGAGTATTACCAGTACTCGAGTCCCCATTGAAGTATGGGCGATCCGCGGCTAACCATCGGAGGCGGTGATATCCCTCCCCCGCAGTGGTTATTCACCGTCCAAGTGGTGATAGTCCAACTTGGCCTGGCTTTAGCTCACTGCCATTGATCTCATCGAGACCGACGAAGTGCGGCTCGGAACGAAATTACTCACCAAGACCGACGAAGTGCGGCTCGGAACATAATTACTCATCGAGACCGACGAAGTGCGGCTCGGAACAGAATTACTCATCGAGATCGACGAAGTGAGGCTCGGAACAGAATTACTCATCGAGGCCGGTGAGGTTCCGGACTCGGCCGAATTTGCTTCATGAAGCTCTAACTAAAAATGGAATTGACGTTTCGAATAACTGAAAACTACTCGGCAACAGGCCATTTCATTGATTAACGATGGAAGTACATGTTTTTGGATGCGCCTCGCGCTACATTGTTGATGAAAAAAAAAAAAAAGCAAACTACAAATTTGATATATTTCAACTCCTTCGAAGAACTAAGCATAGTATTTTTTGAGGTGGATGATGTTCCAAGGCCTCTGGACAGGCGTGCCGTCGAGCTCCTCTAAGCGAAAGGTCCCATCCCTTACTTTCTCAACAACAAGGAGGGGACCTTCCCACTTCGGCTTCAAGTTTCTGCCTGGAACATCCTTTCCAGTGGCTGCGAGATTTCTCAACACGTAATCCCCAACCTCCAGGCTTCTTGGGCTCACCCTCTTGTTGTATGCGCGGGCCATATCTTGCTTCTGCCTTTCTACTCGCAACAAAGCATTACCTCTTAGTTCAGGCAGCAAGTCGACTACGATGCGCAGCTCCAGCTCATTCTGTTCGGGTTCGTAGGTGCTAATTCGCAAAGACTTAGCTCCCCACACCACAGGTAGCACCGCATTTGAGCCATAGACGTGCTGGAAAAGAGTTTCTCCTGTGGCGCGCTTAGTGGTGGTGTTCAGCGCCCACAATCAGCTTATTGGAAGACTCCACCCGACCATTTGCTTGTGGATAGGCAACCGAAGCGTAGCACGTTTTCACACCATAGTCCGCGCAGTATTCATGAAATAAGCCGCCGTCGAATTTCGAACCGTTGTCAAGAGAGACGCGACGGGGCACTCGGAACCTGGTGAAAATATGCTTCCACATGAAGCCCATGGTCTCGTCGTCCCGGATGCGAGTGACTGACTGCGCCTTGCGGCTCCCGCAAAAAATTTTGTGTTTGAGGTTTGAATGATTATTGAACTAATCGAAATATGGTTGTTGAAAACTCAGAGTCGCCACCCTGTCTTTACCCCGACAAGGAAGGGTTTCGAAACAAGTTTTAAAAAGCACAAGTTCGAAAACAAATGAAAGAATTTTACGGAAAACCTTTCTAAAACCAAAATGACTCCATGCGCCCTTAGGCAAAATTCCGTTTTATTATATTTACAAATTGATTTGGAAACTGGTCTGCGAAATAGAGAAAAAGGGTTCGGGGCCTTAGTTAAGGGGTGCGAACCTCTGGAACTCGTTTCCCCTTCCGTCCTAAGGACGGGCACTTACTAATACATCATTTCCTTCTAAAGATTATCGGTATATTGGTTACGTTAAGACCCATATAAACAGGTAGAAATAGAGAAGCATATATATTCACATTGTCATTCACCTGCAAGAGTTTAGAAAAAAAAATTACAAAAGATTTCCCGAGTCTTTTGGTACGGACTTGGGGGGTTTGAGCACCAAAGTTGCCCTACGTACCTTTCATCGTGGGATTGGAATCCACTCGAGGATCAAAACCCAACGTAGTTCTGACGGGCAGCCCCACGACAACGGCTTTTTCCACTGGGGGGGTAGTGGCTAATATCCGCGAGGGTGAATGGATGTATCCACATGGTAGATATCACTCCACTGGGGAAATGATCGGGTTGATTCCACTGGGGATATCACCAATGTGGGGGTAGAGATGAGTTTTACTTCGCTTGGAAGTGGTAGAAAGTCGTTTCACTCAGAGTCGTGCTATTGAGAGACTTTATAGATGACTCACATTAGAGTCAAGTTGATCCACGTAGAATAGAGCAAGGTATGTTCCGCTTGCATCTATGTGTCTCTCATCGAGACGTCAATCACCTTTGATCACCATGCCTCCTGAACCAGGCATGCCTCTTGAACGAGGTCTTAAAGTGGATGACTCGACCTCTCTAAGGTGAGTTTAAAGGTTAGACCTCTCAATAGTTTGACTAAGGTTGAATTGACTCACGCGGGGAGATTTAGTGGAAAATGGATTGGGTTGTGTTTGGGCTCAGTGGAATTGGCCGTATCGTTAGAACTGCCCGTGTAGGCCCTACAACAATATAAGGAAAATAAATCGTCGATTCGATTATGTTCCATCAAGTGGTGTTCCACTGGGGTGTTGGTGGAATAGATGGTAGAGGTGACTGTAGATCGACCTCATGATCGCGCATAAGCGAATTGGCAATCTTTGCCTAGTGTTGGGGTAGGGCCCCCTCCAAAGTCCATACAAGAACGAGAAAGAAAACTTTACATGCAAAACACATCAAAGAAAGTTTATTTACTTCCATGTAAAAAAAGTTTTGGAAAAAGAAATGAATTTTTTAAAACGTTGAGAAAAAGGGAGAAAACGACTTTAATTAGAAAAACTAAGAAAAAGACGTTTGAAAACAAATAAGAAAACATTTTTAGGGGTTTTTGGTTTTATTAATCACATTATTTACACGAGGGGGTCAATTTTAGTCCTTATTGACTTTAATTGACTCGGGTTGACTTCGGTTGACTTGCACCTATTTGCAAAGTTGACTTTAGTCGACTTTTGGGTAGATTTGGGTTGACTTGGGTAGACATTTGACATTGGTAGACTTGGGTAGATGTGTTTGACTTTAGTTGACTTTGGTTGATTCGAGTGGACTTTGGATCATTGGTTGGGTTTTAGTGGATTGTGGTAGACTTGGTTGTATTTGGAATGGTTTTAGACCATGGGTGACTTTCATTGATTTGACCTCAATAGACTTGAGTTAGGTAGACTTGACTTAGGTAGATTGGACTTGGCTTCACCTAGACTTCTTTCTAAGTGCTTCAAAGTCATCAAACAAGGGGGTTGATTAATTAAACTTCCTATTAAGTCTAATTGTTTTTATAAATTGCGTTGAATAGACTCCTAATTAAGTCTAAATTGTTTTTAACATTTTGACATTTCAATGAGGTGGACTAATTAGACTCCCTATTAAATCTAGTCATTTAATTAATTATGACAATTAATTTGGGTGAAAAACTTGTCATTTTTAACCCCAAAAAACAGAAAATCGATGGAAATTGAATGGTTTGAAAGATCAAATGAAGTCTTCAAATTTTTCTGGTTTGAAGGTGGGCTCATGAACATCTTGGGATCATTCATGAATTTTTTCATGTCCCAAAAGTCCATTTACTCACAAAACAAATTTAAGGTTGAAATTCGGATTTCTGAGCAAAACAGGATCTTTATTCAAAAAATCATAACTTTTGATAGAGACATGACAAAATTTTGACCGTCAGCTTTCTGGACACCTGGGCGTCTGCTCTTCAACTCTTATGAAGGAGACGTACCCAGAAAAGGTCGTTTTCAACTCAAAAATACCTCATTGAATACAGTTGGTCGGAGCAGGGACCAGTTTTGAGCAATTTTATTGCACAAATCATCATAAATAATTTGGTTTGAGTTTGGATCTGAAATTTAGCAGGCTTGTATTTAAGACTCCAAAGAAGCAGTGTTTATAAAATCAGGGTTTTAACCCAAAATTAAGATTTTGTACAAATTGTGGAAGTTGGACAAAAAAAACAGTTTTCAGAGAATAAAAACCGGGTTGAGTTGTAGATTGTTTTTGTACATGGAAAAAATAGTAGAAAAACTTGTAAAAAATACTACATCACCACAAAAGGTTAACAAAACACTAGACACAAGAAAAATCACGCAAATGGGCACTCCACTCCTAAAACGCTCTCATCTAATGTTCCCTCAATAAAGGGAACGACCCCCGTAAGGCCCTAGAAGTTTGCTTATGGACCTTGGTGTGGCTCAATAAACCACACTAGACCCATTACCAACCAAGGCTAGACAAAAAACGATGTTAGTAATGTATTTGATGAAAAATGAAATGAAATAGCAATAAAAAGAATAAAGGGAGAAGGAATACTACCTTTGGTGCTCAATGATTGAATGTCCTCCAATGCTAAGGTACTAAGTTCTCTAATTAGAATTGATTGTAATCTAGGTGAGATTGATTTTATTTAGTCATAATCTAAGGTGATACTAATGCTATTAATTTATTAGATTGAATTAGGATTAAAGTGGAGTTTTGATGTGGAAATGAATAAGAGAAAATGAATGAATGTAGAAGTAAATGCAATGAGCAAATATTCTTCTTCTCTCTCTCTTTGGCCGGCTCTCTCTCTTGTTCTTTCTCTCTTTTTTTGTTTTGTTTGTGTGTAATGAATGTGTGTGTGTGTGTTTGAATTAGGGTTTTGTTTAAGTATTAAGAGGAGAGTAAAATGAGTGAATGAGAGTGAAATTGAGAGATAAATATCTCATTAAATTAAGCAAACAAAGAACAAAAAAAATTCTTGCTCACTAAGGCTCTCTTTGGCCGGCCAAAATGAGTGCCAACACACCAATTTTTTTTGTCATCTTGCTCTTGTAATGAAGGGAGAGAATCAATGAGTCACCATTTGAAATTTAAATGAAAAATCAAATAGTTAGCATATTGTTAGCATCTTGTTAGTGTAATGTGAGTGACATGGGCATGACAAGTATAAAATGATGTCATTGCCTATGTGGTTTAGTAGTATAGAAAATGAAAGCGAGTCTAGCTCGTCTCGAGCGAATTTACCTCGCTTTGCGCGAAAATGAAAACCGGGCGAATTAAATCAAAGAATTAATGAAATTATAACTAAAAATGATAAAAATGAATATCATTAATATTATTTACACAATTTACTAAATTTATATAAATAATAGAAAAAAAGGTGAAATTGAAATTGTTAAGAAATCGTTTTATTTGCAAATAAACGAATAGAAATGGGAGAATAGAAATGAATAAAACGAAATTGAATTAGAAAATAGAAATAAAATTAGAAAATATAAATAGATTAATAAAAATGAAAATAAAAAAGGGTGAGACAAAATTTGGTGTCTACACGCCTCTACCCACTTAGTATAATAATCCATTCCGACAATCAGAAATTGCTTTTGGCATTGGCTGCGAGGGAGAGGGCTCACTATGTCTAGTCCCCACCTCGCAAACGGCAGTGGTTCGATGATAGGCTTAAGTGGGGTTGCAGGTCGGTGTGAGGTAGGACCAAACCTCTGACAGCGGTCACATTTCTTCATAATTTCGGCTGCGTCATTCTGCATTGTGGGCTAGTAAAACCCAAGTCGCAGAGCTTTCCTAGCCATGGGTCTTGCTCCTATGTGGCCACCGCACTCACCATGGTGAATTTCTCTCAGTATATAATCGCCCTTCGTTGGGTCCACACACTTCAGGAATGGATGATTATACCCTTTCTTGTATAACTCATCATTCAGAAGGGTAAACCACTCGGCGCGCTTCTTTATCTTCTCTGCCTCCTTCTCGTCCTCAGGCAACTGACAATCTTTCAAGTATGCAAACAAAGGAATCATCCATTTTGGGCTGCGATCAAGAGCCAAAATGTTCGGGGTCGCGTCAATGCTACGCAGTGGCAAAACTTTCCACTGTACCACCCTGGGGTTGTCATTAACTGACGAACTAGTTAAGCGCCAGCGCGTCTGCCTGCTGATTTTCCGATCTCGCTCCTTGGCTCTACTTCAACCACTACAACCTGACGGATCCCTCTTGCAGTAAGACCGAACCAGATAAATCATTTAATCTTTCTAGCTGGGCCCTCGTTCTGCGATTAACAATGCCACATATCCGAATTCTATTTATTTGGAGACATCATAGGCGCGACTGGCTTGGCTATCTCGAAATTCGCTCGAAATCTGCTCGACCTCGAACATCTCAAAGCTCTTGACCATCTCTTTGACTGCGTCTCGGTACCTGGCCATGTGGTCTTTTGCCTCAAATTTGCTATTTATTTGGTTGACAACCACAGCCGAGTCCGAGAACGCCTTAACATTTGTTGCCCCCGCAGCCGCACACATCTGTAAACCCGCAATCAGAGCTTTACACTCTGCCTCATTGTTTGTGGCCTCAAATCCGAAGCGCAAAAGCATATTCAGTCTTATCACCACTTGGGAGCACAACTACTATGCCTGCTCCGCTGCCGCCAGAATTCGAAGAACCATCAACATACAACATCCATTGAGTATTGGGTAATACAAACTCCTCACTGAACATACACTCTGTGATGAAGTCAGCTAGCACTTGTCCTTTGTAGGCTTTTCTAGACTTGTACTCCACTCCGAACCCTTTCAGCTCGCAGGCCCAACGCGGCAACCGACCATTCCCGTCGAGACTTCCCAATATTTTTTGGAGTGGATAATTGGTCATCACAACAATTTTGTGGCTTTGGAAGTAAGGCCTTAGCTGCCTACTCGCAATCAACAGACTCAGTGCTAACTTTTCAAGCGGTGGGTACCGCAACTCGACCCCGGCGAGTGCGTGGCTCACATAATAAACAGGGCATTGTGAGTCATCGCGATCGACCACCAGCGCAGCCCCCACTGCTTGCTCTCCCGCAGACAAATACATCATTATCTCCTCCCCTTCTTTAGGCATCACAATCTTTGGCACCTTTGTCAGATATTCTTTCAGCTCAAGGAAGGATTTCTCAGCCTCCTCATTCAACTCAAATGTTTTGCGCTTTCGGAGCGCATCAAAAAATGGTAGGCAGCGGTCTGCTGATTTGGCTATGAATCGGCTGAGTGCCGCCAGACAACCAGTCAACCGCTGCACATCTTTAACGCACCTGGGGGACGGCATATCTAGAATAGCCATTATTTTCCCTAGGTTCGCGTCAATGCCGCGTTCACTGACCAAAAAACCCAGGCATTTTCCCGAATGCACTCCGTAAACGCATTTCTTAGGGTTCAGTTTCATGTTGTACTTGCGCAGGGTAGCAAATGTCTCTCTCAAATCTTTGATGTGGTCCGCTGCCAACGCACTCTTCACAATCGAATCATCAACATAGGCCTCCATGTTGCGCCTAATCTGCCCCTCGAATACTTTGTTGACCAACCTCTGAAATGTCCCGCCCGGATTCTTTAATCCGAATGGCATAACATGGTACATGTACACTCCTAGCGGAGTGACGAATGCGGTTTTGGGTCGTCTTCCTCTTCAAGGGGCACTTGATGATACCCTGCGTACGCGTCCATGAAGCTCAGCAATGCATGACCCGAGGTCGAGTCCACCAATCTGTCCATGCACGGCAAAGGTTGGCCGTCTTTTGGGCATGCTTTGTTCAGATCAGTAAAGTCGACGCACATGCGCCACGACCCATTGGGCTTTTTTACGAGCACAACGTTCGACAGCCATGTCGGGTACGTGCATTCCTCTATGTAGCCTTAAGGAGTTTACCAACTTTCTCCTGAATAGCCTCGAACCTCTCTGTCCCAAAATGCCTTCTCTTCTGATGGATTGGTTTAATTTTTGGGTCCGCATTCAGCTTGTGTGTTATGGTTGCGGGGTCAAGTCGCGGCATCTCCTCAACCGTGAATGCGAAAACATCCTTACACTAGTAGAAAACACTTGAAAGGCATCGGTTCTAAAATACAAAAGGCGTCGGTTCTTGGTTGACGCGGATCAAGCAGACGCCTTAAGTCAGTACTTTAGGCATCGGTCACACAACCGACGCCTAAAGTGACTTAAGGCGTCGGTTTTGCATTCTGACCGACGCCTAAAGTATACTTAAGGCGTCGGTTGTCGAGTTGAAACCGACGCCTAAAGTGTACTTTAGGCATCGGTTGTGAGTTACAGCCGACGCCTAAAGTCACTTCCCATGTCAATTTGTCAACTTAAGGCTTCAGTTGCCTTGTAACAACCGATGCCTAAACTCATTTCCTAAGGGCAAATTTACAACTTAAGGCATCAGTACCCCCTTAAGAACCGACGCCAAAAACTGTCCAGGAAATTAAAAAAAATTTGAAAATAACCCATAGCCTGCTTTATTAATTAAATCATAGATCAAACCAGAACCTGCTTTATTAATTACAAATTGCGTACAATCACACAGTTGACTAATTGGGAATAGTTCTAATTTCTAGAGCCTAATCAACTGCACCTATCATACCCTTGGCATTATCAATCAGAACCAGTTTTGCTCCAGAAGCCAAATTACCCTCCTTTCCATACTCATTGAAGCTGGATCAGTCAAGATCAGGTTGTATGCTCGTCTAGCCGCTAAAAATGCACGACCAATGCTTGTATGTCCACTCGTAGACTCCAGCAAAGTTGTGTAGAATTTAGATACACCATACGTGCTATTCCGATCAGCTATCAGGAAGAGATTAATCACATAAGTTGCAAGTTCAAAGAAAAGGACAATTAAGTTGTTATAATAGAACTCTTTTGTAAAACCAACTCTTTTGAATCAAACAATGAGTAAAAGCGACAAGATTTGTTACTTCCTTAAGAGTTAATTAAGGTAGAAACGGCATAAGATTGATACCTTTGTAAAATTTTCAAGACCGAAGGAGATACAACTTCTAGGGCCAGTTGCAAAGTCGTAGACAATATCAGCTGAAAGGCGTGAAAATAACTAAGCGTAAAGGCTAATAGAAGTAAAAATCAGAAAAAACATAAGAAAGATAGATGGTGAAATCATAAACCCAAACTAAAAGTTTAATACTATTCCCTTTAATTGTAGAGACAAATATAAGTGAAGTGAGATATTGAGATTAGTGGTATGGCGAAGAAAAGAATTGGAGGTGCAAACATGACAAACAGGAAATGATAATTATTACACGAATCCTAGTCAGTGTCATGGCATTCTGTTTGGCTGCAAAATATAGAACTTTCAGACAAATTAAGGTCAAATGTACTCCAAATTGGCAAAATAACCTAAGATTGTTTGGATAAGAGAACGAATGACATATATCCACTAATTTTAAGGTCAAATGTAGTCCAAAACAACCACAAGAGGTGAGATTAGAAAGACAAGTAGCTACCTGTACACATTGTTGTAGTATCTACTACTAGCTGTCCATAAGAGCTGAATTTCAGCTAAGAAAAACCATGTGATTGTATATAGCTGCTAAGCCTCTAGTCAGGCATATGCTCATAATCTCCATTTTCAGGGAAATCAGGTGAGTCGTGACCTGCGTTTCCTGCAGACAATAACAGATATTAAGTTCTAGTAGTTATATGGGGCATAAAAATTTGGTAAGACTAGACTCTCTGATACCATGCCTACTAAATTCTACTAGCACAATGTGGGGTGAAGATCGTAACAGATGAGACGCCACACAAGTTAACAATAATGGAGAGCTATCATGAAAATGAGCGAAATTCAGGTAAGCATGAGATCCATAAATTTCCACTTATGGAGGATGCTACCTGTCAAATCATAATTGAGTCCGCCACTCCACTGAGATTGCATCATGAAAGCATCCCCGTCCATATTCTAATGATGGTCACTTCCTGTCAAAAGTTGATACGGGTGAAGGCATTGTGCTGACTGAAATGTCACCCCTGAATCCCATACTAACAACTTTTTTTAGTGTTAATGAGCTGTTTACACAACCAACGATCACATACAGAATTAGCAGATCAACTATACTACAAATAAAAAGAAAGTATTGTTGTACTAACAAGCCTCTGGTAAAAGGTATGATACTGCACTAAACAAACCAAACAATACAAAAAGTAGTCTGGCAGCCACATTATCGACCATACTGACATTAACTTTCATGCACTAATTAACAACACAAGAACTGATAAGTTCAGATTTCATAAAAAACAAGTAAATTAGGATTTGAATGAGTCAAACTCCCAATTATCATACTATCACACTCTCTCAAGTCCCAACCACCACAATCAAACAAAATTACATATATCACCACTTTTACCATATATTTGGTGGATAGAAAGCTCCTACACCACGACAATAACCAGACAGGCAAGGCTTTGGTTCCGATTTCGGTACCGTCTTAAACAAGATGTCTAACACCCTAGCTTAACCAACCCTAACAAAACAATTCATGGATTTTAAGATCAAATTCGAGTATGAAACAATAAACATCTACCCTTATTTTGCACAGGCTAACGAATTTAGCTTAATCACAAAAGTTAACGAAATAAATCGATTACATTGGGGGAAAAGGGGGATCCGAAATTACATTAAAAAGGAAAGAAATTGCAAAATAGTTTGAAATCAAGAAGAGATAGATTCGTAAAAAAAAATACTCAGCCTCTAATTCACAAATTGGAAACCCTAATTGACAAACCCCCAAATCACAAACACTAAATCACAAACCACAAATCATAAACCCTAATTCACTAACCCCAAATCATAAACTCCAATTCACAAACCTAATGAATTCTGAAGAAATGCATTTAAAACTGACAAATAATCATAGATGTGATAAGATCCAAAAGTATATGTTCAAAATCCAATTATTGATATGTAAAAGGGAAGATATGGTGTCGAAAACTAGTAAAAAGAGATAATACCATACCTCGGATTCGATTCGTAATGGCGGCGAGCCGAAGACCACGACGATGAGCGAAAAAAAGTTGCTTCGTTTTGAGACTGAGAGCAGGAGAGAGAGAAAAAGAGGGGCGAAGGAGAGTGGGAGCAGGAGACGGAAGAGAGAGAAAATGTGTATGGGAAATGAGAGGCTGAAAAGTGAAGACGGAGACCCCTTTTTTTTTTAATTTGGGCCCAAACATGCTTTTAGGCATCCTTTGTTTTGGACCGACGCCATATTGTCATTTTAGGCGTCGGTTCCTTTATAGAACCGAAGCTAAAAGTTATTCCGCCAATTGTCATCACCTTTGCGTGTCGGTTTTTTTTAGGAACTAAAGCCTTAAGTAACTTTAGGCGTCGGTTTTACAAGAACTGACGCCTTTAAGGCGATGCTACATTGTATTTCTCTACTAGTGTTATACTCTCTCAGTAGCGCGACCAGTGGATCTCGCTCTGCCGCGGCGAGATTCCTACTGATGCGCACCACTCTTTCCTCATTGCCCTCTTCAAGGGTCACTTCTTCTGTTTCCTCATGAGGCTGGGTGGGTAGTCCTTCTAGGCCATGACGCGCACCCAAAGTTTCGATGGAATACGTCATCGCAACCGGACCAGTCTCACTCCCCATCTCCTTCCTCTTCTTTGAGG
The DNA here is from genome assembly GCA_963457585.1 of Spergularia bocconei. Taxonomy (NCBI): domain Eukaryota; kingdom Viridiplantae; phylum Streptophyta; class Magnoliopsida; order Caryophyllales; family Caryophyllaceae; genus Spergularia; species Spergularia bocconei. Next base: position 6,287,546 of record OY734944.1, on the reverse strand, counting down.
GTTGGTCTTCAGGTGCGGCATCTTCAAGGTTGATCATTGGTGGCCGCAGCCCTCCATGATAGCATTCTCGCGCTGTCCTCTGATCAGCCCTAATTATTGTCGTCTTCCCCTCATCACTGACATATAACATGAGTAATCCCAATGTAAACACTAGACCAACCATCTCATTCAACATCGGCCTTCCAATAACCACATTGTATGCGCATGGAATATCAATGATTATAAACTCTACCACCGCGGTTCTGATCGCACTCCCGGTACCGATAGCACCAGGGAGTCGGATCGAACCCAGCGGGTAGATTGTTTGCCCGCCAAATGCAACAATTGGTTCATGGAGTGGCTTGATGTCTTTCCTTGTGTACTTCAATTTCAACAAGCATTCCAAAGTCATGATATCCACCGAGGATCCTGTGTCTACCAGGCATCTTCGTATATCTTTGTTCGCCACCTTCATGGTGATCACCACTGGATCATCATGCGGTGTGCGCACCTCGGTGATATCAGCTTGTTTCAACGTAATATCAGGGATTCTGATAGTCCTTGTCAGTGGTGACGCAATGGAATTGACAAAATTCCTCAAATTTTCTTTCCGGCCGCGATGACTCGGACCTCCACTTGCGAAACCACCTGAAATGGTATTTATCACACCCGGACTATGCTCCCTATCACCTCCTTCTCTTGGTGGACGCGGCCTGTTCCCCTGCCACCTATTGTTGTTGTTGTTGCGATTGTTGTTGTAGTTGCTATAATTGTTGTTGTTGCAGCGCCCCTGGAACTGTTGGCGGTACTTGTCCCGCTGCCCTCGCAGCCGAGTCAAGTACGCCCTCAACCTGCCATTATCAGCCAAACCGTGACACACATCTTCCAAGTTAGGACAGTTTCGAGTATTATGCCCATTCTCCATATGATATTCGCAGTATTGGTGCTGGTGTGCCCTGTCCGCGTCGGTCATTCGCCTGGGTGCGAGCAACATTTCATTCTCCTTAATTGCCAAAAATGATATTTCTGATTGAGGTGTTAAACCGACCTGGGTTGCACAAGCCATTGTTCGGTAGGCGCGCAGACAAAAACTATTGGTTCCTGGGCTGCACCACCGCCGCCGCCTTCTCCTTGCGTCATGCGCAGCCACCCTCTGGTATGCGCTCACCATCGTTCTTGGCTCCTTTGCGACCAGGTCGTACTGGCATCTACCCTCTGCCATCCCCATGATCAATGCCGCAACCCCAGCCTCATCAGTGAGGTTGGTTACATGCGTCGTATTCATGCGGAATCTCTGGATATACTCGTCCAAAGATTCGTTGTCTCTTTGCTTCACCGTGGCCAAATGGATAGATGTCTTCTTCCTCGTCTTGCTGGTGACGAAGTGACCAGCAAACTTCTTTCTCAGCTCCCTCCAGGAGTCAATGCTATTGGGTGGTAATTGATCAAACCATCTCTGCGCAATCCCGCACAGTGTAGATGGGAACAACTTACAAATTGTTGGTTCATCCATGGTCAGATAACTTATGTTGTGCAAGTATGAAGATATGTGGTCATGTGGGTCTCCCACCCCATCATACTCTCTCATCTTGGGTTTCTTAACCCCCGGCGGCTTGTCCGCAATCAGGATCCATTTGGTGAAAGGAGAATCGCAAAGGAGTGTAGATCTACCACCATACCCGCGGCTGTAGTACCTCGAGCTCGCCTCTTCCTCTGTCTCGTCCTCGGACTCAGAGTGGCCTTCAGGATCCCGTCGCGGCTTCACTCGGCGCGGTGAGGTTCCAGCCTTTGGTCGTGAATGGTGGGTGGATTATGCGTGTCGCGTCCGTGGGGGCGACCGAGACCCAATCCGAATAGGACCATTGGGTTGGGTTGGGTGCGGCCCCAACCTGTCGTACGCCGATACGCACTCCTCCACCACCACACCTTTTCCTTTCTCCTTCGCCGAGAACTTCTTGTAGGACTTTTGTGTTTTCTCTCTCTCTTTCTGTTTCTCTTTCCTTTTCTCTTCCTCCTTCTGTTTCTCCTTCTCTCTCTCCTTCCTCAACTTCTCCTCTTCTTCCTCCTTCTTCTCCCTTTCTATTCGCGCCTTGCCCGCGTCAATGATGGGACGCGCATCCAAGAATTTGAGGTTAGCTTGTCGTTGTGCCTCCTCCGCACGCGCAACCGCCCTCTTGACGCGCACAGAGGGACACAGCCTCTTCTTGCTTGTCTTGGTTGCGGAAGAGATCAGCTGCGTCTGAGCCGAGAGCATCGGCATCCGCGCCGCAGTCTCCTCGCGGAATGCGGCCATCTGCGCATCCAGGTTCTCCAACATCTCCTTGCGGAGCTCCTCTCTAACCGCGGCGACTCTGGCTTCGAAAGCCATGGTGTCGTAGCTGTCCGTCTCCGTCTCCTCCTCCTCGGTATACTCGTCCTCGGCTTCGTCTTCGAGGACGTAACCACGGCGGTTGCGTTCGTCCTCGACGGTTGCGGGAGGGACAAGTCGGACGGGCTCGGTCGACCTCGCCTGCTCCGAGGGTCGAGGTGGCTCGACCGCGGCGGAAGTTGTTGGTCGCAACAACTCACCCGTCACTAGGTCGCAAGCGACGATGATAGGGTTGTTGTCATCCGGGGGCGGAGGGCCCGGATGATATGTACTCGCAACCGGCTTAGTCGGCTTCTTTCTGGTCTCACCTACCATCTCTACTCGCACTCAAATGGTTCACGACGCAAGCAAAAACTCGGACTACTCCAATCTATCCCCACAGACGGCGCCAAATGTTGGTGTGAGTTTGACTTTGGGATAGATGGGGTCTAAGTTTCTGTCCTGCAATCAATGAACAAACAGTCAAGGGGGCCCAGGATTTACCCAGGCGACGCCCCTCCGACGCTCAAGTCAGCTCGGGTGCGGTTGAGAATTCTTATCACAAGAATAGTAATCAGAGAGTCAGAAAATTGTAAAGTGGAATTGAATATAAACCTCCAAGTGAAGGAAATGAGGGGGTATTTATAGTGAAAGAGGTTTTACCAAGGAATAATCCTAGAGGTCCCCCCCTTCATCTTGACCTTTCATTCCCTTGACATCCAACGGATGAGAGTTGCTGGATTCGTGGACATCATTTGGGCTTTATCAAGGGCATTGGGCCTCTATTTCGAAGGGCTGTGGCCTCATTAAGAAAATGAACCCCAATAGTGTGGCCTCAGTGGCTAATGTTGACGTTAATAATGAAGTGACCATGAAATATAAGACAAATAATTTGTAAATAAAATAATTCTTATAACTAATAGGTATACTCCGAAAAATAGTAAAGTTTCGATCAGGTAGAAAAATTCTATAACCTTTTCGATGAGACATCAAAATTTAACGGCTCACAAACCGCAACATGATAGTTTGGTTACATTTGTGGACAAAATGTATATTTTCGGGCTACAAACTGGAACTGTTAAACAAGAATGGGTATAACTTGGAAAAGTGGAAAGTAAGTGGTCCTTTGGTTGCCACTCAAAATCATGGGAATTCATAAATCCCATAAATTAAATTTTTTTTTTGAAATTGTTTGGTTGCCTAAAATCATGGGAATTGGAAAATGGAGGAATTGGCTTACCTAGCCGCTTCTTTGGTAATTAGCAATTCCCGTGGGAATTTAATTTCTACATGCAAGCAAACAGTTTTGAGAAATTCACGTGAATTTGTACAACATGGGAGATGGGAATTCATGGGCATTTCGAATTCACGTAAGCAACCAAACGACCACTATGAAGATATTACACACATGATCATTGAATTTGTCAAGGGAAACGTTAAGGAATTCGAGATTAAGAATGTCTATTTCACCCAAATCCTTACTTAATGTTTGTTTTTTGTGTCCTAGAGGTGTCCAACCGGTGTCGTGTGTGTAAAAGATAGGGTTTGTGTACGAGTTGAAAAAGAATACACCGGACACCGGTCCGACGTGTCCGACTCGTGTCCTCCCGATGTCCTCCTGGTGTCCGTGTCCGACACCGTATTGGACACGGACACGTCACTTGGGAGAGGTGTCCGTGCTTCACAGGGGGCCGGGGACAGTCGGGGTTCGTCGGCTGGATTCCAGCCTGTTGGTGGGTCGGTATGGGTGATTGGTGGTGGTTTGTGCGTTGGTGGGCCAGTGATGAGGAAAGGGAAGGAAACGGTTGGGGTAAGGACAGACATAGGGGGACTGATTTCTTAAGATAATTATTTCTGGATTTCATGAACCTATTAATATAACCTGTAATGCACGCAATATCACTGATTGAAAGAATGAAATTGATAAAAAAAAATGTGGTGTATGGATACACCAAGTGTATGTGCCTCTTCCAGTAGTAGATTAGTAGTACGAATAAATTACTTTCAATGGACATCTCAACATCATCTCATTAACGCTTAGCAACATCTCATTAATGCTGATGTGCAGTAACTCAGTAAGGCCCTATATGCTCTCTCTATTTTTTTTTTTTGAAGAACTAAAATAAAAGGGGAAGTAATAGAACTATATCTTTCTTATCTAAATTGATCCAATTTGATTTAGCTATCGATTCCAGGTAATGAAGAAGAAGACGATACACAATAAGAAGTCGGCACGGAGTTGATAGAGTGTTAAACCACGATCGGGCCTGGGCCAAACCCGCACGGAGGAGAGAGAGTCTATTTCATAAACCCAATGAGGTTCCAATCTAAAACCAATTGGCAATAGGTGGAGTAACTCCTTGGTTTATAACCTTATCAACTCTCTCCTGTTTTTCCAATGTGGGGCACTCACAGGTGGAACTCTCTTTAACAGTCCCCCTCACGTGTGAGTTCCCCTTTTACTGACAGACTGGGCTTAGGAGCTAGCCGGGGCTCTTCTAGCTCTCTTTGGCTCCCTTCATATTTCCCATTGCGCAGACTGAACCTTCACACGCTCACCGGGGCTATACTAGAGCTCTTCGGTAGCATCGCAAACGGGGTTCTCCTAACTCTTTTCAGTTGCATAAACTTGGTCCATCTGCATACGAGCCCAGTTTATCTTGTTGAGTCCCAGGTCTTTAACCATATGGGCTCTGATACCATGTTAAACCACGATCGGGCTAGGGCCAAACCCGCACACAGGAGAGAGAGTCCACGTCATAAACCCAAGGAGGTTCCAACCTAAAACCAATTGGTAATAGGTGGAGTAACTCCTTGGTTTATAACCTTATCAACTTTCTCCTATTTTTCCACTGTGTGACATTCAAAGGTGGAGCTCTCTTTAACATAGAGCGATATTGAAACTGTCGATATGGAAATATGTTAATGAAACTATTTACTTTTGCAAACCACTTGATCTGATAATTTATTCGTTTCATTTTAGGGATAGAACATTTAAAATAACTTTTTTTTTTTAATATTTCTTGATTCATAACCTTTAATTATAATGAAACGGATTTTCTAACGTGTGCCTTATGGGAACATGATAAAACTCATATTCTTTCATTGATTAAGTGATATTCTCCCTTGAGAAAACAAATTATGGAATCTTAATGATTAATTGAGGAGAATATCACTTAATTAAGAAATAAATAGGAGCTTTATAAGAAATATCCATAATGAAAACAAACGTGATTCGTCTTAATAATGTAATGATCTAATTTTTTAAATCTGGTCGGATTTGAAAGACTCTGATCTGACCAAATTTGATTCTAATAATTTTGATAAATATATTCTCATCGGAATATCCAATTTATTAAGTCCTATCATACATGGCTATGATGCACCATGAAGATGAACACCTAATTTTTTTTTTTTGGCAAAATTGACAGATTTTCTTGCATCACATGGAACATGAGATCGTTTACATACCACACCAGCTCGGATTCCGATCCAGTTGTCTTGAAAATAAGCTCTATTTGGGAGAACTTACTCGTCCCAATCATATTTATCCCATTTCTTCTCTAGCCGATTGGAAAGATGTTTCCCTTTCATTCTTAGTCAAATTTTATTTGTAGTCCACCTGCACTCACTAAAATTGCCACTACCACCTTTTTATTAATTTGTTTCTCTCTCTTCTAATAATTACCCCATTATTAGCACCCATTAGTGACTTTTTAATTAATACTTTTCTTGGGTCTTGTTTGATTCAACTTAAAATACAGTAAAATCAAATCAAATTAGTTTAATTCAAATCAAATCAGATAAAAAAAAGGAAAATTTTCATTTTGGGTACCCAACGTTTGGACAAATTCCACTTTGGGTACCCAAGGTTTGAGTAATTCCATTTTGGTACCAAATGTTTGAACATTATTCCACTTTGGGTACCTCACTAACCAAAATTAAAATTTAATCAAATCTTTTTATTTTATCAAAAATATTATTGAATCTTGAAATATTTTTTTTGATGATCATTTTGTTGATAAAACCAAGACTAATTTAAGGTTCTAAGCTAATTTTTGAAAATTCTATACACGTGCAATGTTTTGAGTATATCTTTTGATCGAACAAACATCTTCATAATAATTCGCGTGCAATGTTCACAAATTATGCGGTTTAATCCTTTAGTAGCATAACGATAATATACACTCCATATATTTACATTTTAAATAATTTTCTTGAACGATATATTTTTTTTTTTTTGAAATATATGTTTATACTCTAGCTAATTGTAATTTTTTTGTTACTAATTTAATTGCACCGAAAAATAGATACTATGAACCTCATCAAACTCACAAGAAAATTATATTTTTAATTTTTTTTAGTTTGTATGAAGTTTTGATTTAATAAAGTAACTAATTTAGTACAAAGAAATGCATTAATTTAGCTAGAGGTACCCATAATGGGACAATGTTCAAACCTTGGTTACCCAAAATAGAATTACTCATACCTTAGGTAGGCAAAGTGGAATTTGTCCAAAACTTGGGTACCCAAAATGAAAATTTTCCTTAAAAATGCAAATAATACTTAATGAATGTAGTCTACTTCTAGTTATTAATGCGTCTAAATGCATTTAATTTGTCAATAAATTTAGTTCAGATCAAATCAAATTAAGTTCATTCAAATAAAATACAATCAGATTAGTTCAATGTAAATCAAATCAAATCAGATCTGAAAACAGTCATACATCACATGGTCTTAATCTCTGTGCCATTTTCTAATAGGAAGAACATACCAATTTTGGTAATCCCTACTAAATAAGAACTTTATGGAAAAAGTTAAATTTACTAGTTTAAAACTTCCTCCATGAATGTATAAATGACATTTTCGGATAATGAGGTAGTGTTTGACTTGCGATTTTATATAGAAATACGTATCGAAATATATAAAACATACATATACCGTTTACCGTATCCAAAAGTTATTTCACACAAGTGCAATTTCATAATTTTAACTAATATGTTACTGTATATCTTATGAGATATTAAAAGATAAATAAATTTATTTCAAAAAAAAAAAGATAAATAAATGAGGCACCTCAAAATGTGAGAAAATCATATATAATTTTAAGGAGATCGAGACCAGAAAATTTTCCGCTCCATTGTGGGACAGACTACTACTAAGTCCCTGTGCGATTCAACTTATTCAACGGTGTTTTCAAATCAGATCAGATTTATTCAAATCAAATCAAATCAGATCAGTTTTATTCAAATCAAATCAAATCAGATCAGAATTATCCAAATAACAATCCATGAATGTAGTCTATTTTTAGTTATTAATTCGTCTAGTTGCAGTTAATTTATCAGTTAATTCAGTTCAGATCAAATCAAATCAAATTTATTCAAATCAAATCAAATCAGATCAGTTCAAATCAAATCAAATCAAATCAGATCAGAAAAATGCAGTCCAATCGCACAGGGCCTAAGTATACTTGTTTTTTGAAATAAACAGAAATTTATTAGGTAACCCGTAACCAGAAAAAACGTTCGTGACCATGTCCCAATAATTTCATGCGATTGTGTCTTTTTCTGTTAGCGCTAGCCTCTAGGTAGGGAATATTAGTCCAGTCACTTGCTTACTAATTGATCAACTCATCGACTCATCGTTGGGTAATTAACTAAACTAAATATAAACATTTTAAAGAATCAATCTTAGCATCTCTCTTTAAAATCTAACAAAATAATCATTACGATCTGACACACTTATATTTTTTTGTAGATAAAACCGCATGTATATAAATTTAGGATTTGTTTGGTAGTATTAGTTGTTTGCGTAGTTGTTAGTTGTTGAGGTATCAGATAGCTGTTAGGAGGTAGGTAGCTGTTAGTTGTACTGTAGAAGTAACATTATAGCAAGACGTGTTTGGAATGATTAGCTAGCTGTATTAAAATTAGTTAAAAGGTCATAGAGTACATGGTTTTGGAATTATTCAAATTATGTATGTTTGTTACTGTATGTGTTTATTCTGCAATTATAAGAAAAACTCATGTAAATTATTTAGCTATATCTTATAAAACAAAAATTGGTTTAAGAATAGACATGAGCTGAGATTTCCAATAAAGTTGATATATAAAGTACTCTATAGACATGGGATTTATCATAAGGCTGATGTAAAAAGTACCCTATAGACATGGGTTTTCTCAGAAAGTCCGACTTCTATTAAGCATATAGACATCGGAATTTTAAATAAAACCCTTGTGTATAAGAATTAAGAATGCACATGGGATTTAAACCGACGTCTATCCTATTTTAATAGATGTCACTCAACTTAACGTCGAAACGAAAACCGATGTCTATGCATTAAAAAGTCCCACGTCTATAAGGCGCTTTGTAGTAGTGAACCTTACAAAAAAAATAACCTCATTAAACATGACCATGGTTTAAAAGAAATATATATCCAATATAAACTAAAAATACTTAACTTTATCAAAATTAGAGCTCCTTAAAAATTAACAAGTAAAGTTAGATGAGAGATTTTTAGAGCAAAGTAAGGAATGGTTGAGAGTTTAGAGGAGAGGAAAAGCAAATTGATGTTAGATGGAGGATAATATTTTTGTAGATATATATTAATTTAGGGTAAAATGGCACTAGTAGAAAATAGTGAAGTGGCATCGGTCCTAAAATGCTAAAGGCGTCGGTTCTTGGTCGACGCGGAATGGGGGGGGGTTGCTTTAAGTGAAGAACATGAGGCATCAGGTTGTTGACCGATGCCTAAAGCTACTTTAGGCGTCGGTTGCCGAGTTGGAACCGACGCCTTAAGTTACTTTTGACGTAACTTTCAGCATTAACTGTTCCTTTGTACCAAAAAAAAAAAAGTTATGTCTATAGGCACAATCAGATTACACATTATTTCACGTTTTGTTTCTAACAAAAAAGTAATGTAATAATGGCATATGACCTAAAAAAAAAGGTAGAAATGGCATATGGTACCAAAATGGCACTCGAAACCCTCGAGGGAGATCGATCGTTATCCGTCGCCCACATCTTAATTAGTACACATTTATTGTACCTTCACTTATTTGTTGCCCACAGTCTATAAATACAAACAAAGTTCTACGTGCTACCAATTAAGTCTGCCATATGGGTACCAATTATCACCTAGTGGTTTTCTTAAAATTTAAAAAAAAAAAAAAGTCAAACCCAGTAACAAGCAAATCCCCAAATTCCTAGATATCACGTAAATTTTCCGAAAAAGAATTGAAAACGTTAGTTAAATAGTATAGTATTGAAACATATTGGTATTAAAATTAAATCACGGTACAACAACAACAACAACAACAACAACCAAGCCTTATTCGCAAAATGATTTAGGGTCGGCTAACATGAATCGTCATATAGTAACCGTCTTCTGTACGCCAAGAAATGTCGAAAACGATGTAAACCTTTTAGAAGTATTTAAAACACTTTCAAAGGAAGCTTAGAAAGTAGTCAAAATAAATAAAAAGGTTTAAAAAATATTGCAAAAAACATATGAACTTTGAATACAAGTTAAAAAGTTTTGGAAAAAAAAAGTTGGAAAAACCAGACAAGAAAATCAAAAGGAGTCAAAATAAGTCATCCACATGGATAGAGTCTCGCCACATTGCCCTATCCAACACCATACTCTTTTCAACCCTAGAAAGCTCATATCACTTCTAATCACTCTCGTCCAAGTCATCTTGGGTCTTCCCCGACCCTACTAATATGATCACTTCTCCACCTTTCTACTAATATTAAAATTAAATCACGGTATTCAAATTAATTTTGTTTATACTAAGATTGCATTGATAATGCTAGGTAGAGGACAAGTACACACTACAAGGTAAGGGTACTAAAAGCCTGGCATTCTGGAGGTCTACCGATTTTATAATGTAATTAAATTCAAAACACTCTCTAAACCGAATCATTAAGAGGAGGTTTACTGAGCTGAAATATAAGAGATTCGTATGAGTGTTTTAAGAGAATGATAGTCCTATTCATGAGGAATTCTACGGTTCACGACGTGCACCGTAACACACCGTAATAAATTATTTTTTAAACAATTTTAATTATTTTTCTGAAAATCAAAAATAAGGAAATTAATTTTTATATATTTATCTCCCCTCCCCTTCCCCGTCTACTCTTTCCACCGTCGACAATCACCGCCCATCCTCTTGCTGAATATCTGCCATCGCCCTGAACTTCAAGTCACCGGCGAACATTTTCCGGCAACATTGCCGGTAACATTGTAATGTTGCCCCCAGACCCCACGTCCAATCACTTACCGTCGACAAGCGAAAACTTGATCTGCACCTTGCGGCGCCGACCAGGCGACGCGCCTTTTGTCAAGGTAATAATCGTCGACGCCAACGCCGGATACAACCCCTCCTCTGCAATTCCAACCCCTTCGACCTTCGCCTGGAATGTTTTTGGTTGTTTGAGTAAACTTTCCTTTACTGTATAGGAAGTTTATATAATTAATAGTTTCTTTAACAAGCATCATTCTAGTTGTGGTTTGCTGGGACTTGGGCCATAATTCTCCATCCACGACGGGGGTTCAAGTCTTGTGCCGAATTAGTTTTATTTTAAAGTGGAATTTCCCAACAAGTCCGACTGGGATTTAAACCGACGTCTATCCTATTTTAATAGATGTCACTCAACTTAACGTCGAAACGAAAACCGATGTCTATGCATTAAAAAGTCCCACGTCTATAAGGCGCTTTGTAGTAGTGAACCTTACAAACAAAAATAACCTCATTAAACATGACCATGGTTTAAAAGAAATATATATCCAATATAAACTAAAAATACTTAACTCTATCAAAATTAGAGCTCCTTAAAAATTAACAAATGAAGTTAGAGGAGAGATTTTTAGAGCAAAGTAAGGAATGGTTGAGAGTTTAAAGGAGATCGAGGAAAAGCAAATTGACGTTAGATGGAGGATAATATTTTTTTAGATATATATTAGTTAAGGGTAATATGGAGAAGAGAAAAAAGGAAATGCTAATACTACCTAGGAAATGCTTATTTTGATAGCATTTGACAAATGCTAAAAAAATTCTAAATGCTATCTACTCCGACTATTACTAACAATTGTGCAGCCAAATATATAAAGTAGCGTTTTGATTAGGTCCAAATGCTAAATGATAATGTACTACCAAACATACCTTAGAAAAACCCAATATATACATATACGAGCTTCGTACATATACCATCGTATAAACACTATGTATATGTAAATTTATCGTGCCCCTTAATTGAAAGTAAAGTGACCCCGCCTATGCATTGTGCACGAGCACTAAAAACTAGTATAATTGTATATAGGGGACACATTCAGTAAGAAGGTATAAATTGGTGAGAAGTGAAAATCAATCTCAACCATTAATCTTGTCGCAAATTATATCATGTTCCATAGAGTATAAAGAGTATGGTGATCTTTCTCACAATAGAATAGTGGAGACCATACTTAAGGGGCCGTTCGGTATCACTGCGCTTTCAGTTTTTGGTTATTTTTTTTTGTGTAAACAATAAGGACCTATTGATTAGGAACTCAACCTGCCTGAAGGTTGACGGGTTCAAATCCTTATACCCCCCACCCCCGTAACTTTCAGCATTAACTGTTTCTTTGTACCAAAAAAAAAAGTTATGTCTATAGGCACAATCAGATTACACATTATTTCACGTTTTGCTTCTAACAAAAAAGTAATGTAATAATGGCATATGACCTAAAAAAAAAAGGTAGAAATGGCATATGGTACCAAAATGGCCCTCGAGACCCTCGTGGGAGATCGATCGTTATCCGTCGCCCACATCTTAATTAGTACACATTTATTGTACCTTCACTTATTTGTTGCCCACAGTCAATAAATACAAACAAAGTTCTACGGCTACCAATCTGCCCCAAAATATAATAGAAAAGTGTACAGATCGAGGTAACAAATCTGGTCTATCTCGAATATACCAAAAGTATGTTGGACAAGACGGAATTAGCAAAAAGTATAGCCCAAGAATTGGCTAAAAGTGGACATGTACCCCAAGAATTCCTTCACAAAGATAACCTCACCCAGGCTACTGATCTCCCTGATGATTTCTGGAGAGAGACTCTCCTGATCGATTTCTCTCTTCTTTCTTTGTCGTCGCCTGCCGCCGATACTGAACTAGCCAAGCTCCACTCAGCTCTCTCCAACTGGGGCTACTTTCAGGTACAATAAAGTTTGAGATAATCTTCCTGATAATTAAACTTCCTCCCAGGTCTTGCTGATATACTAGTGTAAGATAGACTAGATAGTCTTACAAAAGTTCAAAGCAATCGTAAGTAAAACAACTTTTTTAGCCTGAATTGCTCTACACGTTGTAATGTAGGTGAAAAATCATGGCATTGAGGATTCATTTCTTGGGCAAGTTATGAAAGTTTCCAAGGAGTTTTTTGGGCTACCATTGGAGGAGAAAATCAAGTGCCATTCACCAGATGAGAAAGTTCAAGGCTACGGTAATAATTTGGGACCTTCAACTACCAAAACCAACTACTCTTATTGGAGGGACACGCTATTCTTTAGTCTCCATCCTGAAGCTAACCGTAAGCTCAAATTATGGCCAGCAAATCCTCAAAAATTTAGGTACATTAACAATTTAACATTTATATATAGAAACATTCACTCATAGTTCTTTAACTCCTTTATAATTCCCCGCAATATAGATAACAATCAATGTGTGCGTCTAGACTTTTGATTAAGCTGGTTCATTGACAACATATTTATCTGATCTGATCTAGTCTAAAATTTGGCAGCACAACGATAGATGAGTACTCGAAAAAACTAGTAACATTGTCTGAAGGTATTTATAAGGCAATGGCAAGGTCTCTCAAGTTGGAAGAAGACGTCTTCCTAAAGTATCAAGGCAAAGAAAGAGCAATGAGTTGTGGATTCAACTACTACCCTCCGTGCTCATCCCCTGACCGTGTTCTCGGCGTCCATCCCCGTTCCGATGGCACAAATCTGACTATTCTTCTACCTGATAAGGAAGTCGCCGGTCTCCAAGTTCAGAAAGATGATGAATGGTATAATGTCCCTATCATTCCCGGTGCCTTGGTCATCAACTTAGGTGATCTAGGAGAGGTAAGTCCTCAATTCTCCGTTCCATCTCGTATTTGTTGTTTAAATATGTATGTCCTTATACTATGTTCAATCTTGAAATAAAATTCACACACAAAGGTTAGTGAAAGTCAATTAGACAATTAATATATGCAAAATAAGATCATAAATCAGAAAAGATGTAAGAATAATCCGAGCCCAACGAATACACGTTGTGTCCTTAAGACGTTATTGCCCCCTCTACGGTACTCAAGGTTCATGGGCATACGTCTCCCAGGATATAACGGATTTCGTCTTTACCATAAGTAGTACTCCAATATAGTAAGGCTCCGGCGAACTCAATTTATGCTTGTACTCAATACCGACGACACGGACAAGGGAGACAAGATGACTTGTATGACGAATAGACTCATCAACATCAACCATCACAATTAATTTATCATTATTAAAAACCATCACATAAAAGACCCATATAAACACCTTTATATAGGCAAATTAAAGAAGGGACACGAAGTGAAAATGTACGAACGAAACAACGTATCTATTCACAATGAATGGGTACATCTTTTTGGAAAGGTTTATGAATTTAGACAACCGTCAAGGTACAATGTATTGTGAATTTCTCATTCATAAATTAATTTTATTTTGTTAAATAAAATTTCCAACAGTATTTACAAATTACCGCGAAAATTATACCTTGTCGTCGTGTTTAATTCGTTTAATTTGAAGGTAATGACTAATGGGATATACAAGAGCGTGATGCATCGAGTTGTGACAAATACGGAAAAGGAGAGGATGTCAGTGGCCGCATTTTTCACCTCAGAAGCAAATAGAGACGTTGGACCAGTCCCGGAATTGATCAATGATGAGCACCCCCAAAGATACAAGAAGTTTAACAGTGATGAGTTTACATTTACTTCCAGAAGGCAGAGGGAACTACAACTCTTGATGCTTTGAGAGTTTAGCTATAAGCTACCACTGCACCAATGTAACGACCATTTATGTTCCATGCATTTTTTTGGCGTACATGAATATTCATACGCCAATTTCATTTCTATTCTGTTTACCATGCACGTATTCTCATTTTTATTTTTCTACATTTTTGTTTTAATGAAACAAATAAAGTCTTATAAAAGGACAATGATTCGAAAATTTATTGAGAGACTACTTTATTTGATTGGTTATACGGAGTGATTACTTTTTTTCTTTTACCATTATCTATATTTTTTTTTTTTGAGGTCATACCATTATTTATTTTGAGGGTACTGTACTACTTGCATTGTGACCACTTTTACATAATTTGTGCTGATTTTGATTATGTAAGTTTACTGTTAAATCGAATTACTTTCGGTTGAGTGCTAACTCTAAAGCCGGGGTTGGAGGTGTTTTCCGCACATCTACGGGTTCTTAGCACCTTGGTTTCACCCTCAAATTTAAAGCTTTACTTTGTGGCTCTGCAACGGAACAATCAATGATTAGGGAACGCCTCCCTAATCGTTAATTGTGGAAACAAATGCTCTGCTCAGTAAGAATCTGCTATACATGGACGATGCAAGCTAGTAAAAGTCCTATTAAAAAGCTCCTAGGTTTATAGGGGAGGATATCTGCGTTATGATCCTATATCCAATCACCTTCACTTGCACAATATTTTTTCCTAGTTCCGAAAATAAATGAAAGCTTTGTTTGAAATGGTTTTGTAAAGGTATAGAGCATTAATGACTCTGTTGTCTTGAATTCAAATCTTGGGAGCCCCCTCCTCTCAAGTTCAATTTTAACACCGGTGGAGGCAAGAAGGTCATGACCTATCAAAATGTGTCAACAACGAAGATTTTCCGAGTATCAAAGATCCATAGGAGATCGACAATGAAATCTAGTTCAAGCGAAGTTCCAGATGATCAAGTCATCGCGGCTCTCGAATTGAAAATGGAACCGGAGATCAAATAATCAGATGATTTTTTTTATTTTACAGAAACCCACAGAGATTGTACACGAAATTATAATTAAATATAAATTCATTTGAAACTCATATTTGCGTCTTTTGTTCGGATGATGATTGAGTTAAGATTAATTAGGAACAAATGAAAATTGTTTGCTTACCTTCTTTTACATACGAGATTTTTTTATTATTATTTATAATCTTGCAAAATGATGTATCACATACAAGTCAATGTATATTCTAAGCAAATAAGTTGATAGAGGATGAATATAGAAACTATAGTGGTGAACATAATTTATTACGAAATATGTCCTTATTATGTACTTTGTACCTACAAGGTACATTGTAATAGCCATTAGGTTAGAAGTTCGTGTTTCAGATGGCCCTAGGGGATCCAAGGCGTGGTACTCAAGACGGAGTCGCTTGAACTAGTTCGTGCATTACAAACTCAATCATTTCGGTCTTATATTTCGATTTAGTTGCTCTAGACGTACATTTTTAATCTTTTTTGTAGGTTTCGTTTTTGTAATTTTAGTCATGTTCGTAGGTTGGTTAACAAAGCGGCACATGTTGCAGCGCATTGGTATCTTATTGATTATGTAACACGGGCTTGGGTGGATACTGGTCCACCTATAGTTTTGGATATTGCGGCCTCAGATTTTGTGGTTGCGTTAACGTAATAAAATGACTAATCAGTTCTACCTCAAAAAAACAAAACTAAGACTGTTGATAAAACACTTTAGCTTCTTTATGTTTTTGTAAACCGCCAAACATAACGAAATAATTCAAAAGTTCATTTAATATGTTATTAATCAGGAAAAATTGTGGGGAATCCCTGCATAAGAAATGTGATTGTTTGGCATAAACAATTACTGGTGTAATGTGATTTTTCTCCCTAAAGGCATTGTCAAGCAGCTGAATAGATTCTGTAGAAGCTTCTTCTGGAATGTTCCTGAGGGCCAAAGGAAGATGATCTACAAGAGCTGGAAAAGCTCATGTGCACCTAGAGAGGAAGGTGGCTTTAATATAAAAGAAATTCTGGCATGGAACAAGCCTCTTATCTCTAAATGGCTGGGTAATTGATACTGGTGGCATGAACATTTGGACTCACTGGATTTCCAAATACATTTGCAAACATATGGATATATGGGAGGTAAAACACGGCCAGAATGATGCTGAAGCTCCTTCAAGCATCCTCAAGATCAGAGATGAGATTCTGATGAAAACAGGGTCTGTTCATAATGCAAAAACTCAGATTGCTTCATGGAGCAACAATGGGAAATTCATAGTCAAGAAAGCTTATGACTCTTTTCGGCAAAAGTTTCCTAGGATGAAAGGGAGTAAGGTCATCTGGAATTCCATAAACCTTCCCAAGCACTCCTTTATTGCAACTATAGCAGTGCAAAACAAGCTGTCCACAGTTGATAATATTTGCAAAAGGGGATTATGCTTGGTCAACATGTGCTATCTTTGTAAAGCAAACTCGGAAACCAGAGGACCATCTTTTCTTCAACTGCGTCTATGCTCAGGCAGTTTGGAGAAGCATGCTCAGTAGGATGAAAATTGGGAGACGAAGTTGGAGTCTTAGACGAGAAATTAGATCATTGGAGAAGAGAAATTTGAAAAAGGATTGGCGGGTTAGATGGCTTATTTGTAGCCTGATTTCCAGCACTTATTCTATTTGGCAAGAGCGCAATTGCAGGCTTTTTCGAGGAATCGAAACCGGGGTGGAGGAGTTAGTAAGAAGAATCAAAATTGTTGTTAGTATTAAAATGTTAGCTTGTATTAAGAATAATTGGCATAATGATATAGTTGAGAGCCTAAACTCTTAGGCTAGTGGCTTTAATTTTTTTGTAAGAGCTTTTGACTTTTTTCTTTTACCCCAAGTGGAAGAATAAAAAGTCTAACTAATTTCTTGCAAAAAAAAAAAAAAAAAAAAAAATTGTGGGGAATCACTTTATAATAAAAGAACACTTTTGTGAAAAACCACTTTTTAAATTACCACTTGTGTGAAAAACCACCTTATTAAAACCTTTTTGTGAAGAACCACCCTACTTGTTACTTCCATTCTACCGGTCACACCTTAATCGTTTTTTGGCCAAGTAAAGGGAGTTGACTGACCAAATCTGTGTTGACTTTGTTTAATTAATATTTTTTTTGGCAAATTTAATAAAAATAACTCAATGTTTATTGTTTCTTCTAAAAATAACCAAACCATTCAACGTTAATGAAAATAACACGACCTTTGCATTTCTGCTACAATTATATCCCATGGCCACCACCAATGCCGCCAATGTCCGCGACCCACCGCAAAGCCACCAGATCACGGTAGCATCATAATGAGAAAACAACAATCAATAATTAACCAAAAAAAAGTGAATAGGGAATTTATCAAAATTAAACAAATCACACGCACCCAAAAACCAGCGTATATTTCAGTTTCACAGAACAATCAACATAAATTAAAGAGAAGATGATTACCCATATGAAACTATGAGATAAATAACAACACAAAAAATGTGGTTGATAGAAATAGTGGAGTATAACACAAGACTTGAAATGTTAAGGAGGAGATATCAAAAGGGGGGATCACAATAGCTTCTCGGGCCACAAATTAATGCCAATTGGAGGAGAGAGATAGCGTGGTTGAATCAACTACATTATTTGCGGCATTAGACGTTCCATATGAGTGTTATCTTCTTGATTGTATATGGGATGGTGCAATGATATGGCTGCTACAATCTGTATCATCTCACTGTATAGGTGGCTCGCCAACTTAGGCGGTGCCTTAATGGTGGATAGGGAGCTGTCGTGGCGACAATGGTGGCTTTGGGATATCATTGTAACACATATGTAAACGTCGAGTTATTTTTATTAACATCGAAAGGTTGGATTTTTTTAGAAGATACCACATACGTTGGATTATTTTCATTAAATTTGCCTATTTTTTTTCCTCTAATTAAACGAATTATCTCAAACTAAGATAGTTTCTCCAATTAACTTCGTAACTACATGTTAAAGCAAATTGTTAGGTTCAATTCAAACAACAGTTTCATATCTTTGACACGACATGCTCGAAGCATGAATGATGCACAGCTGATACACATGACGATATACCCACATTTAACTTGTATTGCGCTCTTAATTAGTGAGACCTCCTTAAGATATAAAGAAGCTATTAAAATCTAAACTTCAAAAACAAACAAAAAGAAGAAAAAAACAGAACAAAAACATTAATAATGCTCGAAATATTCAGGAAGTATATTAATTAAATTTATACACATTTTTTTTTTTTTGAGAGCAAATTTATACACATTTAGATCAGGTTAAATTTATCTAATCATCTCAACTAAAAGAACTAAAATCAGTTCAAATCATAGATTTGGTGTTGATGAGGAAAATAGACGATGCATTACTTCATTTTACAATTACGATGCCTAATGAACGTTTGTATGACTGCATGTAACGGCTATGTTGAACATTGAAACATGACATTCTTAATTGCAAATTGATAGAGGTCTACAGTGTAGACACAATTAATTTGTCTACAATGTAAGATTGAGTTAATAGTAGTAAAATTGAGATCGGTGTAGTAAAATTAATTGTAATGAAAAATTCAGGTAGTAAAATTAATTGTGTGAGTAGTAAAATTGTGATAGTGTAGTAAAATTATTGTTGATTGTAGACACTTTTGGGTGTCTATACTGTAGACCTCTATCATTGTCCTTCTTAATTAGCTCGTCGAATACTAGTCCTAGTACAGTTTTAGTATTACATTTCTTTTGCTCATCGGTCTTTTCAACGGTCTCTAATGCCGTGCCCCAACACAATGGGGCTAGCATAAACTTTATGGTACGGAGTATATCTTTAACAGCTACGGAAGAAGATATTGCATTTCTTTCAACTTGGATGAAGACGACTAATAGGAAATTGAGATCGAGTATGTCTCGCACGATGGCACACATCATATATTCATAGGATTAGGTTCAAATGAGAACCCCTCCTCCCATAAGAACCATGAGAACTCTTTTAAACCATTAGATGTAAAAATAAATGGCTGAGATTAAATTACTATTGATTACTTTCACCTCTCCGTCCTCACCTTCACCCACCCCCTTCACCCACCACCTGAGCCACCACCAAGCCACCGCCACTACCCACCACCTTGGTCCGACCACCCACGCCCAGCCGCTACCTTGACCGCAGCCACCTCGCGACCCAGAAAACACCACCCATCGCCGCCGCCATCAAGTGGAGCACCATCCACAAACCCCATTCGCGTTTTTTTCTCTCTCCCCTTTCCACCCACACCACCACCCATTCCCCTGCCCCACAACCCTCGAAACACACCCCCTCGGCCTTCCAAAGCTCCGCCGCTCACGTACGAATGCCGCCGCCCTCGCCATTGTCGCCGTCAAGGTTGTTTCGGAAAGTGAAACATCTTGGGCCTGTTTACTCTTTATTAACGTTCGGGCCACGAGCGGAGCGAGTGTGGGGCCGAGCCGAAGGCGAGGAGTCCACATTGGACCACCGGAGGTCGACCATTGTTGCCGGATCAAGAGAAAAACGAGGAGAGAGAAAGGTGCGAAAAAAGGAGAAATTGGGGGAGGAGGGGGTCGAGTCGGCGGCGATGGGTAGAAGGGTTTTGGTCGCCGGATCGGATGTTTCCGGTCCGGGTGGTGGTAGTCGCACCGGTAGATGTGGTGGTGTGTGTGGCCCGCGGTGGGGATGTGGTGGTTCGGGTGGCTGAGGTCGGGTGGCCCGCGGTGGGTAGTCGCACCTGTTGATTGTTTTTTTTATTTTTTCTATTTTGAGTAATATGGAGGTGTTCTCATGGTTCTCATGGGAACAAGTGTTCTCATGAGAACCGAACCCTATATATTCATATGCCTTACTCAATAACTTGCTACTACAACTTAAAACTTCGCCATAGCTCTCGAGACGTGACCTAATTAAGCGGCCGAGGCTGGCCATGGCCCTAGGGCCGGGGTAGCTAGGCGATGGCTGAAATTTATCACCATTAACAGATCGATGTCATTACGCGATAGTGATCAACACATAATATTTGATCCTACTTAGTAATTAGTACGATTATTAATCAATATGTGCGGTAACGTTATTATGCATATAACATGCATGATGATTCACTTATTGTTTTACATTATGTAGAAAAATTTTGTTCTCATTCTTAATACGAGTCATGGAGTATGCAGCCATGCAGGCATATATATGGAGTGCTGAGAATAGTAGACAGCCATATACCCATATATAGCATCCATCGTGTCAAGTGTCAACACATATTTTCTACCGAAATTAAATCTGAGATAAAAGATGGAGGAGCCAAAACCAGAACTAGAAGTTAAAATAATATCAACCGAAATCATGAAACCATCAGCACCAACCCCATTGGATCGCAAGGATTACACTCTGTCTTCCCTAGACCAGGCCTCACCTCTCAAACATTGCCCTATTCTTCTTTGTTACGCCAACTCTACTACTCATCACCAACCCATTGATATGAACGCCCTGAAAACCTGCCTGAGGAAAACACTCACTCAGTTCTACCCTCTTGCAGGCCGATGCGAAGGCGAATCCTCGATTTCATGCAACGATCAAGGGATACCCTTCATTGAAACTCGAGTGAGCTCGTCTCTGTCTGATGTCCTTAACTCGCCTCACAAGCTACACATGGTTTGCAAGCTTCTTCCATCGCGACAATTGTATATGTCTTATGGGCAGCTACCTATATTTGAGGTCGTACACTAATAGAAATTAAAGGAAATGCAAACATCAGCAAACACACGATTGTGGAGAAGAAATGTTCTGTCATTTGCCAATATGGCCTTGCCGCTATATACAGAGCCGAGTCCTTGGGAGTCAAGGAGTGTACACCTAATTTTCCTAAATTACAGTGGGAACAAATCAAATTACACATATTACAAATATATTTACCAAATATATAATTATCACATATCCTAATACCCCCTCAAGTTGGAGCATGTAACGAAATCATGCCCAACTTGCTTAACAACTCATCAAATGGCCCTTTATTAAGAGCTTTGGTAAGTATGTCGGCAAGCTGTTGATGAGTAGAAACATAACTGGGAGTAATGATACCTTCTTGAATAGCATCACGGACTGAATGACAATCGACCTCAATATGCTTGGTCCGTTCATGAAACACAAGATTACGAGCGATATGAAGCGCAGCCTGACTGTCACAATGTAACTGAACTGGCTTAGTAACAGAGACACCTAGTGTAGATAAAATATGTCGTAGCCATCGAACCTCTCGAGTAGTGTGAGACATCGAACGATACTCCGCCTCTGCGGAAGAATGTGAGACCGTATTCTGCTTCTTGGACTTCCAAGAAATCGGAGAGTGACCGAGAAACACAATATACGCTGTGAGAGACTGACGAGTCAGCGGGCAACTAGCCCAATCACCATCACAATAAGCAGTAAGATCCAAAGAAGAGTCAGTACGCAACAATATTCCTCGACCAGGATCCCCTTTCAAATATCGAACCACCCGAAGGGCAGCCTCCCAATGCTCCGTACGAGGAGCTTTCATAAATTTAGCCAATAAATTCACCACACATGATAGCTCCGGACGTGTATGCATGAGATAGACAAGACGACCAACCAAACGTCGATAAGGAAGTGGATCAGATAACTCGTCCCCAGTAGCTGTGGCCAGCTGATGATTCGGTTCCACTGGAGTGGCGACCGGACGAGCCCCAAGAAGACAAGTTTCACTCAAAATATCCAAGACATATTTCCGTTGTGAAAGTGAAATACCAGAAGCATTACGAGCGACTTCAATTCCAAGAAAGTATTTTAGAACACCCAGGTCTTTCATATAGAAACACTCACACAAATACTGTTTAAAACGGAGAATCGCCGAATGGTCATCACCCGTAATAACCAAGTCATCCACGTACACAAGCACATGTATACGAACGCCGTCACAAAGAAAAGTGAACAATGAATGATCAGTGAGACACTGAGACACTGAGTGAACCCATACCGTACAAGAGCGGAAGCGAGCTTAGCATACCAACACCGTGGAGCCTGTTTGAGCCCATATAGAGACTTGCGCTATCTACAAACCTTATTACCCGGCACCTTATGCTGAAACCCAGGAGGAAACCTCATATATACTTCTTCGGTAAGATCACCATGCAGGAAGGCGTTATGCACGTCCATCTCATGTAGTTCCCAACCTCGTACTTCTGCCACAGCTAGTAAAGCACGAACAGTGACCATCTTGACTGTAGGAGCTGAGCAAATGTGTCGGTATAATCTATACCTTCAACTTGCCGATCACCCCGAATAACTAAACGCGCCTTATAACGCTCTACAGTCCCATTCGAATGATACTTGATACGATAAACCCACATGCAATCAATAGCTTTCTTACCCGGTGGTAAAGTCTCAACGGTCCAAGTACCATTCTTTTCCAGAGCCGTGATTTCCTCGGCCATAGCCTGTTGCCAACGAGAATCATTCATGGCCTCACGAAATGTACTGGGCTCACTATCACGTGTAATTGCTGCAAGAAAACAACGATGGGCCTCCGAAAACGATTATAATTAACAAAATGTGCAATAGGATAGGGCGTACCTGAGGAGGTGACGGAGAGAGCGGAGTGTGGACTACACTTGTCTTTAAGAGTAACATAATCCTTCAATCGAACATTTTCAAACTTCTCACGATGACCACGACCCAACAAAATTTCTTCACCCGAAACAGTCCCCGAATTTTGCCCGTCAACACCCACAATAGTACCGACGTTGGACAAGTCACGCTCACTGACACCAGTCTCAATCCCCCCTGCCGGCACCTCTTCTGAGTCCCCTGACCCTGCCGGAACCCCGCCCCCCCCCCCCCCCCGAACCGTCTGCCTCTGTCCCCCCGGAATTGTCTGCCGCAGCCCCCCCTGAACCTACTGCCGAGCCCCCCTCACCATTTTCGGCTTCGTCCCCCCGTGGGTGCGAATCGAGAAGTGGTGACTCCTGTGCACGTGGGGATGCACCCCCTAATTCATAAATATTATTGTCCAACTCATAATCAAATACAGGGTCCGTAGAAGGTGGAGTGGGGTTCTTATTAGAGGCAACAAAAGGGAAAACAGTTCCATCAAAAACGACATCACGGCTAGCAAAATACTCACCATTATCCAAATCATATAAAGACCACCCCTTCTTACCGTGAGGGTACCCTACCAAGACACATCGACGACTCCGACTGGCAAATTTATCCTGAGAACGATTTAAGGTCTTAGCATAGCATAAACACCCAAAAACACGCAAACGACGAAAGTCGGGGACGCAATCAAATAAGACCTCATAGGGAGTTTTCCAACCTAAGACCTTAGAAGGGGTACGATTGATTAAATGAGTCGCGGTAGAAACACATTCACCCAAAATCCAATAGGCATACCAGATTGAAAAAGTAATGCACGAGCAACATTTAAAATATGACGATGCTTGCGTTCTACCCTAGCATTTTGTTGAGGTGTATCAACCATCGAAGTATCTAATAAGACCCCAATCTCTTCAAAAAAGGACAATAAACACGTAAACTCTTTACCGTTATCACTCCGAACACGTTTAATGTGGCCATTGAACTGCCGTTCCACCAAGGAAAAAAAATTACGCATAGTTCGGGACACTAAACCTTTATCACGCAATAAATAAACCCAAACACTCCGAGAATAATCATCAACAATATATAGTTAAAAAGAATCGTGACCCACAACTTGTGTTAACCGAATAAGGACCCCATAAATCGCAATGAATTAAATCAAATGGAGCGGAAGCCTTAGTATTTCTAATTGGAAAAGTAGAACGAGTTTGTTTAGCGCGGAAACAAATGTCACAAAGATGATTACTCAACAAATCACAACTTTTGCGAGAAACATAAGGAAGTGTCCTAACCACAGCAGGTGAAGGATGACCCAAACGACGATGCCATAGATCAGCGGATTCACCCACTTCGACTTTGTTGACGCGAATTGGCTTCGTTACTCTTAAATAGTATAGTCTGTCCCGCTTTTCATCCAGTCCAATCACCGTCCTCGAGATACGATCCTGAAAAATGCACAAATTGTTAGTAAACTCCAAGGTAAGGCTAGAGTCAGCCACCACATTTGACACGGATATGAGATTGCAATTTAAATGTGGCGCATATAATACACCACGCAATACCAAACGAGCACCAAGAACAACTTCGCCCACTTTGCTGGCCATAGCTACGTCACCATTAGGAAGCATAATTGGAGTAGGATCGATATCAACTAAATTACGCAAACAATTGATATTGCTAGTCATATGATTAGACGCACCCGTATCAATAATCCAAGAGTCAAGAAATGAAATACCAGTGGGATCAGAAATTTGCTTACGATCATTCCATAAAGTCCATAGCTCAGACCATTCTTGGTCGGAGAGATGACTCAGCTCTCCACGGGAAGGACCAGAAGAGCTCGCCAAATCAGGAACTCGAGCGGCACCGGAGAAAGCACCATTGCTACTGCCGCTACTGCCTGACACCCTAGGCCCGCCATTGCTGCCCCCTCGGCCACCAGAATCGCGACCCCCATGACCCATGCCACCATAGCCGCCACCAGGACCATCACCACGAGGACGATCTGACCAGCAATTACGAGCGATGTGGCCTGTGCGACCACATCGGAAACACTCAATAGGAGAGCGTGCGCCTCCTCTGTCATTTGTGCCGCCGCCAGCCCGCTCACCATAAGCGCTGCTCCCATCGGCTCTACCACCAGAATTAGAGCCCAAAACATTACTCCCCAAAACGGTAAATGGGGTGTTCTTCTCAACCATGCTGATCTAATAGTGCGGCGCGCGATTTGTTTGTGTGGAAAATAAACGCCTGAGAACTTCGTCGGAGACGAGATCACTCACATACCCGGACTCCTGATACCATAATAGAAATTAAAGGAAATGCAAACATCAGCAAACACACGATTGTGGAGAAGAAATGTTCTGTCATTTGCCAATATGGCTTGCCGCTATATACAGAGCCGAGTCCTTGGGAGTCAAGGAGTGTGTTAGTACCACTTTGTGGTTGGGCCATAGCCCTTAGCAAAGTAAACCTTAGTAAAGCCCATATCATGCAAAAAGCCTCTTTCAAGGACAGCCCTTGGATGGAAGGGGAATAAAGGGTCAAGATGGAGTGGGGAAACCTAGGATTATTCCTAGGTCCCCCTCTATCATTATAAATACCCCCTTTATGACCCATCAAAATCAGGTTCTTACACACACATTCCCAAAATTCTGACATTCTATTCTCTGATTATCCTCTTAATTCGTGCAATAAAGGCTCTTTTGTCTTATTTGTCACCCTCTTCCGAAACCCCTCACTGACTTGATCGTAGGAGGGGCGACGCCTGGTGAAAACCGGGCTCCCTTCTTTGCAGGTACTCCTGAGGCAAGCCGAGCAACTGTCCTTCGAAGAACTCACATGCAACAAGTGGCGCCGTCTGTGGGGACAGTTCGCAAGACTAGCCGTTCGAAAGTACCCGAGCCGGAAGCGAATCGAGAAGAGATGGCACCGAGAGGCCGACCCGCACGATCGAGAGGTGTCGTGGCGAGCGAGACTCCTATCCAGGGACCCGCTGACCCTAACCCCTCGCGTCTTGGCGCCCCCGGCGAGGGCACGTCAAGGGTGCTCGAGGATGAGCGGTCAGCGCCCCGAGGGGGAGCACAGCCGCTGCCAGAGGAGCACGTGGAGGTAGATGACGAGGAGTATGAGGAAGAGGTGATGGAAAGCCGAGCGCGCCCCCAAGAGATCGCAATGATGAGGGAGCTCTTCGACGCCCGAGCCAAGTTGAAGGAGCAGGCCGAGAGGCAGAATCAAATGAGCGAGCGCATGGCCGAGCTTGAGAAACGCATGGCCGCTCAGGTTGTGATTCCAGCCGCCGAGGCGGTGCCCGCATCGAGTAAGCACAAGCGGGGCCCTCGGAAGACGCCCTCGCAGCGAACGGCGGCGGCCGTCCAAAAGATCAAAGCGATCTATGACGATCATCATCCCCCCAGAACAGAGTTGAGAGATACCATAAACACCCTTAAGAGAAGAAGAGAGGAGAAAGAGGCGACCCAGGCCTCGCGAAGGAAGCACCAGGAGGTGGGTGCGAGAGACAAAGGCAAGGGAGTCTTGGTCGAGGAGGAGCCCACTCGAGGGCGAGCCAAGACTCATGAGGAAAGACCCCGAGGGAGTGCTGGGAGGTCGCACTCGCCTCGCAGGAGATCCCACGCGCCTAAGCCTTCTAGAAGCGCGACCCGACAAATCGACTCGGATGATTCGAGTGATGAGTCGGAGTCTGCTTCGGAAAGCGAGGCCAGTTCGAAGCACCACTCCCACAGGTCGCATCGAACCAAGAGGACGTTCACTGCTGATTCGCCCTTCGCAAGGTGGATTTTAGAGGCCGAGAGGGTGCCTGGGGTTAAGAAGCCGAAGATGACGGAGTACAACGGGGTCGAGGACCCGTTCGACCATATTTCTTCGTATATGCACAATATTGGTTATATGACTGAGGATGAGGCGACTATTTGTCGGCTGTTCCCCACCACGCTGACTGGGATTGCTCAACGGTGGTTCGATAAGTTGCCACCGGGTAGCATCTGTTCGTGGTCCGGGCTGAAGAAGAAGTTTACTGGCCACTTCGTGACCAGTAAGACGAGGAAGAAGACGCCGATCCACTTGACAGCGGTAAAGCAAGGAGACAAGGAGTCCCTTGATGATTATATTCAGAGGTTCCGCTCGACCGCCACGCACATTGTCAACCTGACTGATGAGATGGGTGTGAGTGCGCTGGTGCATGGCATGAAGGAGGGGAAGTGCAAGTATGATTTGGTGAAGCGAGAGGCTAAGACGCTCGAGCAAGCGTACAAGCGAGCGGCGGCTCACATTAATGCTGCTCTCGTGAACCGCTCGGGATACGACGAGCCCTCAGCCTCTCGAGTCCGACCCCAGGATCGGTTGGGTCCCCCTATGCACAACAAGAAGCCATACCGGTTCAATACTTCGCTCAGGACTGTGTTCATGGCGATCAAGGAGTCAGACCAGTTAAGGGCTCCTCGACCCATGACACAGGACGATCGGAGGAACATGGGGGCGTTCTGTGAGTATCACATGGAGAACGGTCATGCCACAGCGAGCTGCAAGGACCTCGAGGAGGCACTCGATAAGCTGGCTGATAATGGGTTGCTTAACCGATACCTGAAGCGCCTGAGGGGCCAAAGGGATCGGTACAAGCAGAACAATCAGAGAGGCGCTCGTGGTGGCGGCCAGGCAGGAAATGGAGCCAGGGCTCGGAGCCCTGGCGTGATTAATACAATCTCGGGAGGCTTCGCTAGCGGAGGACCGAGTCACCGTGGTCGAAAGACCAACTGGAGGCTCTTCGTCAACTCGGTCGCGACGGTGCTTCCCGAAATCAAAATCCCAACAATGACAGTTAAGCAATCAGATGTGAAGAACGTTCGGTCACCACATGATGATCCGGTGGTAAACACCATGCAGGTGGCGAACAAGCAAGTGAGGAGGTCCTTGGTGGACACGGGCTCGTCGGTAGACATCATGACTTTTGAGTGTCTCCGAAAGTTAAAGTATACGGCGAAGGACATCACGCCCCTTCGCGAGCCAATAGTTGCCTTCGGAGGGCAAACCATCTACCCGATGGGGACCATTCGCCTCCCAGGAGCTATTGGTGAAGGAGCTGACATGAGGCGAGCCCACGTTGAGTTTGTCATCATTGACATACCATGTGCTTACAACATCGTGGTGGGGCGACCGCTACTGAATGATATTGCAGGGCTCGTTTTTCCCTTGGGTCTGTTGATGTTGTACGTCACAGATGATGGCCGAGCCGCTATTGTCCGAGCTGACCAGAAGGTCGCTCGTGAGTGCTATCATGCTGGACTCAGGCCTCCCATGGTGAACCCTAGTGAAGCGCTCGAAGAGAGCGAACCCCCCACCAAGAAGAGAAAGAAGGAAGAGAGCCCGGCGAAGGCCGTGGCTGAAAGTTTTTGTGTCGAGACCATTGATGCGAGGCATGGCCTCAAAGGACCCACCCAACCATTTGAGGAGACGGGGGATGTGGCACTGGAAGAGGAAAGAGCCGACCGAACAGTTCGAGTGGGCAAGGCCCTCGAACCAGAGGTCAAGGCCCCTCTCGTGTCCCTGCTAAGAGAGTTTAAAGATGTGTTCGCGTTCGCTGTTGAGGAGATGCCAGGGCTCGACCCTTCGGTCATCACTCACAAGTTGAACGCCGATCCATCGAAGAAGCCCGTTCACCAGAAGCAAAGGCATTTCGGCTCAGAGCGAGCGAATGCGATTAAGGAGGAGGTCGACCGTCTGCTCGGCGCTCGATACATCGAGAAGTGCACATACCCAGTTTGGCTTTCCAACGTGGTGTTGGTCAAAAAGCCGAACGGGTCGTGGAGAATGTGCGTCGACTTCACAAATCTGAACAAGGCTTGCCCGAAGGATGGTCAGCCGCTGCCTCGGATGGATCAGCTGGTGGACTCCACTTCGGGGCATGAGCTCCTGAGCTTCATGGATGCATATGCGGGATACCATCAGGTCCCGATGGCCGAGGAGGACCGAGCCAAAACGGCCTTTATCACACCGCTCGGGGTGTATATGTACCGAGTGATGCCGTTCGGGCTGAAAAATGCTGGAGCCACGTTCCAAAGGTTGGTGAACCAATTGTTCAAGGAACAGATTGGTAGGAACATGGAAGTATATGTTGATGATTTGATTGTGAAGAGTGTCCGAACCGGCGATCACTGCAAAGATTTGCGAGAGACGTTTGAGACGCTGAGGAAGTACGGGATGAAGCTGAACCCGAAGAAGTGTGCCTTTGGGGTGACGACAGGGAAGTGTCTCGGGTTCCTTGTGAGCCAAAGGGGTATCGATGCGAACCCTGAGAAGATCAAGGCTATTGTGGACATGCCTTCTCCAAAGAACGTTAAGGATGTGCAACGGTTAACGGGGTGCGTAGCAGCCCTCGGACGCTTCATTGCGAAGTCGGCCGACCGATGCCTCCCGTTCTTCGCCGCTCTCAAAAAGAAGAAAAATTTCGAGTGGGACGAGCAGGCCGAGAAGTCATTCCAGGAGTTGAAGCAGTACCTTGTCAACATCCCAAAGATATCTGTGCCTCGAGAGAAGGAGGATCTATACTTGTACTTGTCAGCAAATGAACAAGCGGTCGGAGCCGTGTTGGTTGTGGAGAGAGAGAACGTCCAGAGCCCTGTTTACTACGTGAGTCATGCCCTCGCGGGGGCCGAGCTGCGATACCCTCCGCTCGAGAAACTCGCTCTGGCCTTGCTCGTAACGAGCCGTCGTCTCCGACCTTATTTTCAGAGCCACAAAGTTATTGTCCGAACAAATTATCCACTGGAGAAGATACTGAACCATCTCGATGGGAATGGAAGGTTGCCTCGATGGGCATGCGAGCTGAAGAGTCACGGCATCGAGTACGAGCCGAGACGCCGCCTCACGGGGCAGGCATTGTCCGACTTCGTAGTCGAGGCCGCCTTCAACGAGCCCGAGGGACCGATGAAGGAACAGTGGACGCTGTACGTTGACGGCTCGTCGAATTCAGCTGGAAGCGGAGCTGGTATGATCGTCATACTCCCCGGTGGGGAGAGGTCGGAATACGCACTCCGCTTCGGCTTCGAGGCGACCAACAACGAGGCAGAGTATGAGGCCCTCGTAGCAGGGATACAGATGTGCCTGGCGGCAGGAGCTACTGATGTGAAGGCATTCTCCGATTCAGCTATAGTGGTGAACTAGCTAAATGACAAATTTGAAGCGAAGGACCACATGGCTGAGTATAGGGACAAAGTCCGAGGACTCACTGCGAAGCTCGAACGCTTCGAGATTGAGCAGATCCCTCGGTCGGAGAATCAGCAGGCGGATGCATTGGCTCGACTGGCCAGTTCCTCGCTCAACGACAACCCAAGGGTCGTTAAGTGGGAGCTGCTGCCGTTTAGAAGCATTGATCGGACCGCAACTGTGCTGGTCCTCGATCGCAGTCCGGAGTGGATGAAGCCGCTGCTAGCATATTTGAAGAACGGCGAGCTTCCGAGCGACCCGAAGGAGGCCAAGAAGGTGGAGAAGAGGGCCGAGTGGTTTACACTGGTTGGTGACGAGCTATATAAGAAAGGGTATGTCCATCCGTACCTAAAATGCGTCGACCCGACCGAGGGGAAATATCTGTTGAAGGAAATTCATTTTGGTGACTGTGGGGGGCACATAGGGGCTCGGGCAACGGCTTCGAAAGCGTTGCGAGCCGGATTTTTTTGGCCAACCATGCAGACTGACGCGACCGAACTGATTAAGCATTGTGACAAATGCCAGCGGTTCGGGCCGATCAGCAAGAGGCCTCCCACTCAGATCAAACCAATTTCGACACCTTTGCCGTTCGCAAGATGGGGCTTGGACATCTTAGGACCCTTCCCGAAGAGTTTCTCTCGGAAGAAGTTCATCATCGTGGCCGTCGACTACTTCACCAAATGGGTCGAAGCCGAGCCATTGGAAAGGATCACTGACCGGGATATGATGAACTTTGTCTGGAGGAACATCATCACCAAGTTTGGGGTCCCTCGGATGTTCACATTTGATAATGGAGCCCAGTTCGACAGCGATGACTTCAAGGAATACTGTGCAGAGTATGACATCCAAACATGCTACACCTCGGTCGCATACCCGCAGGCGAACGGACAGGCTGAGTCCTCAAACAAGATTATCTTACACGGGTTGCGAACCATGGTTGAGGGAGCGAAAGGGAATTGGGTCGAAGAGCTACCTGGAGTCCTATGGGCGCTTCGCACCACTACGAAGCGAGCCACAGGCGAGACCCCCTTTCAGCTGGTGTATGGCTCGGATGCAGTATTACCGATTGAGTGTGAGGCCAAATCTGTTCGCATAAGTACTTACGAGCCCGAGGAGAACGAAGTTGAGCTGCGAGCCGCGCTCGACCTTCTCCCCGAGTGCCGAGGGAATGCACTCCTGAAAGCCGAAAGGCAAAAGCAGCAGATGGCCAAAGCATTCAATCGCATGGTTCGACCGAGGAAAGTGGAAGTTGGAGACATGGTCCTCCGGAATGCGAAGGCGACAGGCAAAAAGCTCCCAGGAGGAAAGTTGAAGGACAAGTGGGAAGGCCCCTACTTGGTAGTCGAGCAAGTGAAAGAAGGCACCTTTCGGCTTAGCACTTTGGAAGGAGAGATGGTGAAGAGGCCCTGGAACCTCTACAACCTCAAAAAGTACTATCCTTAGTATCATGTCATTATCCTAAGTTAAGGCTCGCATGTTGCGAAGCATTTTCATATATTTTCGTTTATTAGTAGGCCGAGGGCCAAGTGTTGTATTTATCTTCCGTATCAATCAATGAAAGGCTGAGCGCCAGTGTTAGCCAAAAACTAAGTGTCAAAAAAACCCCATCCCCGCTTCGCGTCGACGAGGGGTCGACAACACAGCATCCGAATTGAAGCTGATCGCTTCAACGGATTATGAGAAAAACCGAGTGCAGATCCCAAAAGGAAAAGCACTCGAAGCGCGTTAAAAACGCGAGACAAGGGCGCAATCGCTCGTATGGAAATACACTCGAAATGCACGCATTGTAGCCCCTCGGAAGAGGTGAGCCGAGTGCAGCTACTCATACGAGAAGTCGCTCGAGGCATGCTTGCCGAAGACAAGAGTCTATAAATTGCCCTACCAAGGTCGAAGGCATTGTTGAATACAACAATCGCTCGGAGTGGGTTGAAGTTGCCCCACCTTGGTAGCGACACGCTTTCCCAACTAGGGCTCGCGTCGAACAAATTCAGCTAAGAACACGTTCGGCTACGAAGGATGAGATCCCGTAGCACCTTAAACTTCAACTCGGGTAAGGAGGCTTATGCGAGGCCTCCCCTCGAAGGCCGAACACCAAAAGGCTTCGACCGAGTGCATGCGCTCGCTTCTCGCGCAGAAGCGGGACAAACGAGCAAGGCAACTTAGCCGAAAAATGCGTTATCCATGCGAGGAGTCGAATGCCTTCGCGGTTAAGCCAACGAGCGCCTAACCCCGAAGAGGCATTCGCCTCGGGGGCGAGACCACCCATGGATAACCAGAATAGACAAAATACACAAGTTGTATGAAAATCGATGATTAAAATAAGGTGCTCGGAACCAAACACCCTTGAAAAGGGGCGGCTCCGAGCCAAATTGTTAAAACAAAACCCTCGAGAGGGCAACAAATAAACAGTAAAATTGTACGATTACAAGGCTAAACAGCCCAATTGAAATTAAAAATTCTAAGTGTTGATGTTGGTGGTAGGGTCCTCGGCAGGTGTGGTGAAGTCGAAGGCCTCTGGCAGCTCGAACAGCTCCTTCTTCGCATCAGCCTCCTCGGCCGCTGCAGCTGCTTCGAGGGCCTCGATGTCCCCCTCTTCGTTGAGCTCGCCTTCCTCAGCAGATGCACCAGCCTCGGCGTCGTTGTGTGCATCGAGCTCCCAGCGGTAGGAGTCTTCGAACTCCTTCCGATCGAGGTCGAAGTCATCTTTGCCTTCGACAATCTTCACCAACGCCTTCCAGCTAAGTTCCAAGCCCAGCTCGATTCCCTCCTGCTTCGCGGCCGCTTTGTCCAAATTGCTAAGGTAGGTATAGCCCTTGGAAGACAGGAAGGTCGAGACCGCCGAACAGGCCCGCTTCGCCCAGAGTGAGGCATGGCTGGATGCGTTGACCAGCTTAAGGCTTAACTGGTCCGCATCGGCCTTCGCCCTCTCCACCTCGGCAGCAAGCGAAGTAGCCTTTGCATCGGCCGCAGACATCGCAGCGACAGCTTCCTCGTTCTGCTTGTGGCAGTCGGCCACATTCTTCTTTGCCTCGGCCAGCGACTGCTCGAGCTCATCTTTAGCCGCCTCAATCTCCCTCAGCTTGGCCTCGGCAGCGAGGCACTTCTCCTTCCAAGACCCCCCGTCGGCCTCCTGAGCGAGGTGCAGCTCGCCTTGGCATATGAGGACGGTTGCCTAAGGAGAAAAGAAGTTAGAAAATGAAACAGGTAAAAAAGAGAAAGGAATACGCCGCGCGAGGTTAGGAGTTACCTGCATCATCTGCGAGACCGCTCGCCGAGCCCAGTCAGGGCTATAAGGGAAATCCCGAGCCGTGTCATGAACCGCCGCGGCGACCCTCGACATGTCAGGCAGAAGAGGCGCTGCCATCGCCTCGAGCTGAGCCACTACATCAGCAAGCAATCCTGAGTTAGAAAGATCCCTGGCAGATTCAATTACCAGTCGTTCAAATGCTTCCAAAGTTTTACATGTATGAGCAGCCGAACCGCCAACATCTTGCCTCTTCGGAGCTGAGGTCTCACCCTCGTCGAGAGGCCTCTTCTCTCGGCGCCGAGCCTGAAAAGAAGAACATCAGTCTAGAGTTCACTAAAATATGCAAGTGTAAAGTATCAAAAGCGAAGGAATTACCTCTGCCTCCTCGCCTTCAGAAGACGAGACAATGACCGCCTCGACGCCGACCGAGGTAGGCTCTCGGAGTATGACACCCGAGGCTCGCTGCCTCGGAACAGATCTAGCACTGGTTCCGCCCGGTGCATGCATGCGAACAGGGGTCGCTTGTAAAGGCGGCCCCGAGGAGGTGCGAGACGGAGTCCCTTGTGGAGTCCGAGGAGGAGCCGAGCCGGATGGCGGAGGACGAGGCGACTGAGTCGCTCGCTCATCAGCTGAGCGACCCCCAGTCGATCGGACCCGCTCGTCCCGAGGAGGAGGCTGAACAGCTTGCTCTTGAGCCGCTTCTCGCTGACTCCGACCACTCTGCCTTCGGGCCCTCTGAGCCATCAGTCGGCTGAGATTCGGCATGTCCTTAAGCCAACGCTGGAACTTCCTCGACACCAAGTTGCTGATACGCCCTGCGAGAGACAAAAAGGGTTAGTAATCCGAATAAGCCACAAGAAAAGCAAGACGAACGCAACACGAGACCTACTCTCTTCCTCCTCATTGTCAGTATAGATTAAACCCGAATATGCGAGCCAGAAATACTTGTTCAGCATATCCACATGCGGGACCCAGGTGAGGTCCTCGGGCACGGGTTTCAATTTCTCGTAGAAGTATTCGGCGTAACTCTCCTCCGCCTCGCTGAGCCGAGGGAGGGAGTTATTCACGTCCTTGGAACCCACCGACCGAAGGGGCACTCCAATTTTGTCGCTGAGTGGCGAGCCATCCGCAGTGGTTATCCAGTAAAACCTCCTCTTCCACTCCGGTCCCTTCTGAGGCTTCGGAGGATGAGTTACTATGCTATAGGCGTTGGTCGAGCCGCGAACGACGAAGTTTTTGAATCCCCATTGGTCGTTGGAGATGTTATGAAGGGATCGGAAAATGTTAAGAGAAAGCGGAATGCGAGCACACCGAGAGGTCATCACAAAACCCGAGAGGGTAATGTGCGCGTTGACGGTGAGCTCCGAGGGGCAGACATTATAATGATTATATACATCCTCCAAAAATTGATTAAGGGGCACTCGAAAACCATAAGCGAAGGCCTGCGCGTACATCGCGAGGCAATTCTCTGGAGGCTCGGAGCAGACTGACCCCTCGTCTGGCACGACCAGTACGAGCGGGTCCCCAACATGATGGGCCTCGCCAAACTCTTTAACGACCTCGGGTGTTTGTGTCGCACGCCAAACCGGGTCGATGGTCGCTTTGGTGAAGGTGTTGTCGGTAACTCGAACAGCCTGTCGAGGAGGCATGACGTCGGGTGGTCCCTGCGGGGGGTGAACAACCGAGTTAGGCATATATACACCGCGAGCCCTCCTCGGGTCGTTCATACCCCCTGGGTGAACCCTGAGAGTCTGCTTAATACGCGCCATCTGAGAAAAAGAGAGAAGGTAGTTATGGGCTCGCCTTGTGCGAGCCGTTACCCCTCACCTTCCCCGATGACGGATCTACAACACCCAACACTCGACGGGTCGACGAAAGTCGAGAAAGTCGAAGGATCGATGCGAGAGAAGCGAGTCGGCGCAAAGGGTGGACCGCTTCTCATCGCCGACCTCGAAACCGAGTGGGTTTGTCGGGTGTTATCTGGGTTCTTAATCCCAGAACGCTCGGCTGGCATCTTTTTGCCGCCGGAGCGGGACCGACAACCCGGGATCGTCACCGGACAAGTAGGACGACAACGGCAGCATTAAAAACAAACGGAAAAGGCACAAAAACAAAGGGAAAAAGATGAACTTACCGGAAATAGTAGTCGGAGAAGAAAAAGTGAGGAAGCCGAAGGAAAGCCGAGAGGAATCGAGCGAAAAAGTCACCGGAAAGGAAGGATCTTCGATTCGGAACGGGCTCGGAACGGCTTCGGAGCGGGCTCGGATGCAGCTCGGATCTTTGATGATTTACGAGAAAAAACTTTGGAAATGAAAGTGATTATGATTGAAAGTGAAAATGATTTGAGGTGAAACTCTCCTATTTATAGGGGGGTGAAGTCAGGGGCAAAATGGTAAAAGCGCATATTTTTACACAGCTTCCCAACGGCCGTCAGTCATCATTACGGCGCAGAAGACGAAAAGTTTTCGCGTGTTCCCGAGGTTGCTTTTGCGGGAATCTAGGAACAGTTGGCATAGGAAACTGTTCAAATTTCCGCCAACTCCCGAGAATAATAATTGCATTATTAAACTTTCGAATTATCGAAATTTTGAATTGCAAATAATATTTTCGGGAATTATAAATTACCAATACCGAGCCAGGGGCTCGGGGCTATACGAAGGACCCCTCCCCTCGGAAAGGGTGAAATTTTCGAGCTCTCCCAGGCGAGGGATCGAGGACTCGGAAAGGGTGAAATTTTCGAGCTCTCCCAGGCGAGAGATCGAGGACTCGAAAAGGGTGAAATTTTCGAACAAGTTCTTTGTTCGAGTCATCACTCCCTCGAAAGGGGTGAAATTTTCGAGCTCTCCCAGGCGAGGGATCGAGGACTCGAAAAGGGTGAAATTTTCGAACAAGTTCTTTGTTCGAGTCATCACTCCCTCGGAAGGGGTGAAATTTTCGAGCTCTCCCAGGCGAGGGATCGAGGACTCGAAAAGGGTGAAATTTTCGAACAAGTTCTTTGTTCGAGTCATCACTCCCTCGGAAGGGGTGAAATTTTCGAGCTCTCCCAGGCGAGGGATCGAGGACTCGAAAAGGGTGAAATTTTCGAACAAGTTCTTTGTTCGAGTCATCACTCCCTCGGAAGGGGTGAAATTTTCGAGCTTTCCCAGGCGAGGGATCGAGGACTCGAAAAGGGTGAAATTTTCGAACAAGTTCTTTGTTCGAGTCATCACTCCCTCGGAAGGGGTGAAATTTTCGAGCTCTCCCAGGCGAGGGATCGAGGACTCGAAAAGGGTGAAATTTTCGAACAAGTTCTTTGTTCGAGTCATCACTCCCTCGGAAAAGGTGAAATTTTTGAGCTCTCCCAGGCGAGGGATCGAGGACTCGAAAAGGGTGAAATTTTCGAACAAGTTCTTTGTTCGAGTCATCACTCCCTCGGAAGGGGTGAAATTTTCGAGCTTTCCCAGGCGAGGGATCGAGGACTCGAAAAGGGTGAAATTTTCGAACAAGTTCTTTGTTCGAGTCATCACGTACTCCCTCGGAAGGGGTGAAATTTTCGAGCTCTCCCAGGCGAGGGATCGAGGACTCGAAAAGGGTGAAATTTTCGAACAAGTTCTTTGTTCGAGTCATCACTCCCTCGGAAGGGGTGAAATTTTCGAGCTTTCCCAGGCGAGGGATCGAGGACTCGAAAAGGGTGAAATTTTCGAACAAGTTCTTTGTTCGAGTCATCACTCCCTCGGAAGGGGTGAAATTTTCGAGCTCTCCCAGGCGAGGGATCGAGGACTCGAAAAGGGTGAAATTTTCGAACAAGTTCTTTGTTCGAGTCATCACTCCCTCGGAAAGGGTGAAATTTTCGAGCTCTCCCAGGCGAGGGATCGAGGACTCGAAAAGGGTGAAATTTTCGAACAAGTTCTTTGTTCGAGTCATCACTCCCTCGGAAGGGGTGAAATTTTCGAGCTTTCCCAAGCGAGGGATAAGGACTCGAAAAGGGTGAAAATTTCGAACAAGTTCTTTGTTCGAGTCATCACGTACTCCCTCGGAAGGGGTGAAATTTTCGAGCTCTCCCAGGCGAGGGATCGAGGACTCGAAAAGGGTGAAATTTTCGAACAAGTTCTTTGTTCGAGTCATCACTCCCTCGGAAGGGGTGAAATTTTCGAGCTTTCCCAGGCGAGGGATCGAGGACTCGAAAAGGGTGAAATTTTCGAACAAGTTCTTTGTTCGAGTCATCACTCCCTCGGAAAGGGTGAAATTTTCGAGCTCTCCCAGGCGAGGGATCGAGGACTCGAAAAGGGTGAAATTTTCGAACAAGTTCTTTGTTCGAGTCATCACTCCCTCGGAAGGGGTGAAATTTTCGAGCTTTCCCAGGCGAGGGATCGAGGACTCGAAAAGGGTGAAATTTTCGAACAAGTTCTTTGTTCGAGTCATCACTCCCTCGGAAGGGGTGAAATTTTCGAGCTTTCCCAGGCGAGGGATCGAGGACTCGAAAAGGGTGAAATTTTCGAACAAGTTCTTTGTTCGAGTCATCACTCCCTCGGAAGGGGTGAAATTTTCGAGCTCTCCCAGGCGAGGGATCGAGGACTCGAAAAGGGTGAAATTTTCGAACAAGTTCTTTGTTCGAGTCATCACTCCCTCGGAAAGGGTGAAATTTTCGAGCTCTCCCAGGCGAGGGATCGAGGACTCGAAAAGGGTGAAATTTTCGAACAAGTTCTTTGTTCGAGTCATCACTCCCTCGGAAGGGGTGAAATTTTCGAGCTCTCCCAGCCGAGGGATCGAGGACTCGAAAAGGGTGAAATTTTCGAACAAGTTCTTTGTTCGAGTCATCACTCCCTCGGAGGGGGTGAAATTTTCGAGCTCTCCCAGGCGAGGGATCGAGGACTCGATAAGGGTGAAATTTTCGAACA
Organism: Spergularia bocconei; assembly: GCA_963457585.1. Classification (NCBI taxonomy): domain Eukaryota; kingdom Viridiplantae; phylum Streptophyta; class Magnoliopsida; order Caryophyllales; family Caryophyllaceae; genus Spergularia; species Spergularia bocconei. Next base: position 6,249,205 of record OY734944.1, on the reverse strand, counting down.
AGTTCTTTGTTCGAGTCATCACTCCCTCGGAAAGGGTGAAATTTTCGAGCTCTCCCAGGCGAGGGACAGGCGACTCGAAAATGGTGAAATTTTCGAATACGTTCTCTATTCGAGTCGTCACCCCCTCGCAAAAGGACGCAATATCAGAGAAGAAGACAACGCCTCGAAGGGGCACGACTGCACGACATGGCTTTACCAAGGTCTACAAAGTATACCTCGATAAAGGGCGGCCAGGGGTCGTACCCTGGTCGCCCCCGATAAGTCCGACCTTGCTGACAGCGAGGGGCGCGACCAAGATCCGAGGGGCTTTGTTAGTACCACTTTGTGGTTGGGCCATAGCCCTTAGCAAAGTAGTAAAGCCCATATCATGCAAAAAGCCTCTTTCAAGGACAGCCCTTGGATGGAAGGGGAATAAAGGGTCAATATGGAGTGGGGAAACCTAGGATTATTCCTACGTCCCCCTCTATCATTATAAATACCCCCTTTATGACCCATCAAAATCAGGTTCTTACACACACATTCCCAAAATTCTGACATTCTATTCTCTGATTATCCTCTTAATTCGTGCAATAAAGGCTCTTTTGTCTTATTTGCCACCCTCTTCCGAAACCCCTCACTGACTTGATCGTCGGAGGGGCGACGCCTGGTGAAAACCGGGCTCCCTTCTTTGCAGGTACTCCCGAGGCAAGCCGAGCAACTGTCCTTCGAAGAACTCACATCCAACAGAGTGTACACCTAATTTTCCTAAATTACAGTGGGAACAAATCAAATTACACATATTACAAATATATTTACCAAATATATACTTATCACATATCCTAATATACACCTTGCATTTCAGTTTAATGTGTTCTGTTGTGGTGGTGTTGTAATCGGCTGCTACTTGCTTCACAAGCTTCTTGATGCCTGCTCTGCTGGGAATTTCCTTAATTACTGGGCCGCGCTCGCCAATCCTGGATCCGCCACCTTAAACGCTTGGTACTATACTTCTATTCTTTTATTTCTCTTCCTCATTTCCGTTTTAGAGTGAAAAAAAATAGTTAAAATCCTGGTGATCACTGATAAAAGATATCAACTATTAATTTTAGCAGTCTCTGATTTCACGGGGTTGAAAACTGGTAGGTATTATCATACTAATTTTTCGCATTTCTTATTTTGGATAGCCGATTTCAACCCGACTTCAATGCGGTCGTTAAGGCCTTCCCTCCAAGAGCACTGGCGAATAATGCTGAGTGTGGAAGTAGTGGTGGCGCCAGCAGTTCGCTCGCATCAAGGCTGGCACAAGTAAAATCCATTCAAGTTGCGGGTAAGAGTTTTGTGTTTAGCAACGCCAACATAAGAAAGATGAAGGCCATGGCAGCGATCGCGACAAGTAGTTCTGATCACAACCCTTATCCAACATCATTCGAGGCCGTAACTGGCTTTATTTGGCACCACATTTTTGCTGCAGCTTGTACAACAGCAGGTCTCCAGGGCGACGACTCTAGCACAACGACGGAGATCCTATTTATGGCAAATGTACGACCAAAGAGTTGCCCTCCACTACAAAGCACGTCCATTGGTAACTTATGCAAGAGCGTGCATGTCCAGGTTAATAATTTACGTGACTTCCCCAAACTAACTGCAGATATCCATGCAACAATCTCCAAAACGATGGAAAATCTAAAGGGAAGTTTGCCAGAAATAAATCCATTTGCAAATCGAGATTACTATAAGCTTGGTTCATATTTTTTCTCGAGTTGGTGCAAACTTGGGTTGAATGAGGTTGACTTTGGGTTCGGTAAGCCCAATCGGGTTATTCCAGTGGGTATGGTACATCCATTCCTAAGGAATTCCGTGCTCTTAGTTGACTATATTGATCAAGATGGAGATAATGGTATTGAAGCATGGATATTTCTTGAGGCAAAAGAGATGCAAGTCCTAGAATCCAACCCACAATTTCGTGTTTTTACTTTACCTAGCTGATTTGTCAAATCATTTAACATTAGTTGTAAGTCGCATGATTTGGGATCTTTTTACGTATGTACCATATTTGGCAATAATTTTACTAGCTAGAAATCGTTTGTGACATCCACTCGTGTAGGCTCTACAGCCATTCAACAAGTAGCAGCAGCAAGCAAGGTAGCTCATTATGATAAGAAGCTACGTACATGCATTATAGAACAGAGCCAAGAGAACGGTTCCAGTCAAAGCGGTTACAGCCGGTCAAACTAAAGCTGACTCCGATACATACATGTCAGCGATGGTTATTTGTAATAATAATCTCGGAGTGTAATACCTTAGAAGCCGTTCGATATCACTGTCGTTTTCAATTTTGGTTTTTTTGTGTAAAAAATTTAGTTAAATAAGTTGCAAAACTAAATTTTAATTGTATGAATCTATAATAGTCATACTGAAAATAAAAACTGACAACTGAAAACTGAAAACCACTTTCTCTCAGGTTTTCAAAAACGGGGCTTTGGTTTAATAAAAAAAACTGAAAACTGAAAACAGAAACGATACCAAACAGGCCCTTAGCTGTAATGTAGAGCTATATAAGTAATCAAATTATCATTACAAGAGCATACAATTCAAGAGAATATGTGAAGACGACGGAGGAGGATATGGAGGAGAAAGAGGATAAGAGAGAGAAAAGTGGATGTGATTATTATGTGAGACGGGAAAGAAAATGAAGCAAAAAAAAAAACACAATAAAGTATTATACGCGCCGTTCGATGGTGATAACTGATGCCACGTACACACTTTAGGCGTCGGTTATTCATATGATCGCCATCTGAAGAATTGAGCAAACCCTTGCAAATTTTCCGTATCTTGTAGCGTCGATTTTGTTTAACGACTGACGCTTAAAGACTCTTATGGCGTCGGTTGTTCTACAACTGGCACCGTAAGGGAGACGCCATTTTAGCCTTTTCTACTAGTGTAAATCATCTAACCAATTTTAATTAGGACAATGTTAGAGGTCTACAGTGTAGAAAGTGTCTACGATTAGCATTAATTTTACTACACTAGCAAAATTTTACTACTCAGACAAATAATTTTACTGCATGTTTTTTTCCTCACAAATTAATTTTACTACTCCAATCTCAATTTTATTACAATTAACTTAACTAGTTCTTTGACCCGTGCAAACTTGCACGGGGCGTTTCACCTCTTTGTTCTTAGAACTTGTTTTAGTTTAGGAATGTTTGTAAAGATTTCCAATACTGTATTAAGATGTCACTACTTCCAATTTACAACAGTAGTGTTAGTTAGATTTTCGAATAACTTGAGTTTTTGACACACTAAAATAGACTCGATACGCACTGGATAAACGAACTGTATTGTCCAGCGAATAACCTCACAAAAGAGGTAATTAGCTATATATGTTTAGATATTACTCCATAGAAATTGCCAATTATAAATGTAGTAAATAATAAATTATTTCTTTCCTTCTCCAAAAAAAAAATAACGAATTAAAATACTAATGTCACTTTTATCAACCAAAGCCCTTAACCATAGAAAAGTTGATCATATTTGACCTCGCCCGCTTCTTTTGGTCATGGACCCGTTTTTTTTATTATTATTTGTCACCCGTATTGAACCACAATCGATCTGACCTGTTGATCAAAAGGACACATAATCAACATAAATCAGCCTAAATTCAAACTAAATCTCAAACTTTACTTTTTCATTTGTCTTAGACTCTTAGACTTGCATAATTAATACTCAGACCCATTTTAATTTTTTTTGTTTCAATTGCCACTCTTTTTTAAATGTATCTCTATTTATTGCCTTTATTTTGTAGAAGTTTCTTAGTAGTTCTAATTCAATTTAGGTCACTTAACCCGTAGGTGGTAGGACATTAGCAATTTTATACCCTTCATAACACATGGGTATTTTGGGCACTGGTGTTTGAGTTAGGGCGAAGTGGTATGTAATTTTGTAAATATAATTTCGGTTTCTTAACTGGTAGGATATTATACGACATTAGTAGTTCACCCGTGTAAATTAATTGCTCTATCGCTTATATGTCATTATTGATAACTCGTTTGTAACTATCGTGCGATCGGTCTAGCAATTATAGGCATCCTCTTACACTTTTTTTGTCTTTTAGAAAATTGGCGATATACCACTTTTTTATACTATATATGATACTCCCTTTGTCCCATTTAATATTCTACCCTTTCAATTTGAAGTCGTCTGAGTGAATACTTTACCTTTCTATTCTCGGGTCATTTTCTAATTGCCCGGGTTGTTATAAGCAAATGATAGTAAACCAATTTTTATTTGGCCCAGATATGGTGAGACTATTTTCAAACATTGCCAATGTAATGGATGTGTATTAAGATATAAAAAGAAATAGGACCGACGAAGTTAAACCTCACAAAAGTTAATTCTATTTGACATCGTCCTATTTCTTGGTCATCAACCCGTTTTTATTTTTATTTTACTTATGAACTGTATTAAATATTAATCTATGTTTTTAACCTCAAACTCGTCCGACACATTGTTCAAATTTGACCTTTAATTTTACAGCATTCACCCTAAATTCAAACCAAAACTTTATTGCGACAATCGTGAGTTGACTTGAATTCGTACTTAACGCGATTCATGTACAGGTCTAAACAAATTAGTTTTGGTATGACATTTCAAAATGTATTTTTAAAGAGGGAATTTGCACTAATTTTAATGGCTTTTTTGCCATTAATTATGAACTAAATTAAATTACCATTTACGGGGAAAGGTTTGATGAATTAAAATCCGAAGATATTGGTAATATTTTAGTACGTAGTCATGTTCAATTTTATTCTTTCCTAGATTATAAGGTGTTTTAAATTTTCCAGATCCATTCCATTTTTATTTTAAAATTGTCGTATTTAGTAGAATTCCTTAAATTTTCCATTCTTCAATTTTATTTGTTTCCTATTTTAATTTTAGAATTATATTGCAACAAAATTCTCGTTTTTTTTCCTATTACATCCGGATATTATTGATTGAATGAAAAGAGTTGATCATCTGGGACACGAACCCACTTTTAGTGCAAAAGAGGTAGGACTCATATTAACTTAAACCCGTTTGGACACGCTTATTGTTGGGTCAGACCTAACCTAACTTTTTAGCCTAATTTAATCTATGATTAAGACACATATTCAACAACATCGAGCTAAATATATACTCGTTAACTATAAATTTAACATAAGCTTTAGAAATTAGTTGTTGTCTCGGGATTGTTTTGAGATTAGAAAGTAAGTAAAATTAAGATATTAATTTAATTAAGGAGTTAAATGAATGAAAATGCTATTTTTAATTTTATTAACATGCGATCATGTATTTTTTAGCCTTAACCCATCCCGTTCACGTTTCTAACCCGTTATTGACCAAGCCGTTTCATTTTACATGGATGATCAAAGGTCTGCAAATAAAAGGGATATGCAAGAGTTTTATCCGAAGCCTACTAATTAACTTGTACCTGTGAGTCAGTGACTTGTAAGGCATGTGTAAAGTGGGAATCTTTGATACTTTTATTCTCGATAAAAGAGTAAAGCAAAGACACCAGCAACTTAGATAAAATAGATAATTAAGGAGTTCTTTAGATGTTGAACGATATTACTCACTAATCATCATCATATATAAGAACGAATTAAACTAAATTAGGGCATGTTTGGTATACTTTTATGTTTTCATTTTTCATTTTTGATGTTAAGTAGGAGTATGATTTTTATGTACAATTTACGATTTTTATATTAAATTTACGGATATACTTGAATGCTTTTTTATACAAAAATACGATTTTTATACTTGAATGCTTTTTTATACAAAAATACGATTTTTATATCATACAACTACTTATACGATTTTTATGATTTTCTTGTACAAAATTTAAGATTTTTATACTTAAAATATGTAATGTATTTTTACGGCTAAAGCTATTTTATAATATACTTAAATATTTATTTAATATATTTTGTGAATTTAGGAAAAATAAATTATATTACAAAATTAGTTGAAAAATAGAGCTAGGTGTGAAATTGCACGAATTGAAAAGTTAGGGTGGTAAATTGCTCAATTAGATCTTAGTGTGTTAAATTGCACACTTTCGCCTACCAAAATGTAATACTACACCTATAACCAGAATTGTTAAGCAGTTTAGCATCAAACCAGAATTAAAACGCAAGCTAAGTCAAGAACTAATAAACCAAGTAGATCGAGACGCAACTTCTAAACTCAAATGCAATTGGATAGGTCGATAAGTGCAGTCATAGAGTAGGATACATCAAATTCAATACGTTTATAAATAAATTAGCTAAAACCATAGAAAAAAAAATCAAGAAATAAGATTATTTAAAGACCAAATTCCCCGAGCCTTCTCGCAAAAGAGGAGTTGTATGTATAAAAAAGTCAATTGATATGGCTGCCAAAAAATACTTTCCAAAGTAAAGCAATATTCTGGGAGTAATATTTCAATGGAATCATTTAGCGAATTTGTAAAATCTAAAAATAAGATCACGTCACATCGGGTTTTTTTTTTATTACTCAAATCATGACAAATTCTTGTCCTGATTCTTTTTATTTTTTTGAAATATTTCCTTATTCTAAGGAATTGCCTAACAAATTATTTATTTAAATATAAATTTATATTTTAGGACTAATGGATCATTTCATTTATTTCCCCTTCAATTATGGCCGAAAATTCGGTATATTTTAAATATTTGATAATTTGTTTTAGAAATCAAATTAATTATAAATATTTTATTTCCCAATTTTTTTTTTTTTTAATGAGGTAAGCGTACAAGAAAAGAAAGATTAGGTGACCCTTCTCTCCAGGGTATCACCTAACTTATCAGAAGAAAGAAAATGCAGAAAATAAGGATCAGTAAAACATAAATCAGGGGCACCATCCCGAGGATTAAGGATAGAGTGCCCTAGGGAAGCTAACCAATCAGCTGCACGATTAGATTCTCGAAAGATGTGCGTAATCGACCATCGCCTGAAACTTGTCAAAATACTTTGAATGTCCTTGATGATGAAGTCAACCGTCCATGGAACTTTGTAACGACCCAATACTGCCTGGATGATGATTAAATTGTCACCTTCAATCATTACATCTTGAAACCCATGCGTTCTAGCTAACAAAATGCCGGCTCGGAGGGCTTGAGCTTCAGCTAAGAGAACAGAGCACCGCCCCAAAGAAAACGCACGACCGTCTAGGAAATTCCCATCGGAGTTGCGAAGAAGGAAACGAGGTTGTTGCGAACCGAGCCATCAAAGTTGATTTTGATGACTCCAGGAGGAGGAGGAAACCATCTGACTTGAAAAGAGGATGAAGCGGATGGAAATGTGGGAGAAGAGAAAGGGGGAGAGAAGAGATCAAGATCATTCCTAGCTTTCCATTCCTTGTGGGAATAGAAAGCTCGGAAAAAACACGCTAAGGGGTCCATTATATTTTATTTCCCAATTAATTGTATCGGCCAACTGAATTTTTTTTTTTTTGTTTTTTTAATAATATCCGGCTCAAGATGTTTGCCTTTAAAATGATTACGGCTCTAAAATTATTGAAGATTTTATCTTCCGAAATCCATAATATGTTGATATAATTATGGAAATTATATGACATATTATTCTTTTTAGATTCTTTCCCAAATAATTTTAAAAATGATGGATCGTGTATTATATTTTTCCTAAATTATCTGACATAATATTATATTTTTCACCCTAATTTAGTGTTGCAATATTTTCGGCTGAAATCTCATATATTTATTCTGAAGATATATATTTTCATTCTATAAGATATTTTGATGGATTATGGAGGTATATATTTTCCTTTTTTGGGGTATAACAGTTGGTCTAAATCACATAATTATGGAATAAAATATACAAATAAGCACATATAGTGTGAAATCTAGGCGCGTGGCAAGCATAATATGGCATGTGTTCGGCATAAGCTCGTTAGAGCTATTTGTGGTAGGTTTTTTTTGACATCATCGCCTATGTGGACGTTCTCATATTGGTTCAAAGGCACGCCTATTAATATAATATATATTTTACATTGTAGACAAATTAATTGTGTCTACACTGTAAACCTTTAGCAATATGCTTTTAATCAAGGTCGGTTGAGTTGATTTTAACTAAATCCTATGATCTACTAGTATGTGGTATCCTACTACTAACTACACAGTTATTGCTAATGATAGGTGGATTTTATTGTGAAATTTTAGAAAGATGAGGAAATTATGAGAAGTGAATGAGGTAAATGTGAGAGAATCTCTCTTGGCCGGCCCTCCTCCAATCTCTCTCTCCTCTCTCGTTTTTTTTTTAATTTGTTTTGCACTTAAATGTTGAGAGGGTGATGGAATTGGAGTGGTGAGGTGTTAGGGGTGAGTCACTACTTACCAAAAATATCTACATATCTAATGTAAATTAACGCAATAAACAAGTGACAAAATAAAAGAACCACCAACGAGAGAAATTTCATTTTCCATGATAAAGTGGGTATGGCAGCTAAAGACGTGGTCAACCGAGCACTTAGCTACCTCGAAGCATACAGAGAAATGCTAAGGGGACAGAAGTCTCCACAGGCGCATCTAACGGATGTTTGGAAGGCCCCAAAGCAGGGTATGTCCAAAATAAATACCGATGGCGCGGTGTTAGGTGACAGTGGTCGAGGCCTAGGTGCGGTTCTCAGAGACAGTACTGGGGAGCTACTCATTGCAGGATGTGAACAAATGCTTGAGCAATGGGAGCCAGTGATTGTTGAAGCCAAGGCGATCATTTTCGGATTGAAGTTGGCGGCTCTTCATGGGTTTGTGGATGTTATTGTGGAATCCGACAATTTACAGGTGATTTCTATGATGAATAGCAAGCGTTTCCCGAAATCTTACTTAGGTAACATTGGTAAGGATATTGTAAATTTACTTTGTAATTTCAATTCCGTTTGTTTTACGCATGTTCGTAGGGAAGGAAACAAAGCGGCTCACTTCATGGCCCATCTTCTTCCCATAGTTTTTTCAGTTAGGTTTTGGTTAGGTACTGGCCCCGAGGGTCTTCACGATGTAATATTTGCAGATCTTTTGACTGCTTTTAGCTAATCTACTCGGTAGTTTTCTCAAAAAAAATAAAAGAACCACCAATAGCTTCCTTGTTCACTAAGGGCAAGTCCAGGGCCTTTCAACATCTCAAAATTTTTGTCCTCTAGCTCTTGTTTTAATTGGGGAAGGATAATGTGTCATTAGTGTAAATTTAAAGGAAAAATATAAATAGTTAGCATTTTGTTAGTATAAATACACATGACATACGAGTGATGTCATACAAGTTAGAAAATACTCGGGATATTTAGTAGTGTAAAAGGAAAGACAGGTTAGGCTCGTCTCGAGCGATTGTAACTCGGTTTGTGGAAAAATGAAAAAGGTTTAATTAAATTAATAAATAAATGAAATTAGGATTAAAATGTTAAAAATTAACTAACACTGTTAATACTATTTACATACTTTCGAAATTTTAATATAAATAGTAAATGAATGGAAAAGTTTAAATTGTTGAGAAATCGTTACAATCACAAATAAACGGATAAAAATGGGTAATAGAAATAATAAAGTAAACTAGAACTAGAAAATAGAAATCTTATATTAAAAGGTGTTTTAAGCAACGATCACGTTCAGTGACCTCACTTAGGCCATCCCGCATGCCATGTGGCATCATAGATGAAAAGCACATTAAGAAATATTCTATTGTTTAATTTTGAAATCCAATTATTGTTATTTTAATTTGCGTTTACCTTTAACTCTATCACAATGCAACTTTTGAACTTCATTCTTTCTCAAAAAATTAGCAAATAAAAGTTAATTTGGGCGTAGCCGGACAATACCTAGTAATAGATTAATAAAAATGAAATCAATTAGTGAGACAAAATTTGATATCTATGGAAGTGCTTGGTGATTGGTGATTAATGAAATAAAGAGCTCCAAGTGTTTCTTCCAGCTTGCTTCGATAGGGAGATTGTTGGGTGCAGCCGTTGACTTTATCATCTCGTTATTTTATTAATATCAATATGAGTTGTTGTTCTTTAATTTTAGGTCATAATATGAGTTAGTTATCCATTTCTTTGTCCTGTGACGTTAACTCAAAACATATTTTATATATAATACCGAAATGGTTCAATTACTTTTCATCATATAAAAGACTTTTAGTAGTGCGATTTAGAACTTTGTAGTTACAAACTTACATATCCACGGTATAAATTAGTAACTATAATAATTATTTGGCAATGTAAACACACATTATACGTAAAGCTTAACGTATAGTTTGTCCTCCTTCGGTTTTGTATGAGAAATACACTCCATGCACGTTCCCTATCTTTTCTTGTATGTTGCTCAAATTTTTTTCTTGAATAACTTGTTGCGGTGTGACATAGAGATTAATGTTGTATGCTCACTAAAATCTGGTATTCTGGTAAATAACCAATGTATGGCAAAAAGAGATTAATTATGTACGTCTAATATCATTATTAAGATGGAAAATAATGGCTATTTCAAAAAAAGAAAATGATGGATGAAATTATATGTAATTGAATTTATAAGTAAGAAGTTGAGTGCTTCTTTGAGCTTGCGTAGTCATGAAGCTAAGATTGTTGGCATGGAGTAATCATCTAGTCTTTTTTTTTAATTAGTATGAGTACGTAACCAGTTTGATGCTCACCATTTCTTTGTTTGCGCGTTAACTCCAAACATATTCTATTATCGGTAGTTTTTCTATTATATTTGACATTGACTTCTTTTGTTGTTATCCTACATATAACATATAAAGGAAAGTATAGACTAATCTAATTTGGTATCTAACAAATTTAGTAAGTTATTGGTTTGTCTCAAAAGTACAATAATTATGCTGGACAAGGGGGAATTAGCAAAATGTATAGCCCAAGAAGTGGCTAAAAGTGGACATGTACCCCAGGAATTTCTTCACAAGGAGAGCCTCCCCCAGGCTACTGATCTCCCTGATGATTTCTGGAGAGATACTCTGCTGATCGATTTGTCGCTTCTTTGTTTGCCGTCGCCGGCCGCAGATGATGAACTTGCCAAGCTCCACTCAGCTCTCTCCAACTGGGGCTACTTTCAGGTATAAATCTTTTGAGATTAATAGGGCTCAATTTAACTGTTATCTTCTAGTGCACTCTAAACCATGCAAATATAAGACCGTCTTACAGAAGTTTTAAGATGTCGTCGTACTTAAAATGATCTTTTGTCGTCATAGGTAAAAAATCATGGGATAGAGGATTCATTTCTTGATCAAGTCATGGAAGTTTCCAAGGGGTTTTTCGGGCTCCCATTGGAGGAGAAGATGAAGTACCATTCACCAGAAGAGAGAATTCAAGGCTACGCAAATAAGTTGGGTCGGAGCTCAATTACTGAAATCAGCTATTGGAGCGACATGATGTTTCTTAGTCTTCAACCTGAAGCTAAACGCAAGCTTAAATTATGGCCAGCAAATCCTGAAAACTTTAGGTAGTACTCGATCATTACCAATAATAAATTCTTCCACCCATGATGTGAAACCTGATACTAACTCCCTCGTTAAATCTAAATTTGATTTGAATTCTCTTACATCTTTGTGCAAGTAAAAAAGCACAAAAATTCTAACATAATTTGTTGTCGACTTGTAGTTGGCAATTAGATTAGGGAAATGATATTGTGACCATTGAATTCTATATAGTAAAATTCAACCATCAATACATTTTAACCAAGGTTAAAAGTTTCATCTAATTATCTTATATATAGTGCATGCACATCGTTACATAGGTACGAGCTATATACGTATGGATTTTCTTCAATTCCTTTATTATCACTTATGATTTATTTATCTAAAAATTTGCGCAGCACGACGATGGATGAATACTCAAAGAAGTTAGCAACATTGTCTGAAGCTCTTTATAAGGCAATGGCAAGGTCTCTCGAATTGGAAGAAGACGTCTTCTTAGACAATCAAGGGAAGGAAAGAGCAATGAGTTGCGCGTTCAACTACTACCCTCCGTGCCCATGCCCAGACCGTGTTCTTGCCATCAAACCCCATACCGATGGCTCAAATATGACTATTCTTTTACCAGATAAAGAGGTTGCCGGTCTCCAGGTCCAGAAAGATGATCAATGGTATAATGTCCCTATTATTCCCGGTGCCTTACTCGTTAACTTAGGTCAACTTGGAGAGGTACGTCGTACGTCTTAATTAAACTCCTCATAGTCTCATATATACAATGCAAATTCTATTAGTCCCTAAAAAGGAGAGGATATTTTTGTGTATGATTTTGCAAAAATACTAATAAGTGTAGACACATTCTACTTTGTCTAAATATAGACTCCTAGCATTTTTCTATCTATGTATAAAAGTCATGGCGCGTTTTCTCCAAATGATCGATGCAGGCTATGACTAACGGGATATTCAAGAGTGTGATCCATAGGGTTGTAACGAATACTGGGAAAGAGAGGTTGTCTGTGGCCGCATTTTTCACTCCTGAAGATAGAAAAGATATTGAACCAGTCCCTGAATTGATCAATGATCAGCAACCCCAACGATACAAGAAGATCAGCACTGCTGACTTCAAGCGAGAGGCCAGAGGGGTCTAACACATTGACATATATATATACTCCCTCCATTTCAAAATATATGACGTTTTCGGTTTTCGAGGAGGCTATTGACTTTCGATTTAACAAAAAACTAATGAGATTTTTATGGGCAAAGTTATACTCATTAGATTCGTATCGAAATAAGGTTTCATAAAATTATAGTTTTATAATTATTAGCCTTGTCGTTTAGAGTATATTTACGTTTAAAGTCTCACCTTGAAAAGTGAGAAAGTCATATATTTTGAGAAGGAGGGAGTATATGACATTCAAAGTTTATCCAACTATATATCACCTACCAATAATGTTGGTTGAATTGAAGGGGATCATCATATTTTCTTATATCATATACTATATTCTTGTTGATAGCGTGTATAATTGTATCTTCATTATGTAATTTGTAATGACTGTAATTGCACTTGTAATATCGTATGTCTTATATTGAATGAAATGTAGTAATCCCGACAAGGGAGTTTACACAAACTTACAATGCTGATTTTATTGTTCCACATTATATTACTCATCGATGTTTGAAATCTTATATGCATGGTGTACTGAAAACTACTATTATTGCGTAAATACACGAACGCGCTTTACAATCGCTAATCCTCCTTTTTTTTACATTGTTGTTGCGCATTGGTCTTTTTGTTTTCTATTATTGTTGAAGACATATGGCTAGAGGCCTATAGTGTAAACATAATTAATTTATCTATAATGTAAAATTGAGTTCGTTGTAGCAATATTGAGATTACAACAACAACCAAGCTTTATTCCCAAAAAGATTTGGGGTCGGTTAACATGAATCGTCATCTAGTAAAATTATTTTGTATCGAAAAATTGATGTAGTAAAACTAATTGTAGTAAAATTGAGATTGAAGTAGTAAAATTAATTTGTATCGAAAAATGAGGTAGTGAAATTAATTGTGTTAATAATAAAATTATTTGAGTGAGTAGTAAACCTTTAATAGTGTAGTAAAACTATTACTGATAGTAGACATTTTCAAGTGTCTACACTGTGAACCTCTAACGTTGACCCATTGTCCTTGTTGAATAGCAGAATAGGTGATAACCTGTTAGAATAAGTGGTTGTGCAAAATACGGATAGGAACGTCAATTAATTAATTTATCATATATTACATCCTCGTGTTAGAATAAGTGGTTGTGCAAAATACGGATAGGAACGTCAATTATTTTAACATCTATTACATCACTCAAATTGATCATACAAGAAACAAGTTTGTGAAAGAAGTATTCAAATACATAGAGTTATTCAACCATTATAAAAAAAAGGGTTTTTTGCGAAACCCTACCTTTAAATGTTCGGAATTTGCGAAACCTTACCTTTTATAATAAAAATTGCGAAAAACTACCTTAAAAAGACTTTTCTTTGCAAATCCCTACCAAATTGTATCTTTCCGTCTAATTTAATAGTCATCCATCTATTGACTGTTTGTTGACCTTATTCATCACTTTCATCTTTAACAATACCCAATTTTCCCCAATTATTTCTCTCACCTCTGCCCAAAATTCCCAATTCACTTGAATTCACATAAAAAAAATCCAAATAAAAAAATTATGGTATTCTCTCGAACTCACAATCTTGCTTGAAAATCAGGGCCTTGGTTTTGCACCCACTCCTAACTTTTCCTCCACTTTTTATTCACACAACTACCTAATTTTTCTTAATCTTTATCTTTTCCGACATACAAATTTGCAGGGAAATTTTATGAAAATGGAAGATGGGTTGGCTTAACATAGGAGGCAGATTATTGGGCATGTTAATGGTGGTAAGGTTATTAAGAAGGCAAAAATGAGAAGAAGATCATTGGTATCTTCGGGGAAGTCTAGGTAGAGAGGGAGGGAAAGAATGGGGAAATCTGGGTAAAAGATTGAAAGTGATAAAAATAATTACGGATAGTTGGGGATTGTTGAGGATGAGAGTGAGAAATAAAGTCAACAAACGGTTAATAGATGGGTGACTGTTAAATTAGACGGAAAGATACAATTTGGTAGGAATTTGTAAAGAAAAGTCTTTTTAAGGTAGTCTTTCGCAACTTTTATCATAAAATGTAGGGTTTTGCAAATTACGAACATTTAAAGGTAGGGTTTCGCAAAAAACCCATAAAAAAAATAAAACTTGCGAAACACGTAGTAAATTAAAAGAGATAAGGTATGCGCCAGGCGATGTCCAAGGTGAAGTAACGCCACCTATGCACGTGCTTGATTTATATAATGTCATATCTTTCCGAAACTACAACAATCCGCCAAACTAATTAAGACCATAAAATGCAGCTAAATGTTACGAACTTGTTAAAATATTTAAGTTAGTGCACAAAATTACGTTAACTACTATATACTCAATTAGGAGGAATTCTACGGTGCACGACGTGTACCGAAACGTACCGTAATAATGCTTAAATCTACCGTTCATTATGTTAGAAAAGATCTACACCGTCCATTGATTTGTAATTTTTTATATTTTGTAAATTATTTTCTAAATACTACAAAAGTCTTAATTTATGAAAAAAAAAAATACCGTAGAATTCAGTGCTAGTAGGAGATCGCCGAACGGTTGGTAGATAGAAATTATGGCCGAGGTACTAGCCGGATTAGGGAGGCCGTCGGTAGCGGTTGCCGGAGAAAGTGACGCCGCCGGAGGGAGATCGATCGCCGGAAAGGGTCGTCGGAGTCCTCGCCGAAATAACTGGCATACCGGGAATATCGTGGGAGTGACTAGTGAAGTAGGCTGTCGTCGGAGGGAACAAGTTTCTTCTTCAACGCCGTCGGCTACCACGCCTGACTAGTTGTGTGAAATATTGCTGAACATATAATGTTAATATATATTTTAGGTGCAAGTTTATGCCAGTACCAGACATTAGCTTAATTGGTTTCAATCTATCTACAGTATTTCACTTCAAAGGTCACTGGTTCGAGCGTTCGTTTTGTTTCTTTTTTCCCTTTATTTTTTATTTGGTTATGGTTTTCACTTTTTTACTTGAGGCTTTTAAAGTGAGACTCTATTGTATTTGTGAAACAATTTAACTAGGACATGAAGTTACGAGGCTTGTAATCTTTGGGTAGTTTGAACGTTTAAATTTGAAATGAGAAATTGAAAAAGTTTGAAGAAATCTTCTTTTATGGTCATTTGTAGAAATGACTATGATTAACGCACATTATAATGATATTTTAAAAATATGATATAGGGGATTGTATCACACCATTTTTTCCGATCATTTTAAAGTTGTTCTTTTAAGCATATGTTACCATTGCATTATCACTGATACGAAAATGTTACTTCGTATATGATATTGTCAATCAAAGCGCTCGATCTCTAGTTTTTTAGAACATTAGTAAGAGTTCTAGGATTTGTTTCATCGTATATGATATGCAAGGTCGATTATGAAATAGCAAAATTATGTACCCATTACGTGTTTAGAAAATGATATCATTTACCTTAAAACGTTTAAATGGTTTCTAACAATAAAATACGATGCACTCCACAAGAAGAGAAACACATGTTAGAACTTAGAAGAAGACTAACTTAATACTCCTAATTGGTATAATCAACCTTATCATAACATTTAGTTAAATAAACAAATACTTGTATATGAAAAGGAACCCTAAAATTTTCGATCTCCAAGAGTTACAATCGAAAATTAAGATCACATTACACGGAAAATGAAAATGAAAATGAAAATAAAATGAAAATGGAACTTCAAATATTTTTTTAATAACATTCAAATTTTTCGTTTTCTTTTGAAAATATTGATTTTCAGAGAGAGAGGGGGGAGGGATCTATAATTTCAAAATAAAGTTAATAAAAAAAACAATCTACGCCTTGCAGGATTCGAACCCTCACCATGGGTGGGATATTGGGAAGCACTGACTGTATGTCATATACTAGTATTGGCTGTAATCTGTATATAGACCCATAAAAAAAAATATCAACCAGATTTTTCAGCGGAGGTCGAAGAGGTCCGTTTCCGATGGCCGACGGCGACTTCACCCACAGTCGCCGTCCCTCCGCTCCGTCCCCTCCTCTGCACCGTCCCATCCATGGATCTCCAATCGTCAGCGGACGACGTGGAGGAGGAGACGGAGATGAGGGACATCGATTTTCGGTGGTCGTCGCCGACAAAGTGGGTAACATAGAGGTGACAGATGGCAAGAGCAGTTGCCGGTGAAAGGAGGTGGGGAGAGGGAGGAGTGAGAAATATGTAAAAATTAATTTTCCTATATCACTAATTACTAATAAGTAATAACTTATTTTTAGAAAAATAAAAAAATAATTTAAAAGCTATTTATTACGGTACGTTTCGGTACACGTCGTGCACCGTAGAATTCGTCCTCAATTAGTTAACATTAAGCGAACTCCAAAATTCGTTGTCTTAAGAGGAAAAGTTTTAAAACTTGCAATCTAATTGGTCACGAAGTCGTATGCTAGCTAAGCCACGTTATTGCAACCAGGGGCGAACCCAGGATTTTGAGTTGGGGGTTGCGAAATTAGCGAGTCGGCCGAAGCAGGCAAACACCTATAGAGTATATCATATCAAACTCGTTTGACGTTCTTCATCGAAATGCAGATTGAAGAGCCCAATCTATCTATCTACGGAGTATATTAGTTTTTTGTTTTGAAATGTCAATTTAATAGTTATCCATACATATAAGAGGATTTTTCTATATTAGAAACAGATAAACAGATGGTGGTATATTTTTTTTTATAGCTATCATCACTCCCAAATCCCTCAACTCCCCGATGTGGGAGAATTTTCAAGTTCATATACCATATCAGCACCCCCAAATTCCTCAACTCCCCGATGTGGGACAAATTTCAGCTTCAATATCAACTTATCTAATCTTTGCCTATACTTCCCAGTTCCCACGAAGCTATCTATCATCAAATCTCTTCATTTAGTGGTTATCATTACCCACTTTATATTTCACCACTACTAAAATTGATTAATTAGTTGATGTTCTATGTTAACAACTGCTTTCATTATTATTTACCCCAAACAAGAGAGGCAATCTAACATGAATTGCACAATTCAAAACATCCAATTGTCAACCATAAATATCACCCCAAAAAAAGTCCCCTGTAATTGTCCCCTGCAATCGTAGTGGGTTTGTGAGGTGAATGATTTCTACAAGGAACCTATAGGATTTTATAGGAAGCAACACTCTATCTCAAGACTCCATGAGCGATGTGGGACAACAATGTCTTCAAGAACGTTGTAAAACGTTTGACAACATGAAAAGATATTTTCTCCCACATCGGCCTTGGAAAGAGGATGAAGCAGTTGCTTTTCTATATAAAGGGCTAGACATTATCATATATTGGGCTTTTAAATTGCCGACTGACTTTGGTTGTGTTGGCCTTTTAAAGCAAGAAATATTGAATCAACCAATAAAAATTAAAACTTCCTGATTTTTTTTATTTTGGGTTCGCCCCTGATTGCAACACGTAGAAACTAAACAAGTAAATTAAAGTCGACCAATGTGTTAGAGAGCCATCTCAACCAAAAGTTTAGACTAATGGTTGAGTCCCAATAATTGGTTATATCTTAACACTACCCCTCACGTGAAAATCCTTTGGGCTTGAAACGTGGACTGAAACCACTTTAAATGTGGATGATAAATGCACAAACATTGTGCTGAAATTCCACTTGAAATGAGGGGGCTCCCGGTGGCCTGGGATTGTAACTTGAGACCTCAGTAAGGTTAATTCTTACTGTAATGGTGGTTGTATCGTAATGTAGAAGATAGGTTGTAACAGAATTGAGAGAGAGTTTGGGATGAGAAAGCAAATGTGATTTCTTATTAATTTTCTTAATGAATTGTAAAGATACAAGAGTTGAGTATTTATAGAGCAACTCTAACAGAATTCCTAGTGCTGACTCAGCTTGTAACCGCTTTAACTGCTTTAACTGACTCATAACTAACTTCTAACTAACAATTAACCACCTATAACATCACTCCCTCATTTAACTGACTTGCCCTCAAGTCAGGTTCTAGTAAATGCAGCTACAACAGCAGGATACTGAACTGAGATTAACTCTGCTAACTCCCAAGTAGCTTCAGATTCTTCCTTACCCTTCCACTGAATTAAGAACTCATGTTGCAGCTTGTGATCTGGTGTCACAATCTCTCTTTCTTCTAATATCACAGCAGGTATATATGGCCATTTTATCCACATGTTTACCCTGCAATCCCAGTGGAATATGAACAACCATGGGCAGAATACCCTGGAATTGTTTCAATTGAGAGACATGGACCACATTGTGAATTTTGGCAGATTCAGGCAACTTAAGTTTATAAGCCACCTTGCTGATCACCTTGGCTACCTGGAATGGCCCAAAATATTTCTGAGCAAGCTTCTGGTTACCCCTCATTTGAACAGACTGTTGCCTGTAGGCTTGCAGCTTTAGCCAAACCCAACTTCCTTCAGAAAACACCCTTTCTGACCTGTGTCTATCAGCCATTTGCTTCATCCTGTTCTGAGCTTTAGTCATGTTTTCTTTCAATGCTGCTATCATTTTCTCCCTCCTCTGCAGAGATATGTCCAGGGCATCCACCTTAGATTCACCAGGAAGATAAGGAAGATGGAGGGGTGGTGGTTGATTATACACCACATCATATGGTGTGGTGCCAGTAGAGGTGTGGTAATGGGTATTAAACCACCACTCGGCCAGTGGAAGCCACATCATCCAATCTTTAGGGTTCTCTCCACACATACACCTGAAATACCCTTCCAAGCACCTGTTAACTACTTCAGTTTGGCCATCAGTCTGAGGATAGTAGGCTGAAGACAACTTGAAAGTGGTGTTATGCAGGGAAACAGGCCCTTCCAGAACAGACTTAAGAATACAGGGTCCCTGTCACTCACAATAGTCTTTGGCCACCCATGTAGCATGAAAACATTGTCCAAATAGGCCTGAGCTACTTCGATTGCAGTGAAAGGATGAGAAAGAGGTATGAAATGGGAATACTTACTCAGCCTGTCCACCACCACAACTATCACTTCTCTACCCTGAGATTTAGGCAGTACAATTATAAAATCCATAGAGATATCAGTCCATACTTCTTCAGGTATGGGTAATGGCTGTAATAATCCTGGATAAGCAGCATTATCAGACTTTGCAGCTTGACAAATAATACATTCCCTGATAAATTTGCTGACATCTCTAATTAGACCCTTCCACTGGAATAGTGATTTGATCCTCTTTAGACTTATGTCTCTTCCTGAATGTCCAGCTTCACCAGAGCAATGTTGCCACTGTATTATCTGATTTCTCAGGGTCTGGTTGCTGCCCACTACAATTCTGCCCTTTTTCCTCAATAAACCATCTTGCAAAGAATAATGAGGGACATTCTGATGTTGTTGGATGCTGTTAACCACAGTAGATAAATGTTGATCAGTCGAATATGAAGCTTTGATTGAATCAAATAAGTCATATGAGACTAAAGATATGGCCATTAATAACAGCTCAGCTCCTTCCACTCTTGATAATGCATCAGCAGCCACATTTTCAGATCCACTTCTATATTGAATTTCATAATAAAAACCCATTAACTTGGATAACCAAAATTGTTGAAATGGTGTAGAGATTTTCTGTTGTAACAGCCACTTCAAACTTTTCTGATCAGTCTTTATCACAAAGTGTTGGCTTGACAGATATTGCTCCCATTTTTGCACAACAAAGACAATGGCCAGCAATTCCTTCTCATACACAGACAATTTCTGCCATTTGGGGCCTAATGCTCTGCTGATATAAGCCAATGGATGTCCCCCTTGCATTAATACAGCTCCAATACCTTCATTTGATGAATCAGTCTTTACTATAAATTGCTTGGAAAAATCAGGAACATCAAGTACTTGTGCTGAAGTTAAGGTTGCTTTTAACTGATCAAAAGCCAACTGAGCATCACCATTCCAACTGTAAGCCCCTTTCTTTAGTAAATTTGTCAAGGGATTGCTGATAACAGCATAATTCCAGACAAATTTTCTATAATACCCTGCTAATCCTCGAAAACTCCTCAATTCCTTGACTGACTTTGGAATTGGCCACTCTGCAACAACCTTAGTCTTCTTAGGGTCTGTTTCAACTCCCTTTCCAGATATAAAATGGCCTAAGTATTCCACCTTTTCCATAACAAAACAGCATTTCGACAGTTTTGCAAACATTGTATTTTGCTGCATGATCTCAAACACTTGCTCTAAATGAAACCAATGCTCTGCAGGAGAAGTACTGTCGGGGGTGTGGGGGAGGCTGGACGAGCTGGGCCCACGCCCAGGGCCCCATAATTCAAGTTGTATATATAGAATTTAGTTTTCAGAACAATCAGAAAACACAAGTTGTCCTATTGGAAAAAAAACTTGAAAATGGAGAAGAAGCCTTGGGTTTTGGGTTCGAACCCCACCATCCCTTTTTTTGTTCTTTTTTTTCGAGAAACTTATTAACTCTGTCTTTTTTTCCTTTCTTTAATATTCGAAAAGTTTTAGTTTTTTAGATTCTTTTACGAAGACGAGAAATTTCCGAATGATTTTAACTATTTAGCTCTTATTAACGTCTTTTAGGGGCCCCAATTTTGAAGTTTCACCTGTCATCTGTTTCCGGCTTTTAAGGGTCCCAACCTTGTATTTTCGCCCAGGGCCCCCATTTCCTCCCACACGGCCCTGAGTACTGTAGTCCAATATATCATCGAAAAAGATTAAAACACACTTTCTCAGCAGTGGTTTAAAGGTAGCATTCATCCACCCTTGGAATGAGGCTGGTGCATTTGTTAAACCAAATGGCATAACCAGGAATTCATAATGTACAGTATGAGTTTTGAAAGCAGTTTTAAAGACATCTTCCTGATTTATTCTCAACTAGTGATACCCTGCTCTCAAGTCAAGTTTGGTGAAAATAGTAGCTCCAGACAGCTCATCATTGAGTTCATCTATGACAGGGATAGGAAACTTATCTTTCACAGTTCTCCTATTCAATTCTCTATAATCAACACATAACCTCCAACTACAATCCTTTTTGCCAACCAATTCAAAACTACAGGAGAAGCAAAAGGGCTGCTACTATTCTACACAATTCCATTATCCACCATTTTTTGCACCAATTTCTCAATAGTATCCTTATGTTTGAGAGGATATCTATAAAGTCTGATGCTCACAGGGTTTGAACCATGCTCTAATGGAATCCTATGATCAAATCCTCCTCTTGATGGTGGCAAAGACTTGGTTGATGGTGGCATTATATTTGTGTAATAAATGCTGTAATTCAGGAGGATTTTCAATCTTACCACTGTCACTTGGTTGATCTGATAGATCAGGAGAAGAAATGAGCTGCATCAGGCACAGTTGAGTAGCCTGACCAAACATTGTACTTTGGATGAAACTTCATCAGACATAATGCTGGGCTTCTTGGACTGCACCCCTTTCAGAGTCATGGTTTTGCCCTGCAATTTGAATTTCATAATCAGATCCTTGAAATCCCATTCTACTTCTCCCAACAACCTCAACCATTGAATGCCCAAAACTATGTCACAACCACCCAAAGGAATCAGCAACACATCAGTTGTAAATTTTTGATGCTGCATGATCCAAGAAAAATTCTTGGCAGAACTTTGGCAAGCTAACTGGTTACCATCAGCTACAACAACTTATTGAGGTGGAATCCCTTCAATTTTACACCCCAATTGCTTAGCTAACTTCAGGTCTAAGAAATTGTGTGTACTGCCTGAATTTATGAGAATATGCAGTGGCTTCTTTCCCACTGATCCAATAATCCTCATAGTCTGATATCCCTGACAACCAGATAATGCACTCACAGATATACAAGGTCCTTGCATTAAGAGATCCTCCTGTGGCTGTTCCATACAGAAATCAGATATTCATACAGGTTTTCCTCATCTAAACCTTGTACTTCCATAGTAAACAGTTGTGTTTTTTAGAACTGACACTTGTGACCCTTCTCATATGGCTGATCACAATAATAACACAACCCTTTAGCCTGTTTCTCAGCTCTGACAGAAGCTGGAATGAATGTGCTCTGTCCTAATCTGTGACCATACAGTGCTGCAGTCGATTTTAAGGGTACAGAATTGGGAGTAGGTAACAATGGGGGTTTGGAATTCCCTGATGTGGTGTGATTGTAGTGTGTTAATCCGCATGTTTTAGGCGTCTTAGGATATATTTGAGCGCGATTTTACCGTGATTCGTGGACCGCGCCGTTCGGAGTATTTTGTAACTCATACGGTGGTTTTGCGGAATTTTGGCTGCTCAAACCTTTGGCGATCCTTGGACGATAATAGTAGGTCGAGCTTGGGGTTGTGACGGAGCATGGAGAAGATAGCTCGGCTTTGCATCGGGATTAGCGCACCAGCTCGGGATTAGGAGCGGAGAAGAAGGCGAGAAGTTCGAGCTTCTCGACTCGAGATTTGGCATCCTCGAGTCGAGAAAGCTCACTCTCGAGTCGAGAGGATGTTTCTCGAATCGAGATTTTCCGGACGCTCGACTCGAGAAGGTGGTTTCTCGAGTCGAGGATTTCTGACGCTCGACTCGAGAAGTCACTTTCCGGAAACTTCGTTGAGGCTTGTGGCGGTTTTCTTTTGGCATTTATCTATTTTGTCTTCTAGTGTTTTTGTACTTATCTTGAATAAAGGGGCATGAACCCCTCCCTAGTTCTACCTACCGTTTTGAATGTTACCTGCCTTGTATATATTCACCTTTGATATTTATTTTCATCTTGTACTTCATTCTAGAGAGAGTTTTCATAGTTTTAGAGAGAGAATTAAGGAGAGATTAAGAGTTTTGTTATGAATTCCATCTCAAATATTGTTGTAATTATTTTCATGGAAGGCTAATCACCTTCTAGACTCTTGGTGTAATCAAATTCTCTCATCCTATATATTAGTAAGAATTTCTTCTCTCTAATTTGCCTTTAAATTCATAATAATTAATTCCTTGTTCTTAAATGCATGATTTTTTCTTGTTTTCTCTAATTGGTTAATTAGATTGAATTGGGTTTATCATTTGCTTGGTTTTTAATTGATGGTCATTGATTATTAACCCTAAAGCAGACAACTTTCACATGTTTAGTGTATGGTTATGACTAAAACTTGTGATTAGGGAATTAATTAGGCAACTAATAGGTTAGATTTGATTAGTGTCGAGGTTGCGGCTAATTAGATACCAATTTGGGTTGTTAATCTTTTATTAATCCATGCTCTTCATGCCTTTGGTTTTGATTTGTTTGAGTGGTCACTAGGCAAATTAAGGCTAAAAGGAGGGGAATTTGGTAGCGGTTGCTCAAATTCCCCAATAAAGAGGATTAATTGGTGCAAACCGAGATTATTTATGAATGGTATAATTAGAGAGAGGTAAAAGCTTGCTATATTAGGGTGTTTGAATAGATTATCACCGAGAGTCGCCTTAGTTATCTTGATAAATCGTTAATTTCTTATTTCGTTGACTTTCAAACTAAAAATTCCCCCCTTTTATTGTCTATTTCGTTTGTTTATTTATTTTGCCGCATAGAATTGCATATTATAGACTATTCCTCTTTCTTGTGGATACGATACCCACTTACCCTAGCTTCTTAGTTAGTTATTTGTGGTAATTTGATAGGAATTGACGACAATCTTGCTATCATTCCCCAACAGTGGCATTGCATCATTGCTGGCCTTGCTGTAATTACCAGAGAATCCCATTTTACCAGTGTATGCAGGTCGAGCATTTGCTGTCAAAGATTCTTCCTGGCATCTTGCTACTTCTACAGCCTCAGTAATTGTTGTGGGTCTTAAAGCTCTGACAAATGGCTTGATCTTTGGATTCAGACCACCAACAAAACTATCCAAGAAGTAGGACTCAGGAATTACAGTATTTTTTAACAGCATTAATCCTCGCAAATCCTCGAATTTATCCACATAATCTTCAATTGTACCCGATTGCTGCAATTTGTTAAATTCTTCAACCACATTCGACCCAACTTCATCCTTAAATCTAACCATCAAATCATGTGCAAATTCCGTCCAATCTATATTTCTCCTAGTAGCCATGTAACTTGACATCCATACTTCTGCTTTTCCCACCATATGTAAAGATACAAAGTCTACCTTCCGATCATCAGAAATCTTGCACAAATTGAAGTATTTTGCGCATTTCCTTAACCAAATTCTAGGATGTGCACCATCAAATGAAGGAAACTCAAGTTTGGGTGCATATCCAAGAGGTTTGGTGTGATTCTGATGAAATCTTGTTTCATGCGGAATCATGTTTTCAGGAGGAGTTCTGAAACCTTCCGGAGATGTTCTTGGTTGTTCAGGTGATTTCCTGAAGTTGGTGTTATCAGAAAGTTGTTGCAGCAGAGTTGTCATTGTGTCGAATTTTGTTGTTATATCAGCAAGGTTTCCCCCGACTTCTGCCTCAAATTCTGCCTATCTCTGTTGTACTGATGTTACCTGGTCTTCCATCATAGTCTGCAGATGTCTGACAGTAATTTTTTTAGGCTGATTTGCCAGTGTTTTTAGTTTTGCAGGATCGATAATAGTCCGATACCAATGTTACAGTAAGGTTAATTCTTACTGTAATGGTGGTTGTAGCGTAATGTAGAAGATAGGTTGTAACAGAATTGAGAGAGAGAGTTTGAGATGGGAAAGCAAATGTGATTTCTTATTAATTTTCTTAATGAATTGTAAAGATACAAGAGTTGAGTATTTATAGAGAAACTCTAACAGAATTCCTAGTGCTGACTCAGCTTGTAACCGCTTTAACCGACTCATAACTAACTTCTAACTAGCAATTAACCACCTATAACAGAGGCTTTGATACCATGTTAGAGAGCCATCTCAACCAAAAGTCTAGACTAATGGTTGAGTCCCAATAATTGGTTATATCTTAACACAATGTAAGAGAATACTAGATACGGTGTTAGTTAATTGTTAATTAGGCCGAGCGAAGCCCCTAAAATTTCCAATACGAGCCTAAATGTCTTGCTTGAAATGCAACACAAGGGTGCGTGGGCTTGAAACTGCTCATAAGCATGGGTGTTGTGATGTGAGGCTTGCGAATTAATGTGCCACATGAGAGTATGAGACAAGTATGATAACTATGATCCTCATATGCGACTACCGAACAAGATTGGTTTTGCACACATGATTAAGTAAATAACGTATCAAATGATTCAACCTGTTTTTTTTTTTTTCCGATGTTGAAAGTTAATACTTATAGCTAGTAAAGCGCTTTTACAATCATTTTCAATATAGCCTAATCGATTTTCAATAAACAGTGGTTTTCTCCCGAGAGTTGGTTTTACGACCACTTCTCATCATCATCCGAGATTTTGACACGCCAACGGCATATATCATAACAATGTTAACCGAACGTAAAGACAACCGTGGCTTGATTACACTCCAGATTATAATGCTCAATAATTTGGACAAAGAAGCTTAAATGAAGACGAAAAAATATCTCTGAAACCACGATCATTCCTCAAGCTAAACTCCTGACCCACAAATACTCTCATCCCCTGCTGTTCTTCAACGGCTCCCTCTTACTCCCCATAAAAATAGATTGAAACTCCCTCCCTGGCCTTCTTGTGTGATGTTCACTCTGATGCGTCATTTGTTAATAGACATAATTGAGCAGGTTTGACTGCTTGTCTCTTAGACCATGATGGTAAATGGTTAGCTGGAATTGTTGCGCATACCTTTGCAACGGATGCCACACTAGCGGAAAGCTTGGCGGTCCTAATGGGACTGCAATGGATGAAAGATCAACAGAACAATAGCTTCACTCTCTTTTGTGATTCAGAACTCGTAGTTCATGGGGTGGCTGATAGCAATAACCTTACAGATAGATTAGCTAATGTTTACTTGAAATACATAGAGCTAGGGATGGCACTCCATGCGAGTGTAGAAGTTGTCAACCGGACGCACAATAAGGTGGCGGATTTTTTGGCGAAGGAAGTAAGAGCGATTTGTCCACAGATTATTTTGAAGACTTTTGATGATTTTAATCATGTTGAAGTGGGGATTGACGACAAGACAAGAATCTAGGTGTTAGATCCTAATAATCCGGGTCTTCATTCTCTGCCCATTGTTGGAGTATACAATTGAAACTTGTTTTTAAGAGATTTATTGTATTCCTCTTTAAAACGATTCACTAAGATTCTCGTGTTTCTAAACTTACCTTATTGGGCAAATTTACTTGACTAAATTATTCTTAATAATTTGTGTTTCTTAATAATTTTCTTGTTATTTTTGGGACATGTCTAATTACTTTTCGGGTCAAGTTCAGATCATGGGATTAGGTTTATTTTGAATACGGGTATAATCCGAATCAGATAATGATCACATTTGGTTTCATGTCAACTACAAAATGCTAGGTTCAGGTTTGATTCATAAACGGGTTGAATTTTTCGAGCCAATTCAATATGGGGCTTATGGCACTTGGGCTTGACGGATGTGGGTCCAAGAACCCGGGTCAAGTTAGGATCGGGTCAACATTCAAATCAATTTAGGGTCAGGTCATAAGTAACAGTATCGAAAATCGGAAATCGTAATTCCGAATACTAAATTGCATAACTCTGATCTAACCATATAACTGCACTAACCAAATTGTCTAATAACCTTGATAAGTCCATAAATGCCTCATAGTTCCACCAACACCACCAACCTAACTCTAGATAACTATGAAGACCACCGATGTTGGAATGAGGTGGCGCTGAAGTTACATGTTATATATAGTTAGTGGTGTACTAGTAAAATAGTTTAGTAGATGGATTCATCATTTCTGATTTCTAACAATTTTAGTCTTAATACAAATTCTAAATATACACTCCATTATAATAATTGTAATATACTCGTATCACTACTGGTAACATCGCTTGACAATCAACTTTACCCCAATCGACACCCTTCTCCAAGCGATCGGTTTTGTGAAGCCTAGATGAACCAAAATAAGCGAAACACCAATTGAACCTACCTACTTGACCCAACCACCCCACACCGACATCAACTAAACCCGAACCCTAAATCTGCCCGAAGAGAAGAAGAAAAAAAAAAAACGAGGATAACCCAACTTCACCCATAATGACCCAACAGGTCACAGACCTTTGAGTCAACACAACCCGATGATCCCAACTTGTAAATCGCAATCGACCTTAACCGATTGGCAGTTTGGCACCCTCTCGAAACGATCCGTTAGTGACACACACTCTCACTACACAATTTTTTCGCAACCGAGCTCGTCGGAACTGCAATGGCGTACCTAAGCATGGGAGAAGCTCACAGAAGAATTACAGACTATCTTAACGACTTCTCCGACGCCATCTCTTCTCAAGATGAAGCTTCTCTAAGACGCCTCCTCTCTTTCTCCTCCAACAACCCTAAAATCCTCTCCGTCGCCGACGCTCTCGCCGTTTTCCAGGTTTCCCCTCTTTACTCATCCCCCAAATTTTCTAGGGTTTTGAAATTAAAAGTCCCAATCTTTACGAAATTGCAATTCGTATCCAATTTTATTCTATTTTGTTGAAATTGACAGGATCCGAGTAGGTTGATTAGGCAATGGAGTGATATTTTGGTGCCATTACTTAGGGCTTTGCAGTGTTATAAGCTTAATCAGCTGGTCGATGTGTATAATTCGTATGAGAAATTTGCTAGGTAAATAATCAGTGTAATGGTTAATTTTGTTGTTGTGATGTTTTATGGTTGAATAAGTGGTGAATTGATAGTGAAATTGGGTGAATGTCAGTGCGTTTTTACAGGAATTTCGGAACTGGGAATCGGCGTGGGCGTTAAAGGCGCTTTATGTCGTTTGTTACGAGATTAGGATTATTGCTGAAAGGGTATGAATCATTAATTTGATTTTTTGTTATGAGTTGGTATGGATTGGGGGGTTTTGTGATTATGATTGTGGTTATAGGCTGATAGAGAGTTGGCATCAAATGGAAAGAGCCCTGAGAAATTGAAGTCGGCTGGTTCGTACCTTATGAAAGTCTTTGGTGTGCTCGCGGTATGTTTGTCTGTCTTAATTTAACTGGTATGACTTGGCATTAGTTTCTGGTTTGGTTTGATTTGGCTATGCTGCTGTTATTCTCATTTCTAGTGAATGCCCATGAAAGAGTAGTTTAGAACAATGTAGTTTCGATAGGACTGAAAGATGGGTTTGACTGAAAAGATATATTAGTAGATCGGAAGTTTGGGTAGCAAATTGGTAGTGATTGAAAATCAATTGATAGGTCAATTGTTGATTGAGGAACGTGGCGTTTAATCAAAGAGTGATTCTAGTTAAATGATGATCTGAGAAGGTGAAGTTTTGTATGCAGTGATTCTAATAGAGGTCGAATTATATGATTGATTGATATCTACCCATTCAAATAATCTCTGTTTGAATTTCAGAGGTATCCAGCTATAATCCGATAGACCAGTGCTGGTTACATGGTGTCATGTATTGAATAGGCTAGGTGTAAATTTCTAATCAGAGAAACAATTTTAGAAATTTCTATGATATGCAAGTTATACTAAGCAATATTCACTTGTCCCCTTCTACCTTGATAGTTCTACTTCTTTGGTATCTATTTGGCATGCTCAATGATGCGTATACATGATGCTTATGTCTCCTTCATTTTATGCTTCTTTGAGCTGAATTAGGAAGGGTTGGAAGGCTCTTGCTGGGATTATTTCTAAATACATTCTATTCAGTTTCTGTGACATCACTGCCTTCTCAATCTCTTATTTAACTTGTCTATTACAGGGTAAAGGGCCCAAACGTGTTGGAGCACTTCATGTGACCTGTCAGTTGTTTAAAATCTATTTCAAGGTTCTTACTCATTGCTACTTTGTTTATCTTTTTGCCATTTATAAACTTTTGGTTTCATATATAGTTTGATACTCATTTTGGGCACTTAATGGTCGGCCTGCTAGTTGCTTGCCTCTTGCATGTGGACTGACAAGAAATAAGCTGTCTAAGCTAAATGACAGAATATGTGGCTTTGCTGCAGCTTGGGACAGTCCACCTTTGCCGAAGTGTTATTAGAAGCATTGAAACAGCTCGTATATTTGATTTCGAGGAGTTCCCTGTCAGAGATAAGGTACTTAATTTGCTATATAAGGAGCACTGTAGTGGTTGTCAAATGTATACAGCATGAGCTTGCTTTTTCGTAAGTTGTAATTGCGCTCTCATTTGTTTTCAGGTTACCTACATGTACTATACAGGCCGTCTTGAAGTTTTCAATGAAAATTTTCCTGCTGTAAGTATATGAATTGTTAGTCATGATGAGAATGTTGCTTTTATTACGTTGTAATTGTCTACTATTAATACTTTGTCAGTTTGTGTCCTTGTGAATTTGTAGATGTAATGTGGGTAATAGAACTATCTTTGCCAAGTCTCAAAGCATATAAATTCCTTATGTAGGAAACATATACACCACCATAAAAATTGTGTTTGACACAAAGAGAATATACTCCCTCCATTAATTTCCAAGCTTCCTGTTTGCTTTTGCACAAAGTTTTAGGAATGGATTAGGAGGCCTCTCATTGGCTCAAAAGCAAGTGGGAAAGGGACATTTAGCACTTCAGAGGCCTCTCATTGGCTCAAAAGTTACCAAAATAAGAAACAAGAAGCTTGGTAGTGAGTTCCCCTAAAAGGAAATCAGGAAACTTGGAAATGAATGGAGGGAGTAGTTCTCTGTTGAATATGTAACATCATAGATGTAGAGTTGGATAGTCATGTCTGCTGGATAAGATTTCACAGTTTTCCCATGGGTAGAGGTGAGGCTTGGTGCACTTTAATCTTGAGAGCTTGCAGTTCATCTTCTGAATTGACTGGCATTTGTTTGATCTTGAGATGTTCAGGTTTTCGAGCATGCGCAGACGTGCTCCTTACATTGGTCAATTAAATTTAATGGTAGGGAATGACTCTCCTAGTGAATCTTCTTTACATATTACCGAAAAAGGGGCTTAATTGATTGTAGAAGCCAGTTGGACCTTTTGCATGTGATGTTAACTTTTCTCTGGTCAGACTCGTACTCGGACCGATTGTTTAAGGCCTATCTGCAGACGCTGAATTGTAAAAGAGAAGTAAAAACTGAAAAGAGTTGATATCTCCTTCACTTGAACTTAGATGTATTTAACTATAGGCACCCACTATAGATCCAGCAGCTTACTGTGAGCATCATATCTGCCTCTGGCTTGGGGAATTTGTTATTGATCACGCGCAGTGAAATTTGTAATTGTGGATGGCCTTGTTGTTGTTGTTCTTGTCTCACTGGGTTTGTAGCAGGTCCACTGTCATCAGTGAGATAATATCGGTACTAACTCTCGCAAAAAAAATTACATATCTGACATGTGCTTTCATCCCCTGGCCCTTGGCATGCATATGGAATTATGGAGTTTCAGCCCCTGACCCTTGGCATGCATTGGGAATTATGGAGTTTCAGCCCTTCGTTTGTAACCCATCATTCTAGCCAAAAAATGAAGTCAAAATTTTTCCAATACGTCTTCTGTAAAACCATATTTCCATTTCCATTGGGGCCTATGACTCACTATGTGCGTTGGAATTTCTACCTTGAAGTAGGAATCTAGCAATTTTCACTATGGGTTATCTGGAGAAAGCCTATCTATGTTTCATTCTGCTGCAAAGCAAACCTGATCAGCACTTTGTGATGAGCTCACATGGTAATCATTGGAGTAGAAACAGTAGAATAGTCATTGTAGAAGATGATTGAAGAATCTGTCATTTTAGTTTTTAGCTGAAAATACGAGCAGCAATGGTAGGAGACCTTAGCCTCGGAGACCTTCAAGTAGCCTCGGGCTCCCAAATGTGTAAAATTACACAAAATGATTACTGAGGTGATTCTTGATTGAATGAGTATTCTCCTGGTGAGTCCTCATTTATATTAGTAAAAGCCTAAATGACATCATTGCCCTTCCCATTATCTTCTTGTAGGCTTGGTAGCTTAGGGATGTTCTGTTGCACACTTCTCTTTTAATCGTTTGTTATTTACCTGAATAATATACCATTTTCGTGTAAGGGTCAAATCGTGTAACGACTTGTTGAGGCTAGTCATGGTGGAGTTTAAATACTCTATGTTTATGAATTACTTGTATGATGTATCTAAAGACATTATCTCCTAACTTGCAGGCTGATCAGAAATTGTCATATGCTCTGACTCATTGCCATCTGCATCATGAGACCAATATAAGGTGCATTATGTGTCTCTGCTCAATTCACTTACTGTCATGCTTTGTTTAGAATTAGCCTTCTCCAAGTTGCCTAGAGATGGTTTTGATAGTTCGAAACTAGCTAACTAAATTATATATGGAGTGATAAAATAAGACCAAGCTTGAAGCTGTTGCCATCTAACTCCTCAATAAACATTGAACATGCTCGCTAGCTGGTCATATAGCATAGCATTGGCCTGTTCCTTGCTAATGTAAGGACTCACAGGCTTTGTCACAGAAAACTGGAAGCTTGTAATAAAATAAAATAAATTAATAAATAAAAAAAAACAAAAAAAAAAGAAAACTGGAAGCTGAATTTCCTAGTTACTAGTTACTACTATTGGTATTTGGATAACAGTACATGTTATTCTAATTCGCTTCCACCTTTGCTCGTAAATTTTTACGCATATGAAATCTTTGAATGTTCTTGGTTTATTACCCCCCCCCCCTTTACCCGGATTGGTAAGTTGGAATAGTGGAGACATACTTTGGGATCTTAAGTTTTCAATTTAAGTAGCAGGCTGGATATTTAGACTGTAAAATTAGCACTGAGAAAAGATCATAGAGGTATCCAAGCGTCTGAACTTATTTTATTTTCTAGAATCTACTATGATGAGATCTAACTTTCCCTGACCTATTTGATATTTTTTTCTACTTTTATTTTTGTTAAGAAACGTTTCTCTCATTTGCATCTCTTTTTACATTTCCCAACGTATTTAATTACTATCTCTCTTATTTTCACTTTACACTTGTCCCCTTTCTATCTCCTCTTAGCTCGTGCAGATGGTTGTTCTCTATGTTATGTTCTCTGGGCTTTTCCCTTGGTGTTTCCTTCCATGCTCCGTGTACTATCTTATATCTCCTTTTTCTACGTTTGAACTGTTTTACCACTCATATTGACGGTCTGTACAACAAAGTTATGTTAGCCAAACCAAAATTATTTTGGGACTGGGGATTTGTTTTTTGTCTTAGTATCACTGTTGCGTTAGGTGGATAATTGTCGACTAGCATGTTAAAGTTGCATTATATCCTTGTATACTTTCGTGGCTTCGTCTGATATTGTTTATTATAGTTGAATTGCTCGAAATATATGGGCAACATGGGCTACGTGCTGAATAGCAAAGGGACATACTTTATCTTTTCTTTTAGCTTCATCTGCCTTTTCTGCATGGTCCTTTGCTCTTTTTTTTTTTTTTTTTTTTTTTTTTTTTTTTTTCTTTTCTTTTTTGGCAATCACCTTCCACACCATTTAAGTTTTCTTTCAAACAATTTTGTCATTACAGGATGATATTGAAATATCTCATACCTGTGAAGCTTTCAGTAGCCATTTTGCCTAAAGATTCACTGTTAGAGAAGTACAGCCTTCTTGAGGTATACTGCATTGCTTTCTCTCTTCCCTTTTTCAATTTTTTCCTCTTACATCTTATCTGTGTACTAACATTGCTATTTAACTGAAGAGTGTAATCAAGCAATTTAGACATGGGTCTGTTTCTATTTACAAATTATAGAATATAAAATCTCATATTTCATCGCGGAATAGCTTCCCTGCCGGACCCCCCTGCCACCCTGCAGTTCGACTTCTTAAAAGCAGCGTTCGTCATGGGTTCTATCTAATTACATGCTTGTTTACGTCTTCATCATGCAGTACAGGGATGTAGTCCTAGCTCTGAGAAGGGGTGATCTTCAACTTTTGCGACATGCTCTTCAAGAGCACGAGGATAGGTTTGTTATTTGGATTTTCGACTTCAAATACTTTTATTCTAGTCATGGTTTTTTACAGATTGCATTACTGAGCCATGTTGAAACTTATACTAGGTTTTTGAGATCTGGTGTCTATCTGGTCTTGGAAAAACTTGAACTACAGGTTTATCGAAGATTAATAAAAAAAATGTAAGTTCATAGGTGCTGTTCTCTATATCTCTTTTTCAGATATTTTGCTGGTGACTGACGGATATAGCACTTAACATTTTACAGCTATTTCATCCAAAAGCTCAGAGATCCTATCAAAGCACATCAAGTCAAACTGGATGTTATAGTCAAGGCACTAAAGTGGCTTCAGATAGACATGGACGTTGATGAGGTCATTATTTTTCTTCCGAACTCCGGTTGTACCTTGTGCTTTGGAGTTCTATGGCTGCTGTGATAGTAATTTACTGCATTTGCTTTCGGTACAGGTGGAGTGCATAGTGGCGATTCTAATACATAAAAACCTCATTAAAGGGTACTTTGCACATAAGCTTAAAGTTGTGGTTTTAAGCAAACAAGATCCTTTCCCGAATCTAGATGGGAAGCTAGTGGGTTCGTAGTACTTCGCAAAGTTACATCATATAGGCTGGAGAAACAACTCAGTGGCTGAACCTTCTGATCAAATGTTGAGCAAATGTTGTGATACCCATGTACTGCCATTACTTGATGCTGATGGGGTTTCTTGAGTTTCCCAAGCACTGGACGGTAAGTGTCAAATTCTCACCTGTAGAATGTAGGATGCAGAATGGCCATTGTAGAAGGGCTCTCGCTTTATATGTAGTTTACTCATATTTTTGGCACATAATAGTTTGTTTTGGCATGTGTTATTTATAGTTTCTTGGTAATCAACTTGTTCTTCCTCCAGCTGCAATAGAAAATCTCTATGTCCTTAATTCAACAGCTGTAACTGCTAACTGGTATCACCCAAATAAGCAAGTAAAAACGGGGTTTTACGTTTTACAACTGAACTAAAGCCACATCACAAGTTTTGGTTCATAATAGAGGTGAGAGGGATGCAGTTTTTCCAGTTTCCAGAATAGAACAAGTAACAGAATTCTAAATCTGTTAACCTATCTAACTTCCAAACTTCCCACAAAACCTATAGTTATAGCTTATAACTACTGTGATGTACCCTCCTCCATCTTAAGCGACTTGTCCTCAAGTCATATGAATCATGGAATAGGAAGGTTAGAATCTTAGGATATTTAGTTTTTTAGCTTGAAACTCAGCAGCGTAAAATGTCTTCCCAGAAAGCTTCAGCTGCATAAACCCTGGTCCATGGGACCAAGTATTGAGTTAGAGCCTTGTTCTGGAAGGTTATTGTCCTTTCAACTACACCTTCAGGTTCTGGAGTAAAAGAGTTGCAGAAAACATTGTGGATCAGTACAACTCAAACATGGCATTTTTAATTGAGAGACATGGATAACATTGTGGATTTGAGCCTGTAATTGCACGTGGTTTATCCAACTAGAAAGGAGTAAAGTATGATGAGTATATAATATGACGGACGAGGAACAGCTGTCCCACATCAAATGCACGTGGCTCTGATGTAGCACGCATTTGTTAATGTGAATTCAAATAAAACGTTAATAATAAATTAAAAAAGGAAGGAGTTTGAAGCTGAGTTAGGGAGTACAATTATAGAAGGGTGGTGTTTATTTTGAGTGCCATGTGCGTATATTCTGGTTTTTACTTGTTCGTCGGCACAAATATAGCAAGTTCCCACGGACCAATGGGAAACATTACTATATAAGTGTAGTTCTGCAGTAGTGCAGTACACTCATCTCAAGTTTCAGCTCTCTCACTCACTATCATTTCTCCCCACAATGAAGCACAGTAGACTTCCCGTTCAAACCCAAGAAGACCATGCAAAATCCACAACTTCCCTCCTTTTCAAAGGCCCCTCTTCACCACCCACCAACTCTAAACCCACCAAACTCACTGCCCTTGCCTTTCTCCTCACCGCCTTCATCGTCTTCGCTTCCTGTTTCGCCTTCACCTACCACTCCAAACAGCAACCCTCCACCTTGCGCCGCCCTCTCACCAAACTCAAACACCCAGTAGTCATCTTGATATCCTCCGATGGGTTCCGGTTTGGGTACCAATTTAAGGCAGCCACTCCCAATATCCACCGTCTAATCACCAATGGAACAGAAGCAAATCCGGGGTTAGTCCCTGTTTTCCCAACTCTGACTTTCCCAAACCATTACTCCATTGTCACAGGTTTATACCCTCCTTATCATGGCATTATTAACAACCGTTTCACTGATCCTATTACAGGAGAATTGTTCACCCCGTCTAGCCACGAACCACATTGGTGGCTCGGCGAACCCTTGTGGGAGACTGTGGCTAACCATGGTAAAAGGGCTGCGGCTTATTTCTGGCCCGGTTCTGAGGTAAAGAAAGGTTCTTGGGATTGTCCTCCTCAGTTCTGTCAGCAATATGACTGGACTGTTCCTTTTGAGGATAGGGTTGATACTGTGCTTAGTTACTTTGATTTACCTGAGGATGATATGCCTGTGTTTATGTCATTATATTTTGAGGACCCCGATCATCAGGGTCACCAGGTTGGGCCAGATGATCCAGAGATCACGGCCGCGGTTGTGAGGATTGATCAGATGATTGGGAGGTTGATTGAGGGGTTGGAAAATAGAGGGGTGTTTGAGGATGTTAATATCATTATGGTAGGTGATCATGGCATGGTTGGTACTTGTGATCGTAAGTTGGTCGTTTTGGAGGATTTGGCTCCTTGGATCAATATTACGGCTGATTGGATTGAGTCTTACACTCCTTTGCTCGCCCTTCGTCCTTCACTGAAGATTGTCTATTCGGATGTTGTGGCGAAGATGAATGAGGGGTTGCAGTCCGGGAAGGTCAACAATGGGGAGTATTTGAGGGTTTATCTTAAGGAAGACCTTCCTGGTAGGCTTCATTACGCTGAGAGTAATCGGATTCCGCCAATAATTGGGCTGCTGGAAGAGGGTTATAAAATAGAGCTGACAAGGTCTAACAACCAGGAATGTGGAGGTGCACACGGGTATGACAATGCGTTCTTCTCGATGAGAACCATTTTCATTGCTCATGGGCCTCAATTTGAGAGGGGAATGAAAGTGCCGTCATTTGAGAATATCCAAATTTATAACTTGATCACTTCAATTCTTGGGATAGAAGGAGCTCCTAACAATGGGAGCGCAACATTTCCGCAATCGGTCTTGCTTAGTTGATTAACATCCATGAATCGTGATTCCATATCTGATTCAGCTGTTTGATTGCCTTTGAATTTAAGTCAAGTGAAGTGAATTTACTAAATGGACTCACGAGTCAGACTGTATGATTCTGAGGGCATTTCTTCCTAATAAAAGTTTCCTCTGCAATATGTCCCCAGCCTGGCCTATAATAAACTTCAATTTTGGGGTATGAATGAATTTCATGTGATATTGGTTCCATATGTTTTGATGTTCATATGTCCTCCCCACCACCAGATGTGTAGTTTCGGAACTTAAGAGAACATATGAACATAAATGTTTGAAAGGTGTGAATCTCTCGCTGAATTGCGATTTCTCTAGTTGCGTCATGTTCACTATGTAATCATGGTCTGACACCTCTCGTTTTGTCATGTTCTGAGTCTGTTCCCGACTCGAGCAATTGGCATGCATGTCGAATATTTATTGTATACCCACAAGTTCTGGCGTATGTTGATCTAGATAAAATGTGTTACAGTTTTATATTGATATCTGTTGAGCATCATTGCTACCGTCTTTTGGTGACTGCTGGCTTACGGTAGTTGCTCCTTGGTCCGGATCTGACCAAGAACAAGAGAAACTTGCTTAGGTATTAAGCAGTTTAGAAACAAATCGTAAATGCAAATATATACATCTAGGACGCCTTAACAGTTCTCGAGCTCTCTATTGAGGTATTCGGTACTTCAAATCAGTTGTCGAGCTCAAATTCTCCCTCCCCACTTCCGTAAGGTCGTGTAGTATCTGGTAGTAAAGCGCTGAAAACGAATATAAAAAAAAAAAGAAAAAAAAAAAGATGCAAATCAATCCAAAACAGTCATCTTTCATAAATCATAACTAACCAATTCTGATTTTTCTGACCCGTTCCACATAAAACGGGAGGGACTCTGACCAATTCAAAACAGTCAAGTGTAGTCATGCAGTCCACTCATCTCTCTCTATTCAACAACCAACCCTCCAATCTCGGTTTGCAACCAAGAACTAACCATGTCTCTCTCATTCAGCCACGAATCTAATCTGTCGCAAAATTTTCTAATTTTTCTATGCATTTTCCTTAATATGAACGGCAGAAGAACTTCAAAGATAGACGGAACTAGAAGTATGGGCGTTTCGTTTGCATTCCTCGTGCGTATATTCCCCGTTTTTACTTTGTCATCGCCATCACCACAAATGTAGCACATTTTGTCATTTTCCACAAAAGATACAAGAACATTAAACATGGACAAATGTCGGTATTTCTATTAAATCGCACCTACACATATACCTTGTCATCGCTATCGGCACAATTGTAGCACATTAATCCACAAAACAAAAGGGAAACACTAGTGTACTCCATACTCTAGTCCTACAGTCCACCCCACTACCCCAGCACCACCAATCTTAACACTCAAGTCTCAACTAGTATCAATAATGTATCATTAGTATTACTGATCTAGTTCTCTCTCTCTCTCTCTTCCTAATCATCAATGGAGTCAACTCCACCATCATTACTCCCCACAATGAACCACACAAAACTTCCTCAAGAAGATCACCCAAACTCCAAAACTTCCCTCCTCTCCTTCAACACAGACCCCTCTTCTCCACCCACAACCACCACCACCACCACCAAGCTCACCCTCTTTACCTTCTTCCTCACCACCACCCTCGCTTTCGCTTCCGGTTTCGCCTTCGCCTTCGCTTTCCCCTCAAACAACCACCCTTCCACCACCATCCACACCACCACCCGCCGCCCACTCACCAAGCTCAAACACCCAGTAGTCCTCTTAATCTCCTCAGACGGGTTCCGGTTCGGGTACCAATTCAAAGCCCCAACACCCAATATCCACCGTCTGATCAGCAATGGAACCGAAGCTGATCTGGGTCTAATCCCAGTTTTCCCAACCCTGACTTTTCCGAACCACTACTCTATTGTCACAGGTTTATACCCTTCTTACCATGGTATTATTAATAACCATTTTACCGACCCTGTGTCAGGCGATGTGTTTACCATGGCTAGCCACGAACCTAAATGGTGGCTCGGGGAGCCGCTTTGGGAGACCGTGGCTAACCATGGGAAAAAAGCTGCTACTTATTTCTGGCCTGGGTCTGAGGTAAAGAAAGGTTCTTGGGATTGTCCGGTTGGTTTTTGTCAGAATTATAATGGGTCTGTTCCTTTTGAGGATAGGGTTGATACTGTTATTAGTTACTTTGATTTACCTGAAAATGATGTGCCTGTTTTTATGACATTGTATTTTGAAGACCCTGATCATCAGGGTCACCAGGTTGGGCCTGATGATCCGGAGATTACGGCCGCGGTTGTTAGGATTGATCAGATGATTGGGAGGTTGATTGAGGGATTGGAGAAAAGAGGCGTGTTTGAGGATGTTAATATTATTATGCTTGGTGATCATGGTATGGTTGGTACTTGTGATAAGAAGTTGGTTTTTTTGAATGATTTGGGTCCTTGGGTTGATATTCCGAGTGATTGGGTTCAGTCTTATACCCCCTTGCTCGCAATTCGCCCCCCACCCGAGGTTAACCCGTCGGATGTGGTGGCGAAGATGAATGAGGGGTTGGAGTCTGGGAAGGTTGATAATGGGGAGCATTTGAGGGTTTTTCTTAAGGAGGATCTTCCTAGTAGGCTGCATTATGCTGATAGCGATAGGATTCCGCCTATAATTGGGTTGCCGGAAGAGGGGTATAAGATTGAGCTGAAGAGGTCTGGTGGTCAGGAATGTGGAGGGGCTCATGGTTATGATAATGCATTCTTTTCGATGAGAACGATTTTTGTTGCTCATGGTCCTCAATTTGAGAGGGGAAGAAAGGTGCCGTCTTTTGAGAATGTCCAAATTTATAACTTGATTACTTCGATTCTTGGGATTAATGGAGCTCCTAACAATGGGAGCGTAACATTTCCGCAATCTGTCCTGCTGCGTGATGCATAGAATTCATTGGTTGGCATCAATTGAATGAGCATGTATATGTAGGGTGAATTGTTATTCCATATGTGTATATGTCCTCTACTTCACTAGATGCTTAGTTTCTGTACTTGGCTTAACCCGGATAGATGCTATTGCGAAAAATCTTTGCAGGATCGCAATTTTCCTCATATGAGAATGTTCCTCATTTGGTGAAAAGAGAATAAAATTCTGCCTTGTATGAATCTGATCTCTGACAGTATTTTTGTCCTGAAAAGGCCAACTTTTTCTGCAATTTGTCCTGCTTGACCTGACTCTCATAAGCTTCATTGTTGCGGCATGAATGAATTAGCATCTGTATTTATGTGAATTCTTGGTTCCATATGTTTAAAAACTCGTATATCCTCTGCTACACCAGATGTTTAGTACTTTCGTTTATTTACTTTCATAGAATGGTGACTGGGAGTCTGGGAGAACTGTGATTTCTATGTAATTATGGTCGCAAAATAGCTTAAAGTATACAGTTGCAGTCTGAAGTCTTAGTACATGGATAAAAGCTTCTGAAGGTAAAGAATTCTATGAAGTGTGTGCGCGTGTGTGTGTGTAGTGGTGGGCAGGGTAGACTAAGCTCTCTTAACGTTGGTGATACAGAAACACCATTGCCAACCAAACCACCCATCAAAAGCTGAACATTGCACATCTGAAAACTTCCCTCTCCCAAACACTAGTCCCGTTTTACCCCTTGGCAGGTCGATATGAAACATGGGGTACTATCAACTGCAACGACAAGGAGGTGCCCTTGGTCGTTGATCGAGTTAGTTGTCTTCTGTCAGCTTTCCTTGACTACAAGGACAGTACAAAACTTGGATTGCTAAGCAACTTTTACCCGCCTATGGATTTGAATTTTGATATTGATTGGAAATTAAATTCAAGTAGCAATTTAAATCTATGTCTTCACCTGTGGCGGTTCTGTGCTTGGGTTTTCAACAGCCACAAGCCTCTTGAGTCTTGACAGGACCTCCGTCGCAACGTCTCTCAGGCATTGGGCTGCACAAGCAGTGCAACAGTGCAACACCAAGCTGAGCTACCCGTTTTCCAGGCCGTATTAACTTCAAGCCCACCTTGAAAGGACCTGGAGCTGCGGCCTAGGATGGCTTGCTTTGATCGTATATCCGAACAGATTACTCTGGTGCTGTTCAAAAGGAGAAAAGACGGAGCAATAAGGTCAAGAGGTGATGATTTTATGGTTAAAATTCCATCCAACTTGTTTCTGTGTCATTACTCAATTAGGAGAAGAGAACTAGAGATCTGACTACTGAGCCTGCTTTTATTTCATCTTTTCTGAATCTATTACCAGGAATCCCAACTATTGTGAAGTTTTCGGTGAAATCTGTGGATTTTATATCAGTGGCCTGAAGGCTTAAAGTTACAGGAGTTACTCCGTTCCCACGCCTTCGAAATCCAAAAGCCGATCGTCTTTCAGTCAGCCTATGAGATTATTAGTTTCGAACCTGACGACAATTTATTTGACATTCAACTATTCCATATCGACAGTAGTCTATTTTGTACACAACGTACAACATAATCAAACATTCAAACCGGCATGCTCATCTGTATTTTTAGGATAAAAGGAACCTCAGATTTGTTAGCTAGCTAAGCAAAATTAACGTGGCAACGAATTAGAATTAGAAAACAAAAATATGAAATTGACATTTATATCTAAAACACGACTCTCTCAACCAATGGTTGTTCGTTCAAGTAAATACGAGTATCCATGGTCACTGTTATTATTTACACACTCAGCTCATACAATTGACTTTATGTCTTTTTCATCATATACTCCAAAGATGCTTTTATCAATTGAAATATGTACAACACACTTAATAATTTAACTTGGTATTCTTTCCACATGATGTTTCGGTGTTACTACGTACGATCGTAATTCTTCGAAATGCGACAAAGTTACTCCAGACACAATTTTATAACCGGTATAAATATTAACGTATACTGAGTAAATGAGACTCCTTGAAATGTGACAAAGTCACTTCAAATATGTAATCCTTCCTACTATTCGATTAAATAAATTTTATCTTTAATAAGAAAATGGGTGAGAGACGAATAAAGTGTCAATAGTCGCTCTCGTATGTGAAATATGTGGAGGGAAATCGGGTGCCCGCCAACTAGCATAAATAAGAACCGTCCAATCGCATACCTGAGTCACAAAAACAAAACAAAAAAAAAAACACATGGAGTTTGTTACGCAGCTCTTCAGTACTGCGCTTCCTCTCTTAGCCATAACATTTATTGCATGGTATCTCTATGTTTCACTGTGGCTAAGGCCCAAGAAGTTGGAGCACTTCTTGAGAAACCAAGGGTTCCAAGGCAATCCCTACCATCCGATTAACGGCGATCTCGCCGAGATCACGGACCTTACACAATCCGCGATCTCCAAACCCATGCCATCTTTGTCCCATGACCTTATTCCTCGTCTTGCACCCGCTGTTCAACGAACGGTCAGGCAACATGGTATGTAGTACATGCACACTCACTCATACTCTCTCCATTTCATTTGTATTATTATTAGCTATTGGTTTCATGCATTAATTAGATTATCGTATGTGTAGCGTTTCTCGGATTGTAGTGACACCATATATATACACGCATATTTCATATTTCGTGATTATAATTCATAAGCATATATACAAAATGAAGTTGTATTATTGTTGAACTCGTTGTACGTACACTTATAGGAGCAAATTCGTTCATGTGGTACGGGAGGACCCCAAAATTAAACATCAGTAACGTGGAAATGATTAAGGAGGTTTTCGCAAAGTATAAAGTATTTCGTAAGCAACCTCTTGGAAAACCTTCGAGTTTTGGGCTAGTGTTGCGTGATGGTGAAGATTGGGCTAAAGTCAGGAGGATCATTAACCCTGCCTTCCATGTCGAGAAATTAAAGGTATGTGAAATGATGTGTAAGGAAGAATTATATTACCGCCCTCATCTGCTTTTTAAAGCTAACAAACAAACATAATATATATGTGAAATAGATTCTGATTTAATGTTTAAATTTGAATAGATATACTCATATCAGTATGAACTTGGTTAATTATGCAATCGTAGTACTATAAACCATTTATTATTGCGTTTCTATTTTTGAATTGGCAATGTGTACCATATTGAAATTTTTGTTACGTGATTTAATTAGATTTCACTCTCAATGCTAGCTTGAAACATTTACGCATGAGCCTCAGTCCAGACACGTCGTTATATATAGAGTTTTAGTGGTTTGTAATATATAGGACGGTGTGCAACATTTGACACATGTAAGGGTTGTTATAGGCTGGACAACGATGGAACAATTTTTTCACCAATTAACGTTTATGTGGTTCAAATGAGTGATGATGTTATTATCCGGCTACAATATGTAAAGATGTACTTCGTAACGTTTACGCATAGACCTGGACTTTTTAGTGGTTGTAATAGCGTCATACAAGTTCATTGTTGACCGATTATATTAGGTTGTCTTAGCTAATTGGCCGGACAAAGAGAATGAGTGATTTCTTTCACTCATATTAATTATACGGCTACAATTCATTATTTCGTAATCTTGTTAGACTTTTTATTTGGCCTTTTTCTATTATACTATAATACAAATCATATATATATATAGGGTCCAGTTCTCATGAGAACACCTTATTACATGAGAACTATAAGAACACCTTTATATGGAATAAAATCAAATAAAAAAAAATAATATAAAACAAACCCACCCATGACCCAACTCACTCCCATTTTCTCTCTCTTAGCTTCATTCCCCATCCACCTCCCAAAAACCCGACCACCACCCCAGCCGCCACCACCTGCGTCACCAACCGCCACCCCGAAACCACCGGCCCACCTGTCGTCGGCCGGCGACGCCACTCCTCCTCCCCGGGTCGACGATTTCGCTCCTTCTGATCTCCCCCAATTCCTCTTTCTCCTCATTTTCTATTTCCTCCAATTTGCCCATAATCCGACGACAA
Source organism: Spergularia bocconei (assembly GCA_963457585.1). Classification (NCBI taxonomy): domain Eukaryota; kingdom Viridiplantae; phylum Streptophyta; class Magnoliopsida; order Caryophyllales; family Caryophyllaceae; genus Spergularia; species Spergularia bocconei. The sequence goes on along the minus strand of OY734944.1, from coordinate 6,205,496 downwards.
TGGTCCCCACGGCGTCCAACTAACATCGGCCACCACCACTTACCCACCACTGCTTCCGCCATCAAGTACGAGGTATGAGAATGTACATACACTAGATTGAGAATGCACTTTTAGAAATTATCAATTGTACCATCACTTGATTCAAATTGTACCTTCAATATTCGATTGTACAATTACATGTATAGGAATGCACATTTAGGTCCAACAAAATGCACTTTTGAGGGATTCACAATGAACAATTCAATTGAGGTGGTTTTAGAAAAATGCAATAAAAAAAGCTGATAAGTGCGAAAATGGGAGAAGGACGAGGTGGCGCGTGGCGGACTCGCCTTACTTCGCCTCTCCTTCTGGTGGGCTCGGAAGCCGGAGGGGTGGAGGTCGGATCATTTGTCGGCGGTGGCGATGGTGGTGGTGGTGGTGGTCGGCTCTAGGAGGAGAGAGAAATTGGCGGAGGGGAAAGGGAACTAATTGAAGAAATTCTGGGTCGTGACTTTTTCTTTACTTTTGTCTTTAAATATTTTAGTTTAATCTTAACCCTTGATCCACTTTAATCCAAGGGTTAGCAATGGTTCTTATGGTTCCCATCTAAGGAGGGGTTTTCATATGAACTGAAACCTATATATATATCATATATACATACAATAGCGGTAGATTTAGGAGCATATTAGGCTGTCCACATAGGATCTGACATCAGCGACACGTCATTGCTGATGTCAACACGTAGTATTTTTGGCAGCAAAATCCCCATTAAAAATGACATATTCCGTAATTAAAATAAAATAAGATTATATAATAATAAAATTCCCAGTAAAACTGACATATTCCGTAATCTCAATAAAATAGGAAAATGTCCTAAATTGAAAATATTACAGTCAGTAAATTAGAATATTACAACCCGTCTTATACGGGGTAAATCAAATAATTCCCAGAATAAATTATATAAAACTGCAAATTTCGGAAAAGATAAAATTATATAATTCTATTATATAAACCGAATAGATATAATTAATTCTGGTAAATATAATCCCGCACTCTATTTGGATCTAAATATTTTTATTTTTAAAAAACGGGCAAAAAAAATATATAACCAATCTTACAAACTGGAATCAAATCTTCTAAATTTGATTGAATACCTAAAATGTAACATCAAATCTTTCAATTTACCAAAAAATATCAAATATTTAAATTTGATTCGAAAATGGAATCAAATTTGTTAGTTATAAATGGAAAAAACAATCCGTTAGAAAATAAAATCTTAATTTTTTTTCTAGGGCTTTGGTAAATTTAGACCTCTACCCTTCTAATATAAAAGGACAACACCACACATTCATTCTCATAACATCTCACACCATTTCATGTACCTCCATACCATGACTAAATTTATTTTCCTTTAATGTTTATGTATCCATTTATTTTTATTTGTTTGTGTCGAAATTGTAATATGATTAGCATGTTGCTAACTTTTGGCTATTAAGATGGGATGTATCATTTGAGTTTTTTTCAGCAATATCTTCTGGTTCATATGTTTTGATAATGTACTGTTTTTTTTTTCCATCAACATTCATGGACGAAAAGTATCAGATTACATTGCTTTTTTTTTTGTGCAATTAGCAGATTCATGGACGAAAATTACATTTTTTAAAGGCAATTATCATCGGTTTAAACCTGATATAATTAGTTAATTAAATGATATGTTAGTACATTTTTCGTTGATTAATCAGAATATTACAATAAATCTTTACCCAAAAATTAGATACGTAAAAGAACATTTTAAAGTTTTAGGCAAGAAAATCTCTGTGATTATATTGAGCATCAAATTTTAAAAGTATAATTTCCATAAAAATGTGTAACAAAAGGTACTATCCTAAAATTAAAACTAATGAAAATGATAATATAATCTGAGCGAATTAAAACTATCCTAAAAGATATAAATTTATGTTCCTACTATATTCTGACCTGTCGTATACGGAATAAATAAAAAAGATACCAGAATAATACCATACAATCGGAAATTTGGATAAGTAACAATTTCCTACGGAAATGAAATATGATTTTAAGGTTACAAAATATGAACATGTATTCCAATTTCCTGGATTTTAAGGTAATAAAATCTGAACAAAATATTGCAATTTCCTAAGATTTTCATATTACTCACGAAATAGAATATTTATTAAATTAAAAAAATACAAAGATAATTTTTTACCCTGAAAAACGGTGCTAAATTAAAACAGGATAGTAATAAATGAATGATGTAATCTATTAAAGATATTAATTAGTCAATTAAAAAGAACAAAAAACACACAAAAACTAATTGAAATCAATTTATTATAAAATCAATTCAAATCTTTTTATTTAGAATTTACAAGGGACGATATTCGGAAATAAAGAACAAAATAATTTCAAGTCACGTTTACTAATTAGCTAGGTAAAAAGTGAACATTTTAAAGTTTTAGGCAAGCAAAATTTCCGTAAATATATGAAGCAAAAAATTTAATAAACATAAATTCCATAAAATGTGTAACATAAGGTACTATCCTAAAATAAAATCAATGGAAATGATAATATTATTCGAACGAATCAAAATTATCCTAAAAGATATCAATGTATGCTCATGCAATATTCCAACCTGTCATATATTGGATAAATTAATGATATAATCGGTCAATTGAAGAAGAATAAAAAAAAAAACAATGACTCAATGAAATTATATACTAAAAAATTTGAATCAAATCTTTTAATTTACGGAAATTGTAAGGGCTAGATATTCCAAAATTAAGTACAAAATAATTCCACCTCACGTTTAAGTTATCCTATATATGTTTTTTTAACTAAGGGATCAACGGGTACGGTAGATTAGACCAAATTACATGCATCTAAATGAGTTCGTGTTAATACGAATCACGAGTCATAGAAAGCGGGTTCATAACCAAGAAATTCGACCACGGGACATAAAATCGGGTCCTGACCCAAAGTGTATCGAAATAGTGCCGCGTTCAAGCCAACCCATGAAGGCTTAATTTTATAACTCAAATACGGGTCAATTGGTCGGGTCAATTGAAACTCAAAAGTATGTGTATCAAAACAGTTTGAGTTAATACAGTTTACGGGTAATAAATAACGGGTTCATGACCCTAAAATAACAGGGTCATAACCCGTAATGCCGGTTACGGGCCATCAAAGTAGGTTCATGGCCCCAAAAAACAAAAGATCATTCATACGTCAAAGATCATGTCTCCTATTTTTTTAACATTACAATACATAACCTATATACATATAATATCTTATTATAACAGCCCGTGCAATATTCGCAGGGTTTCAACTAAGTTTATCTTATTTATGGGTTCAATCGGTAAATAGATCGGGTCAAGTTACACAAACTATGGGGGTAAAATTGAATATGCGCCTGTAGAGGCCACACGTAGGGGTCCTAAAATGGTTTCATGATTTAGAAAAACCCAGGTGGAATTGGGTTGAGAAATTAAATTAGGTTTATTAAGCTTTTAATTAAGCGGTCTAACTATGTTCAAACTAATGTTTTTATGATACGAATTTATTAATTTGGTAACCCAAAATAGTATTATCACTTTCTCTTTATCCTATTATGGTGGTGTTGTAATTTATTGTTTAATTTTGTTTTCTCTTTATCCTTCTATAGTTAAAGGACTAGATATACGTTTTTTTTCGTATACAATTATTAATAATATAATTATCAATTTGTTGAGTCTCAAACATTTGTTTTATAATGGCTTTCTACACACTGTATGAACGA